>SELE01000032.1:0-558657 GCA_009805495.1 Pezicula neosporulosa
TTTTATAATATAAACTTAATATCTATAGATAGTTCCTTATATAATATCTTAAGCTAATCTACCTATATAATTACTTCTTATAATTAAACTTTATTTAGTAATAGTATTTAATATACCTTAGGGTTATACTTATAATTAGTATAAAATAAAAAAAAACTTTTATTATCTCTATATTTATACTATTATATATAAACTATACTAATAGTAATAGTTATACTTAATTATTTTATTAATAATTTATATAATATTAAAAATATACCTCTATTATCTAATTAATTCTTTTTATTTATCTATTAATTTATAGATAAAAAGCTATAAATAGCTTATATTTTATTTCTAGTAAAGTAACTAGTATTATTTAAAATTTAAAAGTAAAAAGTTTATTTCTATTTAAAATAATTTTATTTAGTATTCTATAATTTATAATAATTATTTATAGAAATACTTATACTAGTACTTTAGTACTTATAGTTTTTAAGAAATAGTATTATATATATATTTTATAAGTTTATTTATAACTATAAGTATAAAGTTATATTTAATTTTTATTATTAAATCCTTTAAAAGTAGTAGTTTTACTATAAAGTCTAAGATAATAAACTTCTAGAGGTATAATAGTATTATAGGTAACTTTATTTATCTATAAAGTATATATTATATAGCCTTATTTTAGATATATATATTATAATTTAATATTATATCTTTAATTACTTTCCTTATCCCTAGGAAATAATATATCTTAGTAAATTATATAATATATTTATACTATCCCTTAGTATCTATAAACTAATAGCTTATACTATTACTTTATAAACTTTATTTAAATTTATACTAAAATATAAATTTTATCTTAGAATATTAATAAGCTTTATTAGTTCCTTAAGAATCTATATTCTAAGACTTATTCTTACTATTAAACTATTAAGTCTTTAGTATACCTTTTTTAGATAATTTTAATAAATAAATCTTTTTATAGCTTAGTAACTACTATAAAGTTATTTAATATTAAATACTAATAAATCTTCTTTTTTATTATAAAACTATATATAATTTATATATTTTATTTTCTAAATATTTAAGTTTCCTACTAAGAGTATTAGCTCTAGTATTTTTTAATCTTTTAATATATAAAATTCGAAAGTTATAATCTATAAGCGTTTCTATCTATTAGATCTATTAATAGTTAAGCTCCTTTATTATAGTAAAATAAATAAGATTTTTATAATTTATAAGTACTTATACTTAGTATTTTAAATTTACTAAGTATACTTTCTATTTATAGAAGATATCTATAATTACTAATAATTCTTTATTATAAATCTTATAGTTAAGTTTTACTAATAATAGTTTTTATAAGTAATAAGTAATTAGTTACTATCTTTTATACTTATTAGGCTAGCTTAATATAGTATTAATAATATAGTTAAATAAATTTATTTCTATTTAAATTTCCTTTTTTAGATTAAATAAAGCTAAGATAAGTACTTCTATAAAGACCTTCTTTAGTACTTTAAAAGCTTCTTAGGCCTTACTAGTTTATATAAAGTCTTTTCCCTTATAGGTTAATATTATAAGTAGTATAGTTATTTTAAAATATCCTTAAATAAATCTCTTATAGAAGTTTATAAATCTTAAAAAGAATTATACTTCTTTTATATTTATAGGTAATTTTTATATAAAAATAGTCTTAACTTTAAACTTATTTATTTTAATCTTATCTATAATAATTATATATTTAAGAAGGTTACTTTTATAGTATAAAATTAATACTTCTTAGGTTTAAGTAATAAGCTTATTTCTTAGAGTACTTAAAGTATATTAGTTATATTCTTTTAATACTACTTTATATTCTTAGAATATATAAGTATATTATCTAAGTAGTAAATATAATAAATATTTAAAAATACCCTAAGTATATTATTTATTAACCTTTAATACATTACTAAAGTATTAGCTAATTTAAAAGGTATAATAAGTAACTTATAATATCTATAGTATATTTAAAATACTATCTTATATTTTTTACTTTCTTTAATTTAAATAAAGTTATATATACCTTTTAAATTAAGTTATATAAATACTTTTATTCTCTATAAATAATCTTAAAGCTTATCTATAAATAGTAATATATATTAATCCTTAATTATTAAATTATTTAGTTTTTAATTTTATATATACCTTCTTATATTATTCTTCTTAGGTATAAATAGAATTAGTACCTTAAATAGTAAAGTTAATTCTTTAATATATTTTTTTTTTAAACTATTATTAATAAATATCTTAAGTATCCTTAAGTTATCTTAAACTAATAAATATATTAATTATCACAGTCAGAATAAGGAACTTTGGATGGGCATTTGTATGAGTGGAAAGATATTGCATTGTTGTCTAAAGAAGAAGAAGAGAAGAGAGTCGTGAGCTCTCGAGCTTCTCTATTTATACTGGGTAGCTCCATTAGTGAGCTTGGCAGTGAGTCATGTGAGAATAGTGAGCCTAAATCATGTGAGGCGTAGCTCGTTTCTGCGACACACCCCCCAGACCGGTTCCGGCCTGTTCTTCCGTACCCACGCGAGCGTGATAGCGTGATTTCCCCAGGCTACCGATAAGCTGATAAGTGATCCTGCGTTCTGATTCGTCTGATCTGCGGGCTTCCCGAGCTTCCCGGGTAACTTTTCGAAACTCGATTTTAAGGTTTCGATCCTCCGCTCTCATTGGCTGATCTTTCTAATCAGCGAACCACACAATCATACTCCAGTGCCTATATATTCTTCCTCCTAGAGCTCCAAAGCTCCATTTTCTTTCACCAAGCTCACCACCACAACAACAACAACAACAACTACTTCTGCGAGTTCTTTCTTCCCCCTTTTTACACTTCCAAAGCTTCACTTCATACAATCAAAAGCTCACAATGGCTGGTGGTAAGAAGAGACTCACCAAGGCGCAGAAAGAGGAGCTTGCCTCACGCTTTCGGCGCAGAGAAGATGCTGATGATGAAGCTGCTGGTGACGATCCGCCTGAGGCTGATCCTGAGAATGTCGCTGGCAGTAGCGCTGCTGACAATGATGATGATGAAGATGAGCTGGGAAGTCCTGTTCCGGCTGTGGTCACCAAGTCTCCAGCGAAGGGCTCGAAGAAACGCGGTCGCGTAAGTTCTACTTTTCACTTTCTACCCCTCTCTCAGCGCTGATCATCTGCAGTCTCCTTCGCCAGAACTCGCCCCGCGGGGCTCTCCTCAAAAGAAACGCGGTTCCCCAACAAAGTCGCCTTCTGCTCGAACTTCCTCCAAGACTGTTGCCAAGCTTGGTGCCACTCCAAAGCTCAGACACGCTGAGCGTACCATTGTCAGCAAGCGCTCTGGCAATCTCAAACAAGGCTCTGGTGACTCGCAGATCTTGATCGGTGCTCAGAATGAAACTCCCTGCCTCGGATGCACCAACAGTGTGCTTGCAGGTCGCTCTTCCGGTCGCTGCTATTCGCGAGCGAATTACCGCGGTCGCCGCTGTCATCGCTGTTCTCACGGTCACAGCTGCACAGCTCTTCCCGCCTCTGTCGCTGATGCTGCGCGCCGTCTTGTGGATTCTGTGGTGCAACGCGCCCCTCAAAAGGTGAGTTTTCTTTTGCTATGCTTCCTTTCATACACCAGCAATTTTCACTCTAAGCATATGCTAACTACTGGGTTTTTACAGGAAATCGATCACCTCCGCACAACTGTTCGTACGCTCCTGAGCATTGCTCGTGAAAATGGTGAACTTCCAGATGAGGAAGAGGAGTCGGATGATAGCATTGAGGAGATCGAGAGACCGGTAAAGGGTTGGCCTGGAAAGCGTGACAGAGATGGTCGTGGTCCTCCTGGTGGTGCTGGTGGTGCTGGTGCGCTCGTGACGCCCAATGCGGATGCTCTCAGTGCAATTGGAAAGGCTCTTGAGGCGTTGGGAAAGGCGATGCAAGGTTCTTGATTGGTTTTTGCATCTTTTGAAGCTTGGTGTTTGGAGTTCGGTGTTCGGAAGATACCCAAATGTACTTGATAAATCTTTTGCCTTGAGCTTTTACATTGCTCAGAAGGCTTTCCCAATGCTCTAAATGAAATGAGCAAATGAATGAAATGAGCTTTTGAGCTCTTAAAGAAATGACTTTTAACAAATGAAAATTGTGATCTGATGATCAGTGACACCCCCGAAGCTCGAAAGATTTCTTAATCGAGCTTCTCGACCATACCTCGCACATCTTGAAGGTTTAGTAGTGCTCGAAAGTTTTCAAACTTATACCTAGGGAGGTTCTTCGTCATTCCGTCCGCAGGCATTTTGCTTGTTTCTAGGTATGTAACTTCGAAAGTACCATTGCTATGCTCCTGTCTGAGCCACATATTTTGTACATCTACATGGCGGAGCTTCGTAGCAATCCTGGTGTTCTCACCTACAACAAGACGTATTGTTTGCTGGTTGTCACAGAAAATTGTCCAAGGTTCACCGAGTTCTAATTGGAGCTCACGGAAGAAGCGCTGGAGTGCCATAGTCTCTTTAGCAGTAAGTTCAAGGCCTCTCATTTCTGCCTGCCTCTGTGGTTGACGTGCTCACTGTGGTCTGACGAGCAGCTCTCCAGGCTATGAGTCCACCAAATAGTGAAATCACATATCCATGCGACGAGCGTCTGGTTTCAACATCGTCAGCAAACGAAGCGTCAGAAGCAATTACGAGCTGCGCATTGTCTACAGCACATCCGTACTGGATCGCTAGAAAGCGCGTAGCGAAGAGGTATTTTATTGTCCAGTTCACTGCCATCAGATGTTCTGGACTTGGGTTCGTAAGAAAATGAGAAAGCTGTGAAGCAGCAAAAGCAACATCCGGGCGGATCATTATGGCCGTGTAGAGCACAGAACCAACTTTTTCCTGATATTCTTTTATCTGAGCAGGTGTTGCTTGTCCCGGGTTTTTCACGAACTCCATATCTGGCAGTGGAATGCTTGGGCACTTCCCGTCGATGAGCTTAAATTTCCCCGCAATCTTCTCGATGTACGTGTCATGGACCAGAGAAATGGTTTTCGCTGCTCGATCTCGTAGAATGCGCACTCCTAGGAACCATTTTACATCCCCCATTTCATGGAGTTTGTATGCTTTATTCAGACCGTCAATTACTTCTTGAGCTTGCTTTTCACTGCTCTTATGGTACAGCACTTGGACGTCGTCGACAAAGAACACAACAAACACCTTGCGCAGCTTGTCCATGAAAATGCACGGGTCTTCCTTGCATGGAATGAGATCGAGCATGATAAGGGTTGAGGAGAACTCGTTGAACCATAGGGCTGGAGAGTCACGAAGTCCATACAGTGCTCGGTCTACTTCTACGCATTTCCCAGGAACTTTGAATCCGTCTGGGAGCTGGCAAGCTACCGGAGCACTGCGCGTATCTCTGCGTGCATTTACGAAAGCATTCACGACGTCAAACTGTTTAGCTTCAAGGTCGAAACGCGCTGCGATTGCCATAGCGGTCCGAAAGGAACGCGCTGCGAGCGTCGCGGCATATGTAGAGATGATCGTTTCTTCTTCATCTTGAAGATCTCCCCGCACAACTATTCGAGATCGACATCTGGCTAGGAACCCAGAAACGTCAACCTTATACGTGAATACCCATTTTAGGGGAATTGGAGAGATCTGCGCTTCTGAGGTCGGGATTACCCTCCAGCAATTTCTATGCTCTAGGTTCCGGAGCTCGTTTTCTGCATCTGTCTTGAAAAGAGCGCCAAGTGGGTGGTTTTGTAAGTCCCTCCACTGCTTTGGAGCTTTGGGAAAATCTTTCTGATGTATTCGAGGAACCTCTTGGTTTGGTCTTTGGGTTCTATTTTGTAGCACGGACGCTGCGATCACCGCATGTATTGTCCTGTGCTCTTCTGGTGGACTTACAGCGACTGACTGATCAGGCCAGTATGTGCTGAAAAAGTCTATGAGCGAGTCGGGGCCTTGGCGCGTCGGGCAGCCTATGCTCATTATGGTTTCTAGCCGGTGTCGAACGCTCGTTGCGAACACGGCATAGTTGTTGGGGCTATCACCACTCTTACCTTTGCTCCTACTACTTTTACGAGTTGCTGGTGCATAGACCTTACGCTCATATTTTCGCTTTGGAGTTTCTGAAGAAGTGGCCGCTGCTCCGTCAGATAGGGCTTGGGCGCTAGTGGTCGACGTGGCTAGGGCTGCCTTCTGGGGAACAGGAGAACTCGAGCTGCGATCTGCCGGACCCTCTGCTAGCTTCACATGGGGGCTATTCGCGCTGGGTTGGTAGATGATAACCTGTGGGTAGCTCTTTCTGACAGGTTTATCGATCTTAGTAGTGGCCTTCGGAGAGCTATTCCTCTCTTGATCACCAGGTCCAGTACTTGTAGTGACATCCTCTGGAGAGCTCGGTGTACTCTCGGCGCTCGGATTGTCACCCCCCAGAGCTTCCTGCTGAGGATTCTGCTGGATTGGGTCCTGCCCAACAGCTATATCTGGCTCAGGAGTAGGTTCTGGGGACGGAAGACCAGTAGCTCCAATGTCTGGTTCCGAAGGACGTCCTTTGTCTGTTGAATGAGCTGCTCTCACCGAGTTTTGGGTCTCGAGCAGTGTTTCCTCACCCCCCAGATCAGAAGGAGCGTCCAGGAGCGTACCAATTGCTTCCGAGTTCAAGTTTTGCTCCGTAGTAGGATCATCCCAAATTCCGACATTTTCGAGAATTGACCCAGCGTCCTGGAGCTCATCCTCTCTTAGCTGGAGCACCTCAGCTGTACGCCGGGTGATCTCAAGTGGTTGGCCTTCCACTTTCTCCAGCTCAGGAGTGTAGAGCGTATCCTCATCAAATGTTACGTTCCTTGTGACGATTACTTGACGGAGCAGGGGTACCCAGATTCTGTATATGTTGGATGCTACATATCCAACCAGATATCCGATGTGCCCTCGGGGATTGACTTTAAATGCTCGACGGTTCCTTCCAGCTTCTCTTTCTTTTATCATTGGGTATGCCCGAGCTCCATAGACATAGATCCCAGACCAGTCTGGTCGAAGATCGTGAATTAGTCGAGTTATGAGCTCAGGATCATACCATCGAAAGTAGTTTCTAAACCACGAGTCGAGCACTTCATTTGGGGCGTGCAATTTGTGAGCATGCGAGGGGGAAATATTGTAGAGATAGATCGCGGCAAGCGTAATCTCATGCCATAAGTTTTCTGGCAAGTTCGCTGCAATGCGCATTTTGATTGATTTAGTGATCACCTCTCTTGTCCCGCTCGTTCTGCGCTGCCATTGCTCTCATGAGTGTAAGTTGGGGAGAGCTCTATGTCTATTCCCTCTTCCTTTACCCAGAGCTGGTAAGCAGAGTATCCGTTCATGGCGATCACAGATTTGTCGTTGTCATGCTTTATTTTGCACACTGAAAGGCCGTATTGGCGCTTTACCCAAGTATCGAACTGGCGGAGCACTGTAAATACTTCGTCAAGTCCTTTGTTCTTCAGAGGGTATCCGAAGAGCTTTCCACTGTACTCGTCTTTGATCACTAACAGCCAGAGAGATCCATCGAGCGCTAGAGGGAAGTCGAAAAGATCCCACATAATGCGCCAAAACGGACGAGGTGCTCTCTTTTCTGATGGGCCACGAGCGATTACTTGCTTCGCATGAGTGCGAGCACAGTGTTCACACTGAACGCGAGCTGTGCCGCTTATTTTGACATTGCGAGCATTGTATACGAGTGTACGCAGAGCCTCTGGTCCTAAATGACCTGCTCGTGCATGCCATTTTTCTTCTGTGTCTGTCCTTGGTTTGGGGTAGTCCCTTGTTCTTCGAAAACTTTTGCGAAGCTTCCTTACAAGTGTTGGGAACATCAGAACACCCCCTGCACTTGATGGGATTGATGATGGAACGTCAGAGTAGGTGGAGAGTTGCTTGTATTCTAGGAAAGCTAGATTGTACATGCGAGTGAGCTCCTTGACCACCACGCTACTCTCCTGACTTCCATATCGAAGTGAACAGTCCAAACCACAGTACCAAACTCCTGTTTTTTTTCAACCGAGCTTCCGAGACGATATTTACATGAAAATTCTCTACCAGTGCCACGTCAGTCAACACTAGATCTTCGGTAGCTTTACCCCTTGCTCCATTTAGGATTCTTTTCATGACTCTTTTTCCCCGACCAAGTATAGGGAGGCTTGTAGAGCCTGCCTCTACACATTCAGCCGGTCCAGCTTTCGTAAAGGAGCCTGGTACGAGTAAATCCTTGGAGTTAACCAAGTGGGTAGCGCCACAATTGTCCAATAGTGTGCTTTCTGACAGCGGGTGGCGTTCGAAATCGAGCGTAGCATAAACACCATTTCCGGGACTTATGAGCCGTGGATCTATGATGGCAGCATTAATAGTTCCAGGGTAGCTTGTTCCGGTGCTTCCGCCCGACGAACTATTTGAGTTAATCGTCGATAGAGCAGTTGTGTTACCGGAATTGGCTTGGCGCTGTCCTCCTGGAATGCCTGGCTTCTTGGTTGCTGTAGGAACAGACCATCCCTTGCTTTTAAGCTTTTCCCGTAGGTCCGAAAATTGCTTTTGAGCAAGTCTTGTCTTCAGTTCCTCGCTCTTTTCTTTCGTTGGTATTCTCTTGAGCTGTCCGCTAGCTGCTCCAGTGAGCGCGTATTCGACTTGCATGCACTCTTCCGGGGACCATTTGTGTGTCTCACCGTCTGGTCGGCATGGGCATGCGTAGCGCCTTGTTGTTGATGAGCTGCGGTTTGGTTGATCTGAGCGTCCGCCAAGGCTCGCAAAGATCGCTGGGTTACGCGTTCCTGAGCTAGCTGCGTTCTCACTTGCGAGTGCGTAGAACCATATTCCAAATTGGTCCAGGGAACGAGTCGTTTGGTTGAGTTCTCCTGCTCCAATGATTTCTGTGAGCTGTGCGTTCGCCCAGGTAGGAGCTATTTTTACTGCAATAGCTCGTAGGAAATCCTTGATAGCAAGCAGCCCCTCGACTTCGGAGACTCCGTACGACTTGGCTGTTGACAGAGCTCTTGACCATTCTTTGTACTACACGAGCGGGTCTCCACGGAAGTTCCTCGCCTTATCGAGCACCTTGCGGTAATCTTTACGCGCTCTTTCGGTGCTGCTTGTGTCTGACGAGGCCAGTTGCTCCTTGAGTCCACGTACCAATCGCTGCAGGGAGATCGCATTTTCGGTAGTAAGCCTAGTAATGATTGGTGTGACTAGGTCAGGGTCTACAGTGCTGAGCACCCAATCCCATATTGTCTGATAGCGTGCGGAAACTTGCAGCCACTCCGTGTGCTCAATTGTGTAGGATCGGACGAGCAAATTAAACTCTTTCTCGACATCAAGCGGTGTTGCCGGAACAGCGGTTGGGAGCTCACCCTTGTCAGCCACTGGTCGCTGGTCTAGGTTCTATGCTTCCAGAGCTTGGCGATACTGTTCTTGCCGCGTTTTGTTGAGTTCGGTGACTAGTTCGCCCACCGTTTTAGCTCGCTTGGGAGGCTCGTTGATGATGTGAGGAGCATCTGGCCCTTCTGGATTGATCCAGGCCCAAATTCCTCGAGAGTTCCCATGAGCTTTAAGACGTTGGAACCACGTAGGCCATCCATTGCGATCCGTGAGCTTGGTGTCAGGGACAACAGCTTGTTCTTTGACTGAAGTCATGTTGTCGTGCGCTGAGCGAGCAGAGGAAGGGAATTGGTAAAGTAGGTAGAGAAGGGGTAACAGAAGAAGAAATGTGAGATCAACGATCCAAAGTTCTCTTGAATCTTGTGTGAGCAGTCAGCAGAAGTTCATCCGCTCTCCGGGCTCATAACTATCACAGTCAGAATAAGGAACTTTGGATGGGCATTTGTATGAGTGGAAAGATATTGTATTGTTGTCTAAAGAAGAAGAAGAGAAGAGAGTCGTGAGCTCTCGAGCTTCTCTATTTATACTGGGTAGCTCCATTAGTGAGCTTGGCAGTGAGTCATGTGAGAATAGTGAGCCTAAATCATGTGAGGCGTAGCTCGTTTCTGCGACATTAATTTAAATAGTAGCTTTATATCCTTAACTAATAGTATTTTATAATCTTATAGTTAATACTTAAATAAGGTTTTATTACCTTCCCTTTCTTTAAATATATTTTTAAACTTTATATATTTTAAAGGTATTTTAATTTTATTATTTATCTTCTTTAGTAATTCTTAGGCTAGATAATTTTTATAATTATCTTAGTAATCTTCTTTCTTAAAAGTTATACTTACTTCTTAAAGGGTTATACTTCTTATACTAATTAGCTACCTATAGTAGTAATAATTAAACTTAATTGTTTTCTTAATCTAGTTAAATATAGAATTATAGGTTATTAACTATAGTATACTAAGAATAACCTAGTATTTTTTAATATCTATAATATTAAACTAAACCTCTTCTTAGTAACCTTAGATATTTATATCTAATATTTTTAGTTTTTATATCTATACCTTTATCTTAGTATAATAACTTATTACTATTTATAACTATTAAGTTATAGAATTTATCCTTTATATTTATAGCTTACTAATATACTATTATAATATTTAGTAAAATAAAGTTTTTTTATAGCTCTTAAGTTTATTAAAGCTTAAACTATTTTATTCTTTATTTTAATATTAATAAATATTTACCTTATACCTTTAGTTATATATAGTTTTTTTATAACTCTAAGATTATTTTCTAAGATTATACTTCTATTAGTATATCTTACTAATATTTTATAGGATTTATTATTATAGGGTCTTATATTACTTTAAATATATATTTAACTTATAAAAATATATTACTATTTAATAATAATATCTCTTAATAGTATATACTCTTATCCTTAACTTATATCTATATATAGATACTTATTTTAATATAAGATAATTTCTATAAGTTCCTTAACTTAAGTATTTTTTTAAATAAATCTTCTTCTAGATTTAGTAACTTTTATATATATTAAATATATTTATTAATCTTTTCTTATTTTATTTAAAAATTAAAATACTTAATATAGTAGGTTTATCTTTAAGTTAAACCCTTAAATTCTACTTATCTATCTAGATTTATAATATATATCCTTTATATTTTTATAATATTAAATTCTTACTTTATTATTATTATCTATAAGTAATATATATATAATAACTTTTTAAACTTTACCTAGCTTAGATATATATTTTATAATACTTTCTCTATTACTTTTAACTATAATATAGTTTAATAGAGATTCTTTAAAGTTCTTTATAGTCTTTAATTTTTTATTTTAGCTATTAAAGCTTAGTCCTAGAGTAATAAAGAGATCTTTTATTATTTTTAATAAAGTACTAGTCTTTTTCTCTTTTATTTTTTTATTATCTTAGTTACTTAATTTTTTTACTTTTTAATTTAAAACCTAAGATAATAACTTATTATATAGCTATATTTACTTAACGTTTTTTACCCTAGCTTTTTCTTTTTTTTATAAGAGCTAATAATATATCTAAGTAGTTTATAATTAAAATAAAGCTTATTTCTTTATTACTTATCTATTTTTTCCTTAGATAGCTTATTTTTTTTAATAAATTTTATATTAAGTTCTATAGATTTTAGCTAATAGTTCTTTATATAGCTTTATTTCTTAAAATACTATATAAAGTATATACCTTTTTTTTCTATAATTTACTTATAATAATAATTATTAATTTTAATTACTTTCTTAATTATATTTTATAAGTTTTTTAGCTTATTAATCTTAGAGATTTTATCCTTTATATAGTTCTTTAATCCTTTATAGTACTAAGCTTTTAATACTTTATTATTTTAGTTTATATAGGTAGTATATTATTAAAACTTAGTAGTATACTTTATTATAGCTTTTATTTATTAAAGATTCTATAAATTTATCTTAGCTATCTTTTTTTAGTTAATATCCTTAAATACCTTTTTAATTATTTATTTAAACTTTACTATTAATATAAATATCTATTATATTTTAGTTTTTATATTTACTATTACTTTTTCTTTAGGGCTTTTATTTACTAAGTAATTTATAAGAAATAAACTAACTTAGTTAAATATAATATAGTATCTTATAATAAAGAAACTATCTATAAAACTTATTTACTTTTATAGTTAAACTTCTTTTTATTAAAAACTATATATACCTTAGCCTAAGTTATAAACTAAATTAATTTTCCTTAATTACTATTATAAGTCTTAGATAATATAACCCTAAGTTTGTTTTTCTTCTTAGTAGGTAGTAGTACTATAGTAGGTATAAAAGCCCTTACTTTATTTATTAAAGTTATATTATCTTTATAAGTTAATACCTTAAGGTAATACTTAAAGTATAATAGAGGGGTATTCTTCTTAATAAAAGTTATACTTTAAAGTTAGTTATAAAGGGAGAAGTAGATATATTATAAAGATTAATTAAGTAAAACTTATTATTAGTAAGTAAAAAATATTATTTAAGTTAAGTATAAAGCTTTTATCTAAGAGAATACTATTTATTTATATAGATTTTTATTTTTCTTAGATCCTTCTTAGATCTTTATAGATTCCTTTAGATCCTTTAAAGTTTTTATAAACTCTTAGAGAATTTATTATATAATCTATTATTCCTATAATCTCTACTTATAGTTTTCTATATAGTTCTACTTACTAAGCCTTAGACTATAAGCTGTTATATAATATATTTTTATTTGTAATATCTAGGTTTTAAAGTTTATTTTCTATATTAGTTTTAAAAAGAATATTAAGTAAATAGTTTTATAAGTTCTTCTAGTACTTTAAAACTTTAGGAAAATCTTTTTAATATATTTAAAGAACCTTTTAATTTAATCTTTTAGTTTTATTTTATAGTATAAATACTATAATTATTATATATATTATTTTATATTCTTTTAGTAAATTTATAGTAATTAATTAATTAAGCTAGTATATACTAAAAAAGTTTATAAGTAAGTTAAAGCTTTAGTATATTAAATAGTTTATATTTATTATAGTTTCTAACTAATATTAAATACTTATTATAAATATAGTATAATTATTAAAGCTATTACTACTTTTACTTTTACTTTTACTACTTTTTATAAGTTACTAGTATATAGACTTTATACTTATATTTTTACTTTAAAGTTTCTAAAGAAGTAATTATTACTTTATTAAATAAAGCTTAAGTACTAGTAGTTAATATAACTAAGGCTATCTTCTAAGAAATAAAAGAACTTAAGCTATAATTTACTAAACTCTCTACTAGCTTTATATAAGGGTTATTTATACTAGGTTAATAGATAATAACCTATAGGTAGTTTTTTTTTAATAAGTTTATTAATCTTAGTAGTAGTTTTTAAAAAGTTATTTCTTTCTTAATTACTAGGTTTAGTACTTATAGTAATATCCTCTAGAGAGCTTAGTATACTTTTAGTACTTAGATTATTACCCTCTAAAGCTTTTTACTAAGGATTTTACTAAATTAGATCTTACTTAATAACTATATTTAGCTTAGGAGTAAGTTCTAGGGATAAAAGATTAATAGCTTTAATATTTAGTTCTAAAGAATATTCTTTATTTTATTAAATAAGTTACTTTTATTAAGTTTTAAGTTTTAAGTAATATTTTCTTACCCCTTAGATTAAAAGAAATATCTAGAAGTATATTAATTACTTCTAAGTTTAAGTTTTACTTTATAGTATAATTATTTTAAATTTTAATATTTTTAAGAATTAACTTAGTATTCTAAAGCTTATCTTCTTTTAGCTAAAGTACTTTAGTTATATACTAAATAATTTTAAATAATTAACCTTTTATTTTTTTTAGCTTAGAAGTATAAAGTATATCTTTATTAAATATTATATTTCTTATAATAATTACTTAATAAAGTAAAGGTACTTAGATTTTATATATATTAAATATTATATATTTAATTAAATATCTAATATACTCTTAGAGATTAACTTTAAATACTTAATAGTTCCTTTTAGCTTTTTTTTTTTTTATTATTAGGTATACTTAAGCTTTATAAATATAGATCCTAGATTAGTTTAATTAAAGATTATAAATTAGTTAAGTTATAAGCTTAAGATTATACTATTAAAAGTAGTTTCTAAACTATAAGTTAAGTACTTTATTTAAGATATATAATTTATAAATATATAAGAAGGAAATATTATAGAGATAAATTATAGTAAGTATAATTTTATATTATAAGTTCTCTAGTAAGTTTACTATAATATATATTTTAATTAATTTAGTAATTACCTTTTATTCTACTTATTCTATACTACTATTACTCTTATAAGTATAAGTTAAAGAGAGCTCTATATTTATTTTCTCTTTCTTTACCTAAAGCTAGTAAGTAAAGTATTTATTTATAGTAATTATAGATTTATTATTATTATACTTTATTTTATATATTAAAAGATTATATTAATACTTTATCTAAGTATTAAATTAGTAGAGTACTATAAATACTTTATTAAGTCTTTTATTTTTTAGAGAGTATCTAAAAAGCTTTTTACTATACTTATCTTTAATTACTAATAGCTAAAGAAATCTATTAAGTACTAGAGGGAAGTTAAAAAGATTTTATATAATATACTAAAATAAATAAAATACTTTTTTTTTTTAATAAACTATAAGTAATTATTTACTTTATATATAAGTATAAGTATAGTATTTATACTAAATATAAACTATACTACTTATTTTAATATTATAAGTATTATATATAAATATATATAAAGTCTTTAGTTTTAAATAATCTACTTATATATATTATTTTTCTTTTATATTTATCCTTAGTTTAAAGTAGTTCCTTATTCTTTAAAAACTTTTATAAAGCTTCTTTATAAGTATTAAAAATATTAAAATATCCTCTATACTTAATAAAATTAATAATAAAATATTAAAGTAAATAAAGAGTTACTTATATTTTAAGAAAGCTAGATTATATATATAAATAAACTTTTTAACTATTATATTATTCTTTTAACTTTTATATTAAAGTAAATAATTTAAATTATAGTATTAAACTTTTATTTTTTTTAATTAAGCTTCTAAGATAATATTTATATAAAAATTCTTTACTAGTATTATATTAGTTAATATTAAATCTTTAGTAGCTTTACCCCTTACTTTATTTAAGATTCTTTTTATAACTCTTTTTCTTTAACTAAGTATAAGAAGGCTTATAAAGTCTATCTCTATATATTTAGCTAGTTTAGCTTTTATAAAAGAACTTAGTATAAATAAATCTTTAAAGTTAATTAAGTAAGTAATATTATAATTATTTAATAGTATACTTTCTAATAGTAAATATAACAATAGTTATAATAAGTAAAAGCAGTAAGGTAAAAGGTAAATTAAGAATTCTAAGATAAAGAAGAAAGAGAAAAGAAAACTAAAATATAAGGTAAAAAAGATTCCTTAAGTACCTAGGAGATAAGAGCTTATCTCTCTAGCTCTATTACTATATATACCTAAGATTATATAATTTTATTTACTTATATTACTTAGAATTATCTTAGTAAATATTAAAAGTAATAAGAATAATAAGAGCTTAAGAAATAATAATAGGGTTAGTAATAATAAGGTCTTATTTAATAATAAGTACTCTATAAATAATAAGTACTTTAATAGTAATAAGTAGTTTATAAGTAATAAGTATTCTTTCCTCTAATAATACTTCCTCTAATAATATAAATATTTTTAGTAATAAGTACTTTATAACTAAGTAACTTAGATATAAGATTACTTTATAACTAAGTAATTTAAATATAAGTAACTAGATTACTTAAATATAAGATATAAACTTTCGTAAAGAAAGATAGTAGTAGGTAGAACTATTATATTACCCCCCCCTCTTAAAAAAGCTTACTCTTAAGCTTAAGTACATCTCTTTATTATAATTTAATTTATTATAGTTATTAACGCTATTATTGTATTTCTTAATCTATTCGTAGAGGCGGTATAGTAGTTTAACTAGCTTAAGATAAGTAAGGTAAAAGTTCTTAAGAAGGTAAGGACTATACTTAAAGTTAAAAGCTAGATATTATTTAAGGTCCTTATTAAAACTAGTTTAACTTATATAATATAATAAATTTCTATACTTCTTCTTAACAGCTAGAATTTTATCTACTTCTTATTTATAGTTACTAGTAATCTTAATATATATAGTAGTTCCTCTAGTTATTATCTAGGAAGTAGATTATTAGTAGCTTTATAGAATTTATTAGCTAAGAATATAGAGTAAACCTTTATTAACTCTAGTAACTAGATATAGTAGAAGTACTCCTTTTTATACTAATACTTTATAAAGGCCTACTATCTAATAATTAAGTTTCTAACTTAGTCTCTATATTTTCTAATTCTAGGTTATAATCTATACTTTATCCTTAACCTTTTAATTAACTTTACGTCTATATTTATTAACGTCCTTTATCTTCTTATCTTATATCTTCTATATTTAACCCTTAGTGTACTCCTAAGTACTATATATTCTCTTAGTAAACTATTATACTTCTTTAATATTAAGGTATTTATAAGGTATAACTAGTTCTATAGGTTAGTTCTAATTAAAGGAGGTAGTAGAAGGATAACTATTTAAAAGTTTATATAAAGAGATATTAATACTCTTATATAGAAGTATTAACTATATATAGTTTATTATTAAAATTAGCTCTAACTAATTATCTTAATAGTAATTAATAAAAGGTTTAAGTTTTTAGTTAATATATTAGTTTATAATCTTTGTTTAACTATTAGTCTAAGTATAGTATACTATAAAGAGCTTAAGCTTAACTCTAAAGATATAGATAAACTCTTCCTAGAAGTTTAAAATAAACTATAGTCTATAGTCTAAGATAATACTTATAGGTATACTCTTATAATAATAGATATAATTAATATATATTTAAACTATATCTTTAATAGTAGTAGTTTTATAATATAAGATTAAGATAGCGTTCTTACTAAGATAATTAATAACTATAAATAAGTTATTAAATCTATATTTATTTACTAAGAATAACTTAAAATCTATAGTTATATATATTATTATAAATAGTCTAGAATTAGAAGTAGGTAGAGGAGTCTTAGTATCTTATCCTATAGTATACTTATATACTTATAAGTATAGTAGTTATAAATATACTACTTAATATCTACTTAGAGTTCCTTTTAATAATAGTAGTCTATAATAAAGTAAATAGTTTTTATTTATCCTAAGTAAGTAGTTGAAATTTAATTATAAGCTTCTTTAATAAGTCTTATCTATAGGTAGTTAACGTCTAAGATAATTAATTATTTTTACTAAAAAGTAAGTTTATTCTTTATTATTAAATCTTAATTCCCTTAGGCAGCTCTTACTCTTTAGTCCTCTAAAGTAAAGTTAAATTAGTTTTCTATAAAGATTTTATTAATAATATTAAGGGGGATATTCTAGTTTAGTAGATAGATATTAAACTAAAAGATAGCTTATAAATCTTTAAAGACTTAGAGATTAATATACTATAGTTATAATAGAGCTTACTCTTAAAAAAGTTTCTTAGCTTTATCTTAAACCTTAGTATCTTACTTATATTATATAAGGATATTGACCTTTTTATTCTTTTTACTAAAATAGTAGGTAATAGTAAAAAAGAATTTAAAAAGGATCTTAGCCTACTAAGCTTATTTTATATTTAACTATTTAGTAGTTATAAAGTATTCTAAAGCTTTATAATCTATATATATCTTAACTTACGTTAAGCTACTAGCTAACTTTACTCTTTATTAAGTAAAGGAATAAATAATAATAAGTATTTCCTTATTATATATTTAATAGTTAAGTTTAACTAGTACTATTATCTTAGAGAAGTAGGCTATAAAGTACTAATCTTAATTAAGGAATCTTTATAAGAGAATACTAGTAATAATACTATTAGAGGCGTTAGTCTTAATTATAGACTCAAGTTCTAGATAATAATACTAAAGCAATAATATATATATAAAGTAGTACTAGAGTTCTTTAAATGCTTCTATATAGTTTTAGTTAAAGTTAAAGGGTGCGTCCTTAACTATTAACTTAGTAAGTAGTTTTATAATAATACTATAATCCTTAATAAAGTATTAATAAAAGTTATAGAACCCTAAGAAGAACTATACTCCTTTTATAGAACTAGGGGAGTTCTAGTTATTAATAGTACTAACTTTATTAGGGTTAACCTTGATTCTATTAATACTAATAATAAACCTAAGGTACTTAGTTTTAATAATATAAAATTTATACTTCTTAAGGTCTACTTATAATCTTACTTTATTAAGTTAATTAAGAACTTTCTTAACGTAGTACTTATACTTAAGTTTATTATTTAAGTAGATAAGAATATTATTAAAGTAGATAGTATAGAAGATATTAAGGTAATTAAAAAGTATATTATTAATATATTATTAAAAAGTAGTAGAGCTATTAATAAACCTAAAGGAAACTACCTTATACTTATATAATCTATATCTTATTTAAAAGGTAAAGAAGTTTTCTAAGTTAAAATATATTTAAATTTTATAGAATACTTAACAAATATCTAACTTTATAAAGATCTTTGTTTTATAAATATAATTAAGAGTTTTATTAATAAGGGGAAATAAGTATTAATCCTTTTTTATAATTAAGTTTAGCTTCTAGTAGTTAATATAGAATTACAGCTTATTGTCTACTTTCTATATAAATAATATAAGTAAAGTAAATAGTACTTAACTTAGTTTAATAAAGCCTCTTTTAAGATACTTATTAAGGTATTTCTTTATAGCTTCTAGTTCTTTTATAGTTATCTTATAAAGGGGTATATATCTAAGAGTATTTTTGCTAATTAACTTGATCTTAAAGTTAACTTTATTCTAAAAAAGTATAAAGTTATCTAAGATCTCCTTTAAGAACGTCCTTTTATAGCTTTTATATAAGGAGGGGAGGTAGTTTATTAAGGAGTCAATATTATTTTATATTTATAGCTATTTTAATTCTATTCTAATAATCTATCTTACTTTAAGTTCCTTATTAATTTTATAAAGTATAAGAATAAAAAGCTTATTCTCTTTCCTTTCCTTTGTAAGTAAAGAGCAAAGGCTAAGGCTTTAATCTTATAGATATTAAGTTTATTTAAAGTAAACTTAAGATTCTATTTATATTACCTCTTCTCTTTACGCTTCTTTTATTATTCTTTGTAGGTTAGTAGAGGTAAAGGAGGTTCCTTATTATTAAGAGTATTCTATATCTTATAGAGGTTTTCTCTTTTCTTTATCTTATATATATTTCTTCTAAATTTAAGAATCTATTAAATTTCTTCTTATTTCTAAGGAGTTAGTTCTACAGTACTTTTATAACTTAAATTATTATTATCCTCGACTATAGGTAATAAAGGAGTTTCTTAGATAAGAGGTTTAGTAAATTATATAGTTTTTTTTAGTTTTAGAAGGATTTAAAAAAGTTATAGCTTTTTTCTAGTAGTATACTTTTAATCTTTAGTATTAAACTTATAGTTTCTTTATACTACTTTGAATTAATATTTTAGCTTAATATTATAAAGTTTATTAAGTTATTCTTATAAGATAGTAATTTCCTTAGTAAAGTATATAAAAGAAAGTAAGCTATTAAACTAACTTAGAGTTTATCTTAAAACTAAAGGGTCTACCTAAAAGTAAAACATTTATTTTCGTTTAATAATAATATTTATATTCCTTAGTTTAAGAATATAAAAGAGGAAATTAAAACATTAAAGTTAAAGAGTAAAGATAAGATATATATAATAGATAATTAGTTTTCTAAGGAGTTTATTATATCCTTTAATAAGAAGAGGTTATAAAAGTTAAAAAAGTTCCTAGATAATATAAAGTTTAATCTTTTAAAGGAAGATAAAGTCGATAAATAAAAGTTTATTTACTTTAGTATTAATTAAAGTAGTAGTAGTAATTATAGTTTTATTTTTTACTATACTATATAAAATAGTAAGTACTTTCCTACCTATAAGTTAACTTAAGTTAATTTTCTAAATAATACTTATATACTCTAAAGAGAAGATTTTCTCTAGAGCTTAGCTTTTTTCTTTTCTAAGATTCCTTTGATTTTCTTTACTATATTAGTATAGTTTTATACTATATATCTAGTTCCTCTATACTTAAAGTATCAACCCTTATTAGAGAGAGCTACTACTTATAAGTATTATTATACTTAAGTTTTTAAGTAATAGTAGTACTAGAGGTATAGATAAAAGTAGTAGAGGTAGAAGTAGCTACTAACTTTAATATAGAAGTAATTATTAAAGTCTTAGTAGCTAGCTTATTATCTTTAAACTTATGCTTTTGTTTCTCTTTAAACTTTATTTTAAAGATATAGTTATTATACTTTTATAACTATTAACCTAGGTAATAGATGTTCTAGTCCTTATTATTATAATTAATAAGTTTTTATTAAAGCTTAAGGAAGACCTTTTTCTTAAGTTATACCTTAAGTTATATAAGAGTATAATCTCCCTTAGTTTTTAAGTATATAAAGTTAGTAAAGAAGTTTTAGAAGTACTAGTTACGTTAGAAGTACTAAAAGTTGAACTTATTTATAGTGTTCTTAGTATAGTTTTTATTATTAAAGATATCTTATAGATACTTTATTATATTATTAGCGTCTTTAAAGAAGTTAAGGTTAAGCTTAGTATTAAGGTAGAGGAAAACCTTCTCGCTAATATAGTTAGTAATATATTATATCTAGAAGATAGTAGTTAAGAAGTAGTTATAATTACCTTTTAATTTATTGTTTATTAATCTCTTCTAGTAGTAGAATTTTTTATGTTTACTATTAAAGACTTCTAGATTAGCTAGCTTCTTTAACTTTTCTTATTATTTAGATATAGTTAAGTATTTAGTTTTAAGGGTAGTATTTAAAAAAGTTTTACTAGTATTTCTAAGGTTAGGTTAAGAGATTTCTTTAACATCTCTATTATCTTCCTAATAAATTAATTACTTATAAGAAGATTATAGAGTATTATATAATAATAAGATAGGTATAGGGTTAAGAGAGGTACTCTTTTAAGTAGGAAAGTTATTAAGTTATAGGGTAAGTTAGATAACCTTATCTTTAAATTAAGTAATCTATTATATTTAATAAGTAGACTTTAATAAGAGGAGGCTATACTTATTCTTAAGAACTTAGTACTTCTTATTAAGCTTTTTTAAATTATACTAATACTTAGAGTAATAGTTTATTTTACTTTTTAATAAGGGTAAAGAAGTTATTAAATTCCTCCTTAGCTATTATATAACTAGCTGCTATAAAAGGTTTCTTTCCTTTAATAACCTTAAAGAGAGAGTATTAATAGCTTAATCTTAATTATTTTAATAATAACTATATACCTTAATTAATTAACGTTGTTTAGTATTTATAGAGGTTTTAAATATAGTATTATTAGTAGTAGTACCTTTAAATATAAGGATTTCTACGTTTTAAGAAGGTTCTTCTAGTAGTTCTATATTATTATACTCTTCTATAAGTTTAGTCTTAGTTATTTCTTAAATATTGTTTATAGTCTTCTTAACTAGATTATTAACTTAATTTACTATTATAATAGTTGTATTTTAATTATTATTTCCTTCTATATTTTTAATATACCTTATTTAATTAGTACTATTTTCTTAATAGTATAGTTAATCTAAGGTTACTAAGGTTTTTAAGAAGGGTTTATATTTATATTTTAGTTTAAGTATACTCTTAGTATTATTTATTCTTATAGTTTAGTAGTTTTAATATATAGTATATATTTTAGTTTAGTTCTTAAGGTTTAAAGGGTAGTAAGGTTTAGATATTATTAATTCCTTCTTAAAAGAGATAAAGAGTAGTTTTAGAATAATATAATAGTAGTTATAATAAGTAAAAGTAGTAAGGTAAAAGGTAAATTAAGAATTCTAAGATAAGGAAGAAAGAAAAAGAAAACTAAAATATAAGGTAAGAAAGATTCCTTAAGTACCTAGAAGATAAGAGCTTATCTCTTTAGCTTTATTACTATATATATCTAAGATTATATAATTTTATTTACTTATATTACTTAGAATTATCCTAGTAAATATTAAAAGTAACAAGAATAATAAAAGCTTAAGAAATAATAATAAGATTAGTAATAATAAGGTTTTATTTAATAATAAATACTCTATAAACGATAAGTACCTTAATAATAGTAATAAGTAGTCTATAAGTAATAAGTACCTTTTCCTTTAATAATACTTCTTTTAATAATATAAATATTTTTAGTAATAAGTACTCTATAACTAGGTAACTTAAATATAAGATTACCCTATAACTAGGTAATCTAGATATAAGTAACTAGGTTACTTAAATATAAGATATAAACTTTCACAAAGAAAGGTAGTAGTAGATAAGACTATTATAGTAAATAATATTTAAAATTAAGTATAGTATAAATACTATTTCTAAGACTTATAAGCTATAAATCTATAATAGTAGTATTAATAATTCTAGGGTAGTTTATTTTAGTACTTCTATTAAATAAAGATAGTATTATTATACTACTAGAATTAACTTAGTAGTACTAGCCTCTTAGAATATCTAGCTTCTTAGTTACTATAAAAATAAATTATCCTTTACTTTTAAGCTTTTCCTATAAGTTTAAAAATTACTTTTAAGTAAGTTTTATTTTTAGTTCTTTACTCTTTTCCTTTATTAATATTCTCTTAAGCTATTTATTAACTATTTTAGTAAATATATATTTAACTTATATATACTTTTTTAAGGACTATTTATATATTTTACTATTTAATTAGTATAGATATATATAGTACCTTATTATTAATAAGCTATAGTTTAATTAATTTAAGTATCTACTAAGGTTTATAAAGATTATTAAATTATATATTCCTAAGCTAATTATATTCTTACTTATAAGTATATAAAATTATATTTTAAATTAATCTAAAGAATAAGTTATTTAATTAAGTTCTCTTACTTTAATAATTTCTATAAACTATATATTTACCTAGGTAAAAGTTATTTTTACTATAATAGTTTATAGGAAATTCTTAATAATAAATAACCCCTTAACTTTAAAGACTTTATATAACTTAGCTATTAATAAAGTTTTTAACTATTCTTTATACTATATAAGTAGGTCTTTATAGAAGTTTCTTATTTTATTAAGTACCTTATAGTAATCTTTATATATTCTTTTAGTACTACTTATATTTAATAAGGTTAGTTACTCCTTAAGTTTATATACTAATTACTATACTATAGGAAATTATATTTTTAGTAGTAAGCTTAGTAATAATTAGTATAATTAAGTTAAGGTTTATAGTATTAAGTACTTAATCTTATATTACTTAATAGTATATAGAAACTTATAGTTACTCTATATACTTAATTATATAAAATTAGATAAGTAAATTAAACTCTTTTTTAATATTAAGTAATATTATTAAAATAATAATTAAAAGCTTACCTTTATCTACTACTAGTTATTAATCTAGGTTTTATACTTCTAGAGCTTAGTAATACTACTCTTACTATATTTTATTAAGTTTAGTAACTAGTTTACTTATTATCTTAGCTTACTTAGAAGGTTTATTAGTAATATAAAAAGTATTTAGTTCTTTTAAATTAATCTAGGCCTAAATTCTCTAAGAGTTTCTATAAGCTTTAAGATATTAGAACTATATAGGTTATTTATTATAATCTATAAGCTTAGTATTAAGGATAATAGTTTATTCTTTAACTAAGGTTATATTATTATATATTAAGTAAGTAGAGGAAGGGAATTAATAAAGTAGGTAGAGAAGAAGTAATAAAAGAAGAAATATAAAATTAATAATCTAAAGTTCTCTTAAATCTTATATAAGTAGTTAGTAGAAGTTTATCTACTCTCTAAGCTTATAACTATTATAATTAAAATAAAGAACTTTAAATAAATATTTCTACTTATATAAATACCTATCTAAAGTTCTTTATTTTAATTATAATAACTTTATTATAGTAAAATCCTTTATAAAAAACTAATTATAGTATATATAAAAGTACTAATATATTAATATACTACCTTTAACTTACTAGATAATTTTAGATAACTTTTTAATAAGCTTTATTTATTTATTCTTTTTTATAAAAAAGAATAAACTACTACTACTATAAGTACCTTCCTTATAAACTATTAATACTACTAAAATAATAATTAAGGAGAATATAAAGAAAATTAGTATAAATACTCTAGAGATAAAATAAATACTAGTAAGTTTAAGTATTTTATTTACTAGAAGGAAGGTTACTACTTATATAACTATATATAAACTAAGTAGAATTATAAAAAGAAATATTAAAAGTATAATAGAAAGATATTTAAATAATACCTTATTAAATTTAAAGGAGATAAAGAAGATAAGAAAAATAATTAAAGCTTATAAAACTTAATACTAGATACTTTAAGTAATAATAAAGAATTACCTACTACTATCTAAGATACTACTCTTTTTATAAATAGCTATATAACTTTATATAGTAAACTTAGTAATAGTAATACTACTACTATTATATTAACTCTTATAAATAAAGCTTTTATTTATACTATAAGTTTAACTAAAGAAAGATAAATCTTATAATATTATCTAATAAAACTAAGACTATAAAGAAACTTATAAGACTATAGATTTATTTATATATACTATAAATATATTAAAATATATATTAACTACTTTTATAAATATTATAATTAATATAAAAGCCTTATACTTATTTACTATAGAATATAATTAATACTATATATTAAAAAAGTTAAATTCTACTATTAATTTAAATATCTTTAAAAGAAGTATAATTTATATTTAATTTAAAATTAGATTTACTCTATCTATAGAATTTATTATCTTAACTATACTAATAAATAAGGTAAAGTTTTATATTATTAATATTAATACCTTATTTTTACTTTATCTTATAGATATAAACTATTTATAAGTTTATTTTAATAACTTTAAAAATATACTAGTATATAAAAAGAAATCTTTAAAAAAGATATTTTAAAGAAAAGTATTTTAAATAAAGAGATTTTTAAGAAAGATAACTTTAAAAAAGGTATTTTAAAAATCTTAATTATTAAATATTTTAGTTACTTATTTTTATTATAGTAAACCTTATAATTATTTATTACTAGTTTACTTAATAATAACTTATATTACCTAATAAATATTAAACTTTATAAACTTTATAAATACTTTAGATACTTATTAGTTTAATAATTATAATAAGTTCTTAAGTAGATTAGCTATAGTATTAAAAAGAAGACTCTAGAGTACTTAACTAAGTTCTACTATTATTACTAAAAATATAAAAAGTCTTTAAGGTAAGGTAATTTAATTTACCTTAAAAGATAATATTAATTTTAATTACTTAATTATTATAAATATTATATATATTAATAACTTAATTTTATATATTATTAATAAAGAAATATATTTTTAAGCTAATAAATAACTTAAAAATATTAGTATTAAATATACTTAGAATATATTATAAAGTTACTAGATAAATATCTATTTAGGTTTATTAGATTTAATAGTTTATAATACTAGAAAAAACTTTATAAGTAAAAAGTTTAAATAATTTATAACTATAATAAAAATAAATATAAAAGGAATTTTAGTTAAAGTATATAACTTTATTAAAATAATTAAGAAATACTATAACTTAATTAAATATATCTATTAAATTATTACTACTAAAATACCTAACCTAAACTATTATATAGTTTTATAAATAGTTTTTAAAGTAATTAATAATACTACTAGCTTAGATAGCTTAGTTTCTATACTCTTAGTCTTTAGAGCTTATCTATAAATATTTAAATCTAATACCTCTACTCCTTTAATAACTTAATATATTATAGTAATTAAAAAAGCTATAGTTATTATTAAAAAAGCTAAGAGCTAAAAGGTAGATTATAGATATACTTAATATATATAATAAACTATAAATAATTATACTTTATAACTTATAACTAAAGTCTCTTATTATAGTTTAGAGAAAAGAGAATAAAAGGTAAACTAAGAGCTAAAAGAACTTATATCTATTACTAAGTATAGATAGAGAGAACTATATATTAGAATTACCTTAGAGGCTTATTATATTTAAGATAATATTTATAAAACTATATTATTAAAGTAAGGATATAAATAATAATATAAACTTATTTTATAGAGCTACCTTAGAGAATAAAGTAATAAATAATAAAGAAAAAGTTTAATCTAAAAAAGAGCCTTAAGTTAATACTAGCCTTTATTTTAAAGAACTTAAAATACTAGTTCTTAAGAAATATAAATATAGTTATCTATATAAAATACTAGTTATAGCTTTAGTAATAAATATTATAATCTTTTTATAAAAAGATAATAATATTATAAATTTTAAAATTATACTTAAAGACTACTAATTTATTATCTTATATAAAAAAGAGATTATAAATCTATTAAAGAAAAAAGTCTTTAAAGTTATAAAATTTAATAATATACTACTAAGTATATATTTCTTTAACTTATAGTTTATTAATAATATTAAAAATAAGGGTATTATATAAGCTTTTAAAAAATTAAAACTAATTATATAAGCTTATAATAATATTAAGAAAAAGATAATCTTAACTTAATCTTTAATTATCTAATATATTAATTAATATCTAATTCTTTATCTTACTATAATTCTATATAAGTAGTTTACTTATCTTTATTTATATAATATTTCCTAGACCTATATATAATTTATTACTAAATTAAATAAAAACTTCTTTATAAAACTTCTTAGAGAGCTTTAAATTAAACTTAAAATTAACTTAAAATTAGTTCTTTAAGTAGTAAAGCTATTATATAAAGTTTCTAAAGTTAGAAATTATTAGTTTAAAACTTATTATAATTACTATATTATAAAGTTAAGTATAGAATTATTAATCTATAACCCTTATCTATTACTTAAAACTACTATAGAATTTAGTCTTATAGAACTATAAATAGATAATACCTTATTTCTAGTAGATAATAATTTTATAAACCTAGAGTAAAATTAACTAAAGAAGGCTTAGTTTTTAACTAAAGATAAAGAATAATTAACTACTAGTTACTTACTTAAGTTTAATAGTAGTATAATTTATCTATATATTAATAAAATTAAACTTATATAAGAATACTAATACTAAAACCTCTCTCTTATTAATTTAATAAAACCTAGAAAATTAATTAATACTAGAAGCTTAACTTAGTTAGCTTTAATAACTAAATAATAATATATAGCTTAGAAAGTTTATAGAGCTTATATTATATTAATTTACTAGTTAAAGGCTACTTTTAATCTTTTATTTACTATTTAAATAATAAAACCTAAGGAAATTAATATTAAAGTCTTAAATTAATATTTAAAATAGTAGTTTAAAAACTTTACTAGAAGTTTTAAGTTTATTAAATTAAATAAGAATTCTCTTAAATTAATTACTTTTATAAATACTTTCTTTACTAATAATATAAACCTCTTATTATAAATTAAATATATAATAATCTTTATAAATAGTATAAGAAAAGCTAATATATTATACTAGTTTTTAATAAAGTATAAGAGGGTTATAAGAAGTATTTTAGTTATAGAACTTTATAAAATAATAACTTATAAATTTAATATTATAGTAGCTTTAAAAACAATTATTAATAAGATCTTCTTTATTATAATTCTACTAATAGTATATACTAACTTAAAATCTTTATTTAATTACTTAGTTAAGCTTAGTATTATATAAGAGAAGAGGTTAATAGTAGATATAATATATCTATAATAAGCTTATAAATAATATAAAATTATAAAAGTTAAATAAATTAATAATACTACTAACTTAATAAATACTTTTATAAAAAGAACTAAAGCTTATACTATACTAGCTTAACTTATTAATATAAATTATATTAAATAAAAAGTAATAAGATAGATTAAAAGATTAAAAGGTTAAGATAAGTAAAAAGATAAAATATAAAAGAATAATAAATACTAGAATAAATAAAATTAACATTAAATAGCTTAATATAGTTAAATAGTAATTTATAAATTAAACTATTATTTAAGCTATTTAAAGTTACCCTAGTATTAGAATATTAATATTTAAATGTTAATTCTACTACTAACTAGTAAATTAAAAGTATTTATTTTAATAGAACTAAACTTAATTAAGGTAGCTTACTATCTTTTATTTATATATAACTACTAAAACTAGTAGTTAAAAAGAAATAAGCTTAATTACTAGAATAAGAAGTATACTAGTAATATATAATTATATATTCCTTAGTCTACCTAGTTCTAGGAGTTAGCAACCCGCTATTTAGTATATAGATTATACTAACAGCTACTTTAAAGATAGTAATTTTTTATACTAAGATTTATCTAAGACTTTAGTAAAACCTTAAGTTTTTACTATTCTCTTAGGGTTATACATGTTCTAACTTCTTTTTAGGAGCAAGCTCCTTCTAAGAAGTATACTTTAGAAACTAAACAAATATAAAAAATTTCTATTTCTAAAAATACCTGCTTAAAGACCTACCCTCTTACAAGCACAACACTCTACAATCAGAAATCATCAAATTAATAACCTATACCTGATCCTTTTTTGAGGAAACGTCTACAACGTTCGTTTGTATAATGATTCAATTGTGTGAATCACTACTCTCTAGCATCAAAATACTCTCTATAGACTCACCTATCAGCTCATCATCCCACTGACCTGTTGAATTTCTATTATTCGTTGTGGTATTGCGGAGGTATAGCATCCCTATTGGCTACAATACAACTTGAACTTGTATAGCTCCGTAGCTGCTCCATAAAGCTTGTTTGTGAGGTCCTTACCCAGAAGGCTTAATTTTATAGTCTTGACTAAGTAGTTTAACGTTGGAGCAAGCACTTTTGTTCTAGAGCTCAGGAGTACACGATGTGCCTTACTACATTGCGGTACTTGTACGTACATCGGACCTCCGTGGCAGTGCCGTTATTCAGGAACTGTGGATATACAGTAGGGCTGTGAGCCTGTGCCGCACAACCACGAAATAAGCAAAACCCGCTAAGATCCCCACAGAATGTAAGCTTTGTCGTTTAGATAAACCAATAAAAGCGTCAATGTTGTGTGATTCTTCGGACCTTAACTAATAATATAATAATATCTAACTTGCAGACTAATGTTAGGTTCGGCCCGGAGTAGTGCCTAAGTCAGGGTCCACAAGGTCGGCTTAAGCGAGGGTGCAAAAGGTAAGCGACAATGAGTGATGAAGTATAGATCGTCGGGATCTGCAAGAAATATCTTCAAAGAAGCGGATATTTGAATGGAATTTTATTTCTTCTATTCTAAGTGGTTCGTTTATCGTAAAGACAATAGGGCATAGCAATCGTAAAGCTCATAGATCGTCGTGATCGGCAAGTAATACTTTTAAGGAAGCGGCGAAGTACCTTTCGTACCTTTATACAGGCCATTTGAAGGACCACGTTTATTTTTGCAATAACTTTGTACACTTAATAGTAATAGGTCACAGTAATAGTAAATCTGATGGATGGTGCAGATCGATAAGCAGTAAGAATGCGGCGAAGTGAGTATTCGAACTTAGGCCTGAATACTACAATAGTGCTGTAGTATGGGAGCCGTACTAAGCTATAGATTTATGTAGATTTTGATAGTAGTAATAATACAACTGTAATAACAAGGCGCTAGATAGGATCTATAAGAGATAACTGCTTGGTTATGTGAAAAGGAAAGGAAGCTACTGTAGATAAAGCTTAGCTACAGTGTAGTAAGTAAAGTTGACCACTAGAATTCATAATGTAATGTCTTTTAGAAAGCGGAAGTAAGTAGCTGCAATTATGATCCATTTCCGTGGCGTAGGAGCTGCGCTAAGCTAAAGACTGGATCTAATAGGGGCACAGTAGTACAGGCATGTTAGTCTTTCGATTTTGACAACAAGGCACTACATAGAATTGTTGAAGGATGATCGTCGGCCTCGCTTATCGACCGACTTATTCATTTATTCACGTTCGTGTAAGGAAGAGAAGAGAACATGAAGATCTATATAAACCTTCATTCTACCTCTCGATTATAATCTCTCTCTCAATTCCCAACATCCACAGCCTTTCACACATAACATCAGTCCTTCGGCCTACGAATAAACAATTAAATTTACAAGTCCAAGTCTTTACACATCATACTTCGCAAGAAACGAACCTCACTCACAACTATCAAATATCCATCATGAAGTTCACACTCATCCCCGTCCTAATCACCGCACTCTCAGCCAACACAGCCTTGGCGGTAAACTCCTGTGGCGAGGAAAACTCACGGGTAAGTAACTGATTTCTTTACTCTTAAGCCCTTGAAATAATGTCGCATGACCCCGAGACCACGCCTCAAGACTCTCACGCCTACTTTTCAAGAAAAATATAGTACTAATTTATTGAAGTGGACGGTAGAGGTTAGCGGGGGTAACAGATGTACCAGGTATTTGTGGAGGGCTGTGGGATAATATGAAGAGGTTCGCCTCCTGCGGAATATTGGAAGGTACCAGCTGTGAAGACTTCACTGGTGATGGTGACCTGCTCTGGGGCTTTACCGTGGTGTCAACCGAATGCAACGCCGGTTGCGTTGAGTCCGCTTGGTGGGAGGCGACTAAGAATAAGTTTGGTGCCATTTCGTGCTCTTAGATTTGCATCGGAGAAGAAAGGCGAAAAGTCTCAGGGGGAGGGATGATTTTGGTGTCTTGAAGCAAAAATCAAGTAATCGATGGAATAGTTGGAAGGATAGGCGTTTTAATGGTTATGTTTGGTCTAAATATAATAGGGGCTCTGTCCGACAGTACAGAATCTCATATGAAGAATTGGAGTCCAGCAGCCGTTATGCTTGTGATGAGGACGGTAATTATAATGTGCACGTTTCGCTGCCGAATTTAGCCACTATAGTAAGTGAACAGACTAAAAAATTGGCATTTTCGTATGGTGTCCATTTTGCATTAGATCGGATCTAAGTACTAGAAGACAATCTGGTTTACTAACGCATAGCTGCATCTACGACCAGATATAATTATATATTTGGCTTGTAAAATCGTCCAAGCTCGAGGTTCCCGAAAGACAAGGTACTCATAAGTAGTAACTGATTTCATAATTAGACATTCTCATCTTTCCTGAGCAGTTCGAAAGTAACTCAAGTGACCACATATGATAAACAAAAGACGGCCCCTCTCTCTACTAGGATTGTCCTTGAGAGCATTTGTGACAGTGACTACTAAATTCTTATAACACCCATAAGGTACGAGATCAGTTTCTAGAAGTAAGTTATAGGTTACCTAGTACTTGGGATCTTTTCATGAGGATAATTCTAGTTGTTTGCTGTCAGAGTGTTGTTTGTTGTTATTTACTTTTCTTGCTAATTGATGAACATCTGACATTTACATATTGATATGAGTGACTAGGCATGCTTGAAAAGAAAAGGCTAAAATCCAATGAGTTTAGACTCACATATATTCCTTATGTTTCTCAAGAACGCTGCTGAACTCGCTCTTGGATTTCCTACAGTCATCTGGGACTTCGTGGATGTCTCTGCATAATCTCCAGGTTTCAGTCTCTTTCTCTCTCGGTCAAGTGATCGTTCACTAACTGGGCTTCACTGGCTCCCTCGAGGAACCTAGAATAAGTTCGTTCGTTATGCTTTTACTTAGGAAAGAGTAAAGGCCAAGTACCTATGACATCATCATTTCAAGTCAGTTAGATCTAACTATACTTCCAAAGCTCTCTATTTAGTCTCTCCCACTTCAACCTAGCTTTTTGTGGTAAGTCGTTGTGGCTGTATAATTGGAAGAAAGCTATCAAGTACTAGTCTAGCAAGCAGCTCTGATCTACTTTAACTACACAACTCCACACGATATACAATTCGTTATCAACACATATTGGAAGACATGACTTTAGCGATTTCAAGAGACTCATTGAACATTCCATGAACTAAAATTCCATAGAGTCTCACCATTCTACTTTTCAAATCAAGCATCTTTAACTCTAAGATCTCCTCTCCGTTTTGACTTTCAAAGCAGCGATTAACTTCATTAGCTGTTATTGTGAAGTATGTTGTCATTTACTTTTAAAAGAGATTGAACTTATCACAGACAAGATTTTACAACGGAGGATGTTATAACAGCGCTCCTAGCTCCTCGAGAGTACTTCACGGGGATCCATGATTGGAACAGGCTTGTGAGCTTGCCTGCAACCAGCTAGAATCCACTTGATCTCAACTCTCAACCTCTTTATTAAATGCAGGATATGCGAGCATTTTGAATATCAGCTCCTTAGTATCTATCTTAAGCTACCGTAGATGAATTTAGTAGACTTTGTGTGAGAGAACAGAAGCACGACTTACTCACCGACTTCTAAATACTAAAGCCGACATCCTTTCCCACCTGGGTTTAAAGAAACCTTATTTTTACTCTCTAAAGACGCTGTGCAATTGAAGAAAGTTATCATGATCTAACACACAACCTCCCCGTATCATCCTCATACCAATCCTCACTCCCAACACAAGTAGGACAATAAAAAACACTTAAAGGATCAAACTTCCACTTTGCAGCCTCCAATCTCTCTAAGCTTCCACCATAGAAATCCTGTAAATACAAAGGATCAAACCTATCCCCTTCGTTCATATAACTACCGGTATTCGGCGCTAAAGCTCGCATAGCCCCAACTTTAGTATATGTAATGTCATCGTGGATAGCCTGTTGAGCAGTAACATTTGTTCCAGGTGCCCAACCCCTCGCAACAACGTTATGGATATAAGAAGAACGCCATGCTGGATTGACGCCAGAGTTGGGATCGCTAGCATCTGCGAAGACTTGGCCACCACTGACGAGACAGATATTGCTGCTTGTGAATTGTCCAGGCAGTCCTGCGGTGACGTTGAGCATGGTTTTGAGCTCTTCTGGGGAATCGATGAGTGCTGTGCGATCTAGCAAGCGCGAACCTAGTGCGGCGTTGGAGCCTACTGATTGTTGCACCCCAGAAAGAGTGGTGTAATATGATTCATAGGATGGGAATGTGAGATAATTGGTTGAAATGAAAAGGCTGGTTCCATTGTACGCCTGTAATTGGGCAGCAACTGGAGCAAATAGTGCTTGTGCTTCGTCGACGGATTGGTTGAATACAGAAACACTATGCAGAAAGCCAGTTGTAGAATTTGAATCCGATATAACAGGTGCGTAGCTTTCGACTGCCCAGCTACCATAGCCTGAGTATCCACCATCATTGAGATCTGGATATGCTGCATATATAATTGCAAGGGCGTCCATGAAGTCGGGAATATTTGCATCGGTGAGTGGTGCCATTTCCAAAATTTGAGCAACAACGGGGACTGAAGGATATGCTTTGATAGTGGTAGAAACCACAACCCCATATGTACCTCCACCACCGCCCCGAATTGCGAAGAAGAGGTCAGTGTTTTGACAACTATTTGCTGTTACCACTTCTCCACTAGCAAGCACAACTTGTGCCTCGAGGATTTGGTCTGCGCCTAGGCCATAATTACGAGAAGCTGGAGAATGTCCACCTCCTTGTGCCCATCCTCCGATGCATCCGACAGACTACAAAGGTCAGTTAAAATGTTCTTAGTGGTTTGACTGGAGTAGAGAATACCGGATCACCGCCTCCAACTACGATCAAGTTTCGCGCGTTTGCTTCGGCATAGACATCTTTCCATACGTAACCGCCGGCAATGGTGAACGAACTACCATTCCAACCAGATTCGGTGCACCCGTCTGTTGATACGTATTCTTGCTGGTAGTTAATGCCTTGCCTAAGATTCCGAATCCAAATTTCCAAGCTGCCATACCCAGTGGACCTGCAAAATTACCTAAATCAGCTTATATAGCTCAGAGAACGAAAGAAGATTACCTTCCCAGGAGATCATGGCCTGTGTTCCGCACAACTAGTCTGATGCCATTATTTCTTGCAAAATTGACACCTTCAACCACATCAGCAGTTGTAACCGCATCTACTGCATAAACGGGATAATCTCCTATGGAGCAATTCCCAGCAACTTCTCCGGACGCATAATCAATAGCAGGGCATGTGTCATCAATGGGATAATCGAGAGCGATAGGATCATTTGCGATGAAAGTCGAATTTGTTAATCCAGTTAAAACGGTAGCACACGCTGCAAGGTCCTGCTGGGGGCCAGGATAACAAACAATAGCTGCAGGCTCGTCCTTGATTAGCCGACCCGACACTGAAGCATTCAACGCATTCCACTCAGACGGCGATGGCCAACAGTAATCGGTAGGAGCCTACGATAGTGATTAGCTTACAAAATATCCTATGGTAGAGGTATACAAACACATTTGCAACCCGTGAAATTTGTGTTAGTTCCGGCTTCAACCGTACTAACGGCGATTTCACATAAAAAGGTTACTATGAGGAATGTGAAAAACATGGCAGAAAGAATTTGGGCTGAAAATTAGCTGGACCTAAAAAGAATGGAGGCGTCACGAATATATACTTTTATTGCTCTAGACATATTAATCTCACCGAAGGAATCTCACTGCATTCGGGTGGAGGCATCCATGTTTACACCCGCCATCACAAGGAACCATGACGTTCAAAAAGTACGGTAACACTTCACTAAACATCCCAGCACACCGAGCTGAACTTCTGCCCGGAATAAGAGCTAAATCTCGGTAGCCATTTAGATTCAATTACTAGCGGGATGGCCTTGTTGGTGGCGGTTGCACAGAAGTAAGATTGTAAGATTTTGGTTGGTTCGAGGCGGCGAATCATTGGTGGGTTCCCGGGCCTTGCTCTAGGCTTACCTATGAAAAGTATATCGTAATTTTTCAGCCGCTGGTTTTGTGAGATAAGCGACACAAATGATGATCTAATTCTTGTTTACAAATGATAAGTGCTAGTAGAGAAGAAGAAAGCATTTAAAATAAAGAGGAGAGTGAAAAGAAAAGTTGATCTAACCACACCACAGATACTAGCAGTACGAGTGGAAGCGAATAAATTAATATTAGCGAGCCCTATTTAATTTACCTTCCGGAGCACCTATAGCACCTTGGACAGTCTCTCACTGTTCCTTGAGGAGTCTGTGTGATCGGTGCGTAATCTTGATTCTATCTCGTGGGCATTGGGTTCTACAACTATCATCTTGAAATGACGTGAGAAGAAAGTTCAGGCTGACAAGCCATCTATTTATTTGCACCGTTTTTGTAGGGTTTTACAGATACAGAGGAGTAAGTTCTAAAGAATATGTTACGCTGTTATTAGCATTTACTTAGTCGTGCACTGATTATAATTTCACCTAGGATAACGATACTGCTAATTTTCTGGAATATTACAAGGTGTTTCTTTTTTCGAAGGCCGTTAGGATTTAGTAACATTGTCTGTATATTTCTTATGTATATATCTGTTATATCTTAGGTTCTTCACAATACTAAATGCTTAATGTTAAGCTTCTTGAAATAGACTCGAATTAGTGCAGAGTTTAAGTCTACCTAGAGAGTTCGGAAGCTTGCCGGAGTGTTTTACAAGAATTAAGCGAGCAAGTTATAACGGTTTACCTCTAACAGCATTCCTATTTTTTTTTTTTTTTTGCAATGGCATCGGGTACCTTATTCTGAGCAGTCTCTTTCCATATATCCATCAATGTCATGGGAGATCAGCTGCCTCATGTAATGTTGAGTGACGAGTGTATTCATTAGCTTATGAAACTTGGTAGAGAAATATGGGAGCGAGTTCATCTCTACACTTTAACTTGAACGTCTGTCCAAGGAATTAAATCTAATCATTGTCCAGCTGCTATTACAGAAGACTTCGAGAACTGCAGTATCTTCAGCGTGAGCTCAGACGTCGTTCAGAAAGGCAGATTTTGAGGTAGATTCCCCTAGGCTAGTGTCGCGCATTATTTCGGTAGATTTAATTGTAAAGTCACTTCTCGAAAACTCTCTTCCTTCTAGACGTCTTAAGAAATATTGCCATGACACAGGCTTGACCAGTACCCGAAATTAGGACGACACCAAACAACTAATGAGGGCCGTGGGGGCCGTCGTTAACGTTGCTGATAGCCTGACATCGCTAGCCTTGCAGGTCTTATCGCTTACTAGGAAAGGTGTACACCACTGTGTACAGGCATTTATAACGGTCGCAGCAACGAAGTCACCTCGCTTTAAAATGACATATTATCACGACAAAATAGTCTAGAGGTATATATTACACACAACTGCTGCTATTTTGACATTACTACTATATAAATCTGCGTATCTGGAATTTTGATCGCTCTTGTTCAATAACAAGGACCTTATCAAATCCAGCATTAGCATATAGCAATACATTCCTAATTGGCTTCGGAGTATTCCGCAAATATGCAGTAGTTATAGTTGTAAGACATATCTTGCAATTAGCTATACAGACTTTGCGCAGACTTTTAATTCTCTAGAGCAAGTTGAGAGGTATTTTGCTTAATTTTGCTGAAGTTCCGACAATCCTAATGGTGATTCTTTAACGTAACATCTTTTTCCAGCCCCCAAAATACAGCGTCAGGCAGCAGCTGGCTGGCGGTCTGGCCCACTTAAATTCCATGGATACACACCTGATCATGTCTTGTCTGAGTCCAGCCTCATCTTCATTCTCTACAGCTTTCCGCCATGAACGATCCCAAAACCATGGACGCCGATGCAAGCACAGTTCCAACACCACCTCAATCAGTAACTCGTAAGCACGATGACGGAATAGGCAACATCGAAGCTGGAAATGACAATCAAGTGCAGCCTGCAGCAGCACCCCAGGTTTTGTACCACGCCAAATGCGTGGAATCGGAAAACCTAGTGAAAGTGTTCTATTCCGAAACCCCATTCGTAGGGCTGAATCTACACGGGTTCGACGATGAAAAACCAACTCCTCTGATTGAGGTAGAGTTCACCGTGAAGGGTAAGGTTAGCAGTCAACGGCAGACTGATGAGTACATGCCCTATGCATCAACAACTAGGACAGAAAGTGCACATTTTGGATCGGGAGGGGACTTCGTTCCAGACTCGATTGCGGACATAACACTAAATATCCATTCCAAGCATATTCGTGATGAATTGCAAAAAATAGTCGAATATTACCCTAGTCAAAATATGAATGGCGAGAAGGTTCAAGTGCTTTATCCATACCGGATGCTAATGCACTATCTACCAGAGTTGAATGCTGCGAAAGAGAATTATGAGAAGGAATCTCAAGAAGTGGTTACTGGTCAGAAAGAATTAGCCGATCAAAGGGCCCCGTCGGACGCTACAGCAAAGGCAGATGCTCTGCGGGTTCTTCTCGAATACATTTCTCCAATCTACAAGAGAGAGATCGAACATGGTGCTCAACGCCAGGCAATGCCCGTACCGCTGACTACATATTCCATGCTCTGGTTCCTTTTTATGCCCGGTAAGGATGCGTACGCTAAGATAGGAGGAAAATGGAGAGCATTTGTGGTGATGTCGGTTCGGGAGAAAAAGAAGCCTAAAGAGACTGCACCCCCAGGCTCTTATTATTATCTGGCTCAATCACAGGAGCCAAAGCGAGATAAGTGCATCATCAAAGTGTGGTCTCTTGCTTTTGATGGGAAGCGGCTGTTCCGTAGGAAACGAGAGCTCAGTATCGATGAATTCCATGGGGAAAGAGAGGTCACTTCTCTCAGCATAGTTCCATGTGAGATATACGACAGAATTAACGGCAACGCAAGACGAAAAGAGATGGAAACTCGAGGATCGGAGTATTATAAACTCCTGAAAAATATACCAGGGCACCTTAGTTACGAGGGTATTGCAGTTGCCAAGTTTGAGAAGACCCAGGCGTGGGATCAAGTGCTCAAACGAGCTCTCGAGGTAAGATCTTCCCAGTGTCCGTATGTTTGCAATTAACAGAAAATGTACAGTACAAAGGCGATATTGTCGTTGATCCTTCCTCATATATCAAACACGGCCCTTCCAAAGAAGGACCTGATTATTACGGTCGAAGGAGAGCTGCGCGAATTCCAGAAGATGATGGGGAAACTGATGATGAAGGTACAGACGACCGGCAGTATCATGAACCAGAAAACTTTGGCGGGGGTCCTAGATGGGAAGGCTACAATGATATTCAACCTACAGCTGATGGAGTTCTAACAGAACATCAAAAACTATTACTTCCCGCAGATATCCGAGGCTTTGCTCTGCAGGTAAAATTATGGAGTAAGTCAAAAATCTGAATTTTTAACATGTACTAACATGTATCAGTGGCATTTGACGTTCAAAAAATCAAGCCAATGTATTTTCCCCCTCACGGCGAGGGGGCCATAGAGAATTTAATTCTCCACCCTAACGACGTCCAATATCTAAAAGCTTTGTCGGCGAAAAGCAGTCGTCCATCAAACGCCCAGGTAGATTTTATCAGGGGTAAAGGGGAAGGACAAATTTTTCTATTCCATGGTTAGCATTCACCACTCTCTCCGACATTGAGCACGACCATTGACCCAGTATTAGGTCCTCCTGGGACAGGAAAGACTTATACAGTTGGTGAGATCTCATCGTCAATCACTATCTCCGGAACAAATTTCTAATTGCAAATAGAGGCTATTGCTCAATACACAAACCGACCGCTCCTGTCGCTTACTGTAGCCGATCTTGGATTGCCAGGGGCAACATTGGAAGAGCAAATGGCCAAGTGGTTTCAGCTTGCCACGCACTGGGGTGCTGTCCTCTTGATTGACGAGGCAGATGTATTTCTTGAGAAGCGAAAGAGTTCTGATGTAGGCCGGAATAGTTTAGTTTCTCGTAAGTATCGACATGCCCAGGCTTAGGTCCTGATTGAGTCCATTTTTCTGAATATCGAATAGTATTCCTCCGCAGCATGGAATACTATAGTGGCCTTCTATTTCTGGTAATGCATCTCTCAACCCTCACTCAAAGTTGAGCAATATTTCATTTCCTACTACACTATATCTAACGACCATCAGACAACCAACCGTCCTGGAGCTATAGATGATGCCTTCCGCAGTCGCATTCATAGCGCAATCAACTTCCCTAGTTTCAACAACGATCGGTCTGATCATCTATGGACAGTCTTCCTAGAGAAGATTAAGAAAGAGGATCCTACTATCAAAGTTACAGCAGGTGCCAGAAAATTCCTCCGAGATGACACTAATATCAAGAAAATGGACTGGAGCGGAAGAGAAATCCGGAATGGTGAGTGGAATAGACTTCGAATTTACGTCAATCATATGTATACATATACATGTGTATATACTCTATGGATCTTTCTTTTGTGCTAGAAATCTCGTTCTCGGACTAACTGGTTTTCAATTTCAGCCTTTTCTCTCGCCTTGACACTAGCACGGTACGATCACGAAGCAAATACAGAAGATGACGATGATAGCAAGATAGAGGTGACACGTGAACACTTTGAAGATGTTGTACTTCGGCGGGATGAGTTCATCAAGTATATTGATAGTATTCGTGATATGAAGGAGGATATGCGGGCTTACGAGGTCGGAGATCGAAGGGATGCAACTCTTGATGATGACAGCAACTAAATAATATCGGGTCTCAGAAACGAGCTTGAAATAAATTATCTTTTTTCTTAGTGATTACTTGATGTCTATCAACTCTCTCACTGTAAAATTAGAGACAAATACAAGGTATACAAACATCAAGAAGAGGATTGTTGGAGCTATTCATAATATCAAGAACCCGATGTTCATGGCTTATCGCCGATGGCTACGAAATGCCTGCACTTGCATGAACACAGCCACTGCTGATGCCTACATACAGCCTTAAGCAACAAAATCCTAAGCAATACACTCCATCTCCAATTTCATATCTCGAATCTCCTCTTACTTGACACACTGAAACGCTCCTCCTCATAATGTCGTTCGGATGGTCCGCCGGCGACATATCCATGGCGATATCTCTCGTCGTGAAGATATACAAAGCCCTGGATGATACGTTCGGCGCATCCAGTGAATACCGAGACACAGTGTCGTTCCTCCGAGGACTAAAGTATACGCTCGATAAGCTGCTGCAATTCGTTGAGAATGATGAAAGTTGAGGACGCTGTCATGATACGAGAGAATGTTGATATGATGATGCCGAAGGTGACAGAATTTTTGAACTTGGTAGAAAGAAAATATGGGCAGAGTCTTGAAAAGGACTCCTCAAAAAGATTCAAGGCCATCGCAGGAAAATTGGAGTGGGCGGCTGTGACGTCCAGTAGAGCCCGGGAATTGAGAGAAAGAATTTTGGGTAATATGCAAACTATCGATCGTTTGATCCAGTTGTTAGTAGCCGTGATTAAGCTTCCATGTTAATTTTTTGTTGACACTTTCTCTAGTGACATTCACACAAGCGTCCACACTAAGATTCCAAACCAGATACAAGTGGGAATCTCTAGCATCGAAGCGCATCTTGATAGTACTATGGAACCCTTGAAGACAGATCTCACACAAGCTCTTCAAATAATACAGACTCAATATCCGTCCATAACGAATGCTTTAAGGACTCTGGAAGCTAGCATTCAGAGTATTTCTCGTATGTCCAGTCCTCAACTTCCAGGAAACTCGCCGCCTACTCCACCTCAAGTCAAGCTAGGCAATAAGCAATCTTCCATGACAGCTACAAGAATCAAACGTTCTCAAGCTCTTATGTCCAAGAGCTATTCCACTGGATTTGAGGACTATAGAGTCCCGAAAGATACTATTTACATAGCTGATACGATTCTTGACCGTCTCAGAACATGGCTGCAATCTACTACGTCGAAGACAATCTGGATGCAAGAATCACAGCGCAAGAAGAATTCTCAATCTCTGACTACAGTACTCTTTCTTGCTGGCGAGCAATCAAAAACCCAAGTCATCGGGTACACGATGGCACAAGGACACCGGCAATGGATGAACGAAGATGAAAGGCCGAGGCAAACACTATCCAATTTAATATCATCACTAGTATCTCAACTTGTAGAAAAGCTTCCGTCATTAACCCTATCAATGACGAGAACGCAGCAAGAAGTCGATATCAGCACGGCTCGATTTTCGGTCCTTGGACAGCAGAATTTGAAATCCATCAGTGCTAGCATAGTGCTCCTTCAAGATTTAATAAATCTCACAACCACACCATTTGTCGTCATTCTGGACTGTTTCCGGAAATTCAATCTGGTCAAAGATCCAGAAGTTAGAGGCAAAGTCCAGCAGCTGCTTAGCATTTTCAGTGAAGGGAGGGTGGTGAAGCTACTCCTTGCTTCTACTGAGCAAGACCGACTTCTAGATTCGGTAGCCACTCAAAATGACAGGATTATTCTTACTACGTCTAAGCAAGATCCTAGTTATGTTGCTAGCAGCCCTATTTGGGTTGAGCTGCTTGATCGTGCAAGCGGGGAAGAAAATATCAGACTATAACAGATAAAACTCAATGAACTCCCCCTACATGAAAAGCAAAGCGACAAAGGCCTTTCTGAGACGGCTCTTACAACAGCCCAGAACTAGATCACAAAACAAGATCGAATAAACTAATGGCTGCTTCATAAGTTGGCGGCACTACCCGAAGAAGCGGTTTGCCGCAGAGCAATGCTACCAAATGGAGAACGCCTGGGAGAAGAGGAGTGGGCACGTCTTGTGCTAAAGTTCTGGCCTTTGGATGATGCTGCTCCTCGATTCGAGTTAAGCACTTGCTCTACAAATGGTGCCATTAATAGTGCTGGTGCTTGTCATTCAGCAAGGGTTTTGTTGTCTGCTCTCCCATTTGATGAACATCAGAACGACCTTAACGAAGATGGGCTTGCGATTCGCGAGAAATTGGGCGTGGATTTAGGCAATGAAATACCGTACACGGCCAGGGCGAGGAAGAGGAAGAGAGAGACATCGGACACTGGGCCTTATTAGTGAAAGAGAGCATCTCTTGAAGCTACGTATGTAATAGTCAACCCTAAGCCTTGAGTGCTCCAGCCCCGATCACTAGACCTAGCTGATGTATAATTCGCAGTACAATACCAGACTCAAAGCTTCGCCGGAATCCTCGAAGGCAAGATAATGTTCCTGGTGACATCTGGCAAATCAATCCTTAAAACTGCAGGTTCTCCTCTACCTCCAAGCACAATATGACCACAACGAGTGAGAGGACCAACAAAGCGATTGAGGCCGAGCAAGAAGTGTGAATATCCACTGAAAAGAAGAGCAAACTTCTTTAAGGGTTCGAAAGTATAAGTGCAAAGATCGCTATACGAATGTTAGTGAAAATACTATTTTGGCGGAAGACTTACCTCAGGCTGGCGAAGAGATGACTAGACATACTTATTGGGAATGATCAACTGCCGCATGAGCTCTTTGAATTGCTGACATGCGTCCGGCCGATTACGAAATTCATAAAACACTTCTTTCTATATAGAGTTTCATCGCCTGCAATAGCGATTTATCAGTATGGGTCATCTTCGTGATAAGAGATACTTCGAGCAACGTAGTTTTGTCACCGAACGTCGTCAGCAGTTTGTAGTTATTGAATCTGTCATTGACGATATGAAAAGGTTATGTGAGATAGGAACTTTCTCTGAGAGTGTTGTAAGACTGTGAGAAGCAGGTATCTCGAGGCTGTCTGGTTTAGTAGCAAGGCAGCTTCAACAGTTCCAAATGCAGTAGGTACGCTAATAATTCACCAGTTCCAAAATGCAAGTACACATGGGCTATGACACTCGTAGGCGTCTTAAGAGTCACAGGCTTTTATCTTAGAAAGTAACAGTAAAAATATATTCAGCACAATTCAGGACTGTTTAGAAAATGGGCAAGAGCAAAGTCTCAGAAGCGGATGGAGAGTCGCGGTCGGCCACACGAGGCCTGCATTAAGTAAAGAAGATCCTCTCCGTTCTTGAGAATTAACCATTCCATATAGCTCAGTCAATCAAAGCTCCCCTCAAGATATGAACCTGGAGAGTTATTGCAATTTTGCTATTGTCAAGGCCGTGGGTTTGAGCTTAGTTCATAAGCCATCCACAACCTAAATTTTTCGTCCCTGTAAGTCTTACCATAGCTTGATAACAAGACGATGGAGCCTACTCAGACTGCCGTCGTTCAATGTTCGACTTTGTTTTATCTCGATATTGAGCCGAAGTATTGATTTTCCAAATGCCTGCATTTACAACGTCTTTTTCCTTTTGCGAAAGCTGTTTTTGGTTAGTTTAATATATCTCATAAATTCAAGGCGTATTGTGTAGAACTAAGTTACAGTGCATCCATTGCACGCCGATAGGTAAGATCAAATTTTCGGACCGAACTCACATATTGTCAAGGTATGAGAAACTCATAAAGATCTATTTGTTGACTCTGTCCCAAGCTAGCTTGCACAAGGCTTTTCTCGGAGGTACCCGGTTAGCTTGAAGCCGTTGCAATGCTGCCTGCGATCTGCTTGCTATCGGCCAAGAGCTAGAGGCTAGTGTATAATTAGGTGGCCATTAATCGACTCCAAACCCGTTTATAAGGTGCGAGCCTGCGTATGTGATACGGTCCCTCCCTATACTTTGGAAGCAAAGGCGACCACACTTTTCTTAATCGTCATCATGGATAATAACCCCGATCTCCTCCGACACACCCATTATTGTATCGTCCTCTTTACTATCCTCCGTATTCTTTGTCGGAGCTCGAGCAGCAATCTTTGGTCCCGTAGAACTCTTCTCAGCTGATCCATCCTCAGCCTTAGCATTCCCACCCTTCTTGTTCTTTCGATTCTTCATCTTTTCCCTCTTCTCCCGATTCTTCCTTGTCTTCTCCCTGTCTCTCTCCTCTCTCTCTTTCCGCTCCTTCTCAAAAGCCTCTACATCCTTCTCCTTCGCAACCTCCTCATCCATCTTCCTCAGCCGTTCATACTCCCTTCTTCTACTCGCCTTGTATACATGAAACTCTCCACTTCCAGCTCCCGCAGAACTTCCTTGGACGTTGGCGACAATCTCTGGTGGTGCGCTCGCTCCGCTAAGGTTCTTGTTGACGAGTTCTGAGCTTGTAGGTATACGAATCTCTTGATCTGGCTTCTCGAAGAGCGCATTCAAAGCGCTGCCCTGTTCAGCAGCTGGTGTGAGCGGTCCCTGCTTGCGCTTCTTGAGGGGTCGTTTGGAGCGTGGGTCGGCGGAGGTGGGGATGCTCTCAGGAATTGGTTCTGACATTGTCTTGGTGGTTTGATATGGATTGGCGCAGAGTGGTTGATGGCGGTTAGCAAGATTTCCTTCGCGGCGCACTCTGAAATCGAAGACGACGCGCTAGGGTTTTCTGCAATAGTCAAATATCGCGTCACTCTTAGTCGGCAGTAGTATTGATTGCTGTAATAGCTGGCTCTGACTATTGTTGAGGTTGAAGTTCGCCTCCTTCTGCCCGAAGTAAATAGGGATTGGCACGTTCACGTTCTTCCCCTTAGCCCTACCGTACAGGGTAGTCACAGCCTGGGCTAGCTATCTTATCGCCCACCAGCCCTGAAACCACCCCCCTTACTCCGTAATTCTCCTCACCACTGTTGCAGCACGCAAGAAAAACCACATAAACTCCACCTACGGCACGCCGAGGAACAACCCTGAACTAGACACCTAAGGTGCTCGTTATTTCTTCCACAATTTTGAAAGTTCTCTCATCGCCTCTTTCCCCATAATCTTCACAGCCTTCTACATCCTCAACGAACAACAGCCTTCACCTCAGCGGACGAAAACCGAACTACGCCACCTAACGTCAAAATCCCGGCGCAATGGGAAAACCACGCATGCATGATCATATTGATCCGACATGCGCAGTCTGAAGGAAACAGTGCGAATACCCTCATCCCATCTTAATGACGAATTGCGTTTGGTCCCGCGCCATAGCGAGACGAGGCTTAAAAGCACACGAACCACAAGGCTGACACCCCCTCCAGAAAATCGCGATATCCACCAAACGACGCCCGATCATAGGGTAAAGCTCACTCCTGACGGTTGGACGCAAGCACACGAAGCAGGTCGTCGTTTGCGCGCCCTCTTGCGCCCAGATGATACCCTTCATTTCTTCACCTCTCCGTATCGGCGAACCCGAGAAACGACCGAGGGCATCCTCTCGACACTCACTTCCGATGAACCTTCACCCAGTCCCTTTCCACGGCACTCGATCAAGGTCTATGAGGAACCCAGACTAAGAGAGCAAGATTTTGGTAATTTTCAACCATGTTCGGCGGAAATGGAGAGGATGTGGCAGGAGAGGGCCGATTACGGACACTTCTTTTACAGAATTCCCAACGGAGAGAGTGCAGCAGATGCTTATGATCGTGTAAGCGGTTTTAATGAGAGTCTGTGGAGACAGTTTGGAGAGGACGATTGCGCTTCTGTATGCGTATTGGGTGCGCATCCACATTTTCGTGTCATTAGAGCTCAGTCAACTAACAAAACAATAGTCACTCACGGCTTGATGAGCAGAGTATTTCTCATGAAATGGTATCACTTTAGCGTTGAATACTTCGAGGATCTCCGTAATGTCAACCACTGCGAATTTCTCATCATGCGCAAGCAGCCCGATTCCGGGAAATACATTCTCGAGAATAATCTCAGGACCTGGTCTGAACTAAAGCGGGAGCGTCTACAGGCTGCTAAGGAGAAAGAGAAAAATGGTACTTCTGCAGCAATGACAGAGAAGGAGAAGGAGAAGGCAGAAAAGTTAGAGAAGGGCAAAGGATCTACTGTAGAGGGAACTATGTCTCCGATTCCCGTGCGAAAGAAGTGGGGTGGATGTCCCAACGGTTGCGATCATGGAAGACATCAGTACCAGAAACAGAATAGTATGGATGCTATGCAAATAAATGGCAAAGCCGTCCCAGCGGGCACCACCGTGGAAACTATTCTATCCCGACGACCGGCAACGCGAAGATGGCAATCTTCTGACGAGGACGAGGACGATCCCCGGGGGCGAACAGGACCACCGATTCAGGTAGATGTCCAGAAGAGCTTAGACGAGATGGTTTCGTCCCCTGACGGAACTCCCAGTTTTATTACTGTGGAGGACCGAATGAGAAATAGACTGATGAAGAGCCCGGCAAGCATGGCAGATGTCCATCAGAAGCTCTTGGTCAAACATGCAGGCCGAGACTTTGGAGGTAGCGCCAGTGGAAACACGAGCCATGGAGAAGCAGGTAGCGACACCGAATTTAGCGCTGAAGAGGATGTCAAAAAGAGGATAGCTAAGGGAAAGTCAACATTGAGAGATAAGAGTGGCATGGGAAGGGGAATGAAAGCCGATGCTTTGGGCGACCAGAGCGATGTTGGTAGTGATGCTGGAAGCGAAGGCGAGCCAGAGCTACAGGACTTAGTTCAAGCTGAGAAAGAGGATAAGAGTATTAAAGGAAGTGTTTATTGATTTTTGATTCGATGGGTCTGGGTTTTCCTTTTGTCTCTCTATTTTTCCTCCGGTCGTATATGAAAATTTTGGGTAGAAGGGTAGATCGCGGTTGTGTTACGTTGGTTCTGTATGTCTTATGAGCGATGCATTTGATGATTGCATGAGATCAAGCATAAATGAGCGAAACGGGTTGATTTTAGACTTTTGATTTTGAACTGTATCTTTAAGTAAACTAAATTGGCCATCGCTGTACATTGCGCTAAGCATTTGGAATGAGGATAATAATTCGCCCATTCCGCAAGGCTATGTGAGATACCTTTCAACCGCAGGATCAGGTAGGCACACTTATTTACAGTATTCGCTCTTTCCTTCACGCATTCTGTCCTATTGCATAATGTGCTTTGTACTGGCAGGCTTGAGTCACTCGCCGTCGCTTCTCGTAAATTACCTAGGTAGTGACTCAAATGCTAAGCCCCCCATCAAGTTCGCTCCTCCTTTTTTAGCCGAGCCTTGGCTGTGCTTAACTTATATGACATCGGGCTCGCCAGCATCATCAGCATCACTTCTAGACAACAACCAGCTCCATCAACTAGCTAACCAATCGAAGCAAGCCTTTGTAACGGCATTAAAAACGATAACTTGTTCAAATCACAAGTTCAACTTTACCTCCAATCCATCAATCACCAAATAAATCAACAGGCCACAGTTAGCCAAGCTACCTGAGCTATGGCAGAAGCAGCATTCCAAGCACTAAAAGATATACTGATCGGTGATTCCTTCACCCCAACAACCTCTGAACCACGACCAGGACAACTACAACTCTCAATACAAAAATGTGGGCCTTTCCTAGCAGGACTGCAACAACCTGGCGATGAGCTCGATTGTCTAGCCATAGGCAGCATTCGAAAAGACCTCTTCCATGAGATAGCATGGCAAAACATCATCTCCTCAGAAAAGACCAGCACTAAAATAACACCCTACGAAATGACATCTTCCAGACTTCTCCTCTCTATCTCCGGAATCACATTCAAAATCCGATATTGCACCCTCTCGTCACTTCCCTCAACCATCACAGCCGAGATCCAACACTGGGGAAAAGTTTCTAAGTTTGTGAAGCTGAATTCATGTTTTGAGGAGGCTTATCAGTTTTTGATCGGGTGGGCTAAGGAGAGGGGTATTTTTGGTCTTTGGGATGCTGTTGATGAGAGGGATATCTCGAGGGTGTTGATGGAGGCTTTTGAGAATCCTGATGGTCATTTTGCTGATTGTGCGTGTGATGATTGTGTGGAGGGTAGTGGGAGGAAGGGTTCTGTGGTTGGGGGGTTGAGGAGATTGGGTTTAGAGAGGGGGTGTGCGCTTTTTTGCATAGGCTTTCTTGGATGGAAGTTTGTGGGTTTTTCTTCTTCTTTTTCTTTTTCTTTCTCTTCCTTTCGGTGGTTTTAGATAGTTTCTATGCCTACGGGAGAACTCGAGTGAGCCAATTTTCGTCCACTTCAGAGTTGAAGGGGTTAGAGGAAGGGTTTCCTTCAGTTCTCAAGGAATCGCCACTCAAAAATCACCTCATCGATTAAAATTAGCTCCATACAGTAAGTATATTTTGCTAACAAAGATTACAGTTCATACTCAAAGAGAATGGTCACCAGTAGTAAGAGCCGAAGCTCTCAACCTTCTAAATCGGATCTATGCCAAGAAAGAAGAACCAATCACCTTTCCAAAGCAAGATCCGATCTCAATCATGAACTGCGACAATTATATCAAGATCTCAGTTCAATACCATGGTAACTCACAGATTGATTGTGGTGTTGCTTTGAAGAAGGTAGAAGCTGATTTGAGGGCTTTGGTCAAAAGTACGTCCCTTTATACCTCTTCATATCTGAACCCCACAAACTCTATTCAACAAAACTCAGTTCAGAAAAGCCATCCAACCAACTAACAAAACCTCACTTGATAGGACTCAAACACATCCAAACAGCCACCTTCAGACTCTGGCCCCAACCCCTCCTAGATCAAGAAATGGAAACCTCAAAGACACCACCAACCCTACCCTTCGAAGCCTTCTACCTAATAGGATTCTCAGCGCTCTACAACATCAAAACAGCCCTAACCTCAGCCTCCCTCATAATCCAAAACTGGAAACACTCCGACTCCAAGAATGAAAATCTATTTGTTCACACCGAACTTCTCACTCCTCAGGACTTTTCAAAAGGGAAGAGATTAGATGTGAAGAGATGTGAGGTCGTTTGGCCGAGAAGGGTCGTGGTTCCTAGTAATGATATCAAGATGAAAGTTCTACCTCAGCAAGAAATTGAAGAAGAAGAAAATTCGAAGGAAACAGACTCGAAGGAACAACAGCATCCGAAGAAGAAAAGTTCAAAACAAAATCATCATCTTTCTTCTCATGAAGAAGAAGGAGAAGAAGAAACAGGCAAAGAAAATAAGAAACTCCGTCCTGCACTTGATATCCTCCATCGTCTCCGTCACGACCCGGCTTATAATATCGATGATTATGTTATTGGATATCTTGATCGTCATTCTGGGGTTGAGGAGAGGGATGCCAGGGATTGGGTTACTGATTCTATGCGTGAGGAGTGGGTTCCTCAGCACAAGATTTTGTATTTTGGGAGGCGGAGGGGTGGTCGGGATGCTGAAAGGGATGCTGGAGGGCAGAAGGTCGAGAAGTTGGAGAAGGTTTGGGATAGGGAGGGGAGGGTTGATTTGGTTTTTCGGTGAGGGACTGAGGGGTGAACGGATGAGTTGGTGGGTTGGTGGGTTGGACTTTGGATTGGTAGGATATGGGAGTTATGAGGGGATTTTTGGGTTGGAATGAGATGAGGGGAGAGGGACAGGGAGAGGATGGATTATATGAATATGTACAGGCTGTGGTGGAAACGTCTAGGAAGTAAAGTATAGAGAGGAAGGAAGGAGAGTTTCACTTTGGTTGTATGAGTTGGTATGAGTTGGTATAGGCTGGTATAGGGGAAGGGTGGTGTTGAATTGGATGAATTGATGAGTAGATGAGTGGATGGGTTAGGTCTTTGTATACTTGTATAGTTAAGTATACTATGAACTATGCTAACCACTCCTTTTCTAAGTGATAAGATGGTGTTTTAAAAGAAACTCTTTAGGGCAAGTAAAGTTTTAAAGGATATTATTTTAAGAAATAATTCCTGTAGGAGTTATATATACTACTTATATAGAGAGTGTTACTATAAGTAAGATCTTTGTTATAGAGTGATTACTTTCTTATTTTACTGTTTAGGGAAGGGGGAGAGAATAGATGGTATAGATGGTATAGTATAGTATATTATAAAGGAGTCCTTTACTTCTTCTTTTCTTCTTCTTTTGTAGATAGGGGGGGTTAGAGGAGGGGAGGGTTAGAGGAGGGGAGAGGTGAGAGGGGGAGGGGGGTTTGTGTATTTATTTAAATTGAGGAGATGGTAAAGGTGAAAGTTATCTAGTAGATATTGATAGAGTAAGTAGCTAGTTAGTCGAGGTAGTTTATACTAGATAAGGTAGAGAGACAATCTTGTTGTATAGTAGTATGTTGTATTTTAGAGTATATAGATGAATAGATGAATAGATAGATAGATGGATGGGATTGGAGTTTATTGTAAGTACTAGTAAAGTTGTAGTATTATAGGTTTTAAGTTTAAAAGTTGTGTTTTCAATGGATTGTATATTATAGATTGTAGGTAGTGGGTGGTACTAGGAAGTTACTTATTGTATCATCTAAGTCAAAGGTAGGTTAGTTTAGGAGGGAAGGGGAGTAGAGGGGTGAGTTGGGGAAGGAAAGGAGGTAATAGGTAGGAAAGAGGTGTAATTAAGGGATATAGTAGTACTAAGTTTGTAAGGTAAGTAAGTATTATAGTTGAGGGAGTTGAAGGTTGTTACTGTAGTTAGTTCGCTTGTACTGCTGCCGGCTATGCCTTATAGAAGTATAAAAATATAAAGCACCAAACTGGTGAATGGGTAGATGTTATTAATAACCTAAAGTTGTAGTCTCCTAAGATATTAATCTCGTATTAAAATTTCCTAGTAGCGCATGGTAGTTCAGATTTCTAGCTAGTATAACTAGTAAGTATAGAGAGCTAGAATTAGAGGTTCTTCATCTAATTGTAGCTAAGTCACAAGTACAATTATTCTTCGATGATGCAACAATAGTAGCCTGACATACATCATTGGAATTTAGACTTAAATATAATTACAGCATTTATCTATTCTACTTCTTATGTAGTTTGCAGCCGGGGTGTAAAATATACAAATAGGTGGCCATAAAATATATCAAGATCCAGTGCCAGCACCAAGAATCGCAACTCTTAAAAAGCACCTAACGAGAATTCTGAAGATCCACTCTTCTCATCAGGAACAGGAACTTGTCCATTCCTACCTACGAAGTCTTCCATGGCCTTATCAACTCCACTCATTCTCCGTAGGATAGCATGTACGCCTACAGGAACCACATTCATCCAATCAATCCATCTGGCATAGAGCGGTAATGCGAGATCTGCACTGCTTCCTGCATCAATAGCGGCGATAACTTCCTTTGCAACATCGACTGGTTCGAGAACAGGACCGAAGAAGCTATTGGGTGTTTTGACACCACTGAAGAGGGGTGTGGAGAGTTGACCTGGCGATACGAGGACGGTTTTGATGTCTGGGTAGGCCTTTAGTTCAGCGCGGAGGGATTTATGGAGGGCTGTTATGCCGGCTTTAGAGGCTGTGTAGTCGGACAGGTGGGATGCGCCTAGTTGACCGAGGACGGAGGAGATAGTCACTATTGTGCCTTGTTTTTGGCGGACCATGCCCGGGAGGAAGGCCTTGAGGGTGTAGAAGTGGGAGAGAGGAGGTTTACGCGCATGGTGCGTTCGACGTCTTCGAGGGAGAGGTCGAGAAGTGGTTTACCGTTTACTACGGCTGCGTTGTTGATTAGGATTGTTGGGGTGCCGAGCTGGTGTTTATGTTAGTTGTTGAGAATTATAGCCTGGGAGGCACGAAGACATACATCTCTTTCAATCTCAATTGCTACCTTTGCAACTTGCTCCTTGTCTCCAACGTCACATTTATAAACACTCACACCACGCGCCTCACCAGACTCCAAATCCCGTACATCGAGCACTGCAACCGTGGCTCCACGCATACCATAAACCTCCGCAATCAACAATCCCAACCCGCTCGCTCCGCCCGTAATCACAATGACCTCCTCTGAAAAATCAACAGTTCGCGGTTTCGTATATGCGATCTGGCGATTGAGGACTCCAAGGAAGAAAAATAGAGTAAGCAGCGATGCGTAACCGATTGCGCCCTGGATAGCTGGATGTGTCCATTGCATTGCCTGCGCGCGCATACAAAGCGGTATCATCCATGCGACGAAGGGGTGTAGGAATGTGACATTGAGGACCTTAAGGAAGAGGTCGATGGAGATTGGCTTTGACCATGAGAGCTCTGGATCAGGGCCACCGCGGGATGGGAAATCCATCTTTGCTGTATATATCGTAGGTAGTGGGTAGAAGAGGATTACGGTAAGTGGTCGTAGGAAGAAAGGAGGATGGGGATTTGGGTAAGGTTCAGTTGAAGAGGAGTAGGAGAGAGAATGAAAGGAAGAGAAGAGAACAGGAAGGGAGAAGAAAGGCGGTTATAGAGAATAGAAAGTGATTCGGAGCTTAAGTGGCATCAGAGCATTTTTATGGTAAGGGTTGGAGTGGTTGGACGAAATTCTGGAACATGAGACGGACGGCCTGAGGGGGGCTTGTTTCGGGTGCACGAGGCTAGTGATGGTGATGTGATGTGATGTGCCTTGGAGAAACAAAAAGCGGCACTCCATTCTCTGCTTCAAAGTCATTGAGAGGAGATGAAGATAGGCAGACTACTTTAGTAATTGAGGGATAAATGATCATAGAAACTCTTTGAACTATACAACTTCCTCGAATTGACTCACAACTGTTGTGATGTTAGTGTATACATATTCAGGACTATCGTACTATCCAGAATTCATTCAGTCACTGAAATCTGAAATTCGGTTCAGTGACTGGAGTGCTGGCTGCTTTGTCGGCCCGCTGCGAGCACCCCTGCTGATCACGACGTCAAGTTTGGAACCTTGCTCTTTTGGGACATTCTGCCGTCACACCGCTCTCGTCTCTACCACAGCCTCTCGTCCGCGAGGCCACCAGCCGCCTTCATTCCTTCCGAACTTCAGCATCACGACGAGAGGAATTCACTTTCCTTCCAGACCCAACATCCCAAAATGACTCCAATCGCCGACTCGGTCAGAATCAGATCATCCAATTGATAACCTGGCATATACTGACTTGACTATAGTCATTGACTGTACTTGATTGACTGGCTTGATCAGATCAGCCTTCTGAACGTCACCAAACTATACCGTACTGATAGAGATAAAATTCACTATCAACTCAAAACTTACGAGGTACAATCTCTTCGAATCCACGCTCAACCATTGCTATAAGAAAGGCAATTACTGATTTTTGCTCACACAGTAAATCAATCAAACAATATCATCCAATATGGAAAACCCAATCATCTCCTTCTACGCCCACAATGGTCGCGACTTCAAAGGCCGTACTCTCAATGAAATCATCACGGAATACACAAATGACGACCTCGAGCTCAAGCACGATTTCATTCAAGTGCTATTCCCTCTGCCCGAGAGATCGGGATTCAACGACAACGCACCTCTGATCACTGAGAAGGTTTTCAAAGCCTTTCGCAAGAGCGACGAATTGGGAAGGACACTGCAGAAGAACTTGTTTGGGGCTCTTGAGAGGATGTGTCGATTCTATGGCTTTGATCTTGATACTACGGTCGATAAGTTTGACGTTGATCATGAGTTGAAGGTAAGGAATTCTACTGCCTATCCTGATGTCAACGGGTTGGGTCCAGTGATCTTAACGTAACACCTACATTTTCCTTCTCGCTCTAAAAATGCTACAAATCTTCCCACCACTAAAAGCACCCTCCTCTAACAATAGACAATCCACAGATCTCCCAGAACGCCAATTTCACTGCGAGATCCAAGCACTGGCTCAGGAAATTCAACCACAACCACCTACGCATGACTAGAATAATCCGCTGTCTCCGCTGCCTCAACCTCCATAATCAAGCAAAAGCCTTCCACGAAGCAATCAAGAATGCCGCTTCCGGAGTCGTAGACGAATCTACCATTGGCTACTGGGATAGAGCTATGCTTGAACCCAGACTGGATGTTCCTCCCGACGTAACAGCACCAGATGGACCTAATTGGCTGACTAAGTACGAAGATGCATTGGCGTCGGAGCGAATAAGACTTGCATACTCAGCAAAATCGGGTGTTTGAGCTGTCTAGACATACCCAGAAGAGGTATTTTCATTTATGTCAGAACGCGCGGTTTATGGGGAAGTTCGTGGGCACTCGGGAGTTTTATGGTGTTGAGAAGACAGGCTCATTAAACAGACACACATAGATACCCATCATAAATCATTCAACTTGATATCCAAGGTCTTCTGTTCTTGAAACAGTGAGTTTTCATATCTGGTAGGTTACTCAAAGCTCGCACTCTCTAGTGATAAGTCAGTCGTCTAAATTCAAGTTTACGTGAGCTACTCGAGTCCAGACGGCTACCCAAAACAAATCAGTCAGCCACACAAATACATGTTCAAGTGCCTAGGTAGGTAACCCAAACTGAAGCCGAAAATCAATTACCCTAATTAAATCAGTTAACCAAGTAAATAAGTTGTTCAAGTCAAGTAGGCTACAGTTCTACCTACTCGCTTACCTATACCCCTACTCACACATACTTACATACCTTACCTTACCTTACCTTACCTCACCTTCCTCCACTTATCTCCTCTTCTCCTCTCTTCCCACAACCATAACCACAATACAATACAATACAATACAATACAATACAATACAATAAAATACTAGATTTCCTACCTATATCCTCACTGCATACAAACAACATCAATCTCCCGGTTCCCGTTTCCTGAATTCCTGAATTCCTGAATTTTGATAGACTATTACCTACCTACCTACCTACTTACTTACTAATAGACTACTACTACTACTCAACACTACTACTTACTACATACTATCTGTAAGATAGCTACTATCTATCTATATCTTAAGATCTCACTATGTTAATCAATACTAGCAATTCTCTTCTATCATCTTCCCTTCCCCGTAAAAACAAGATAAATATTAGTTAGGTACGCAAATAACTAGCTCACATGCATAACTTGGTAGAATCAACGTATCTACCTATCTACATAGATATTTTCAGTTCCCTACTTCTCTGACTTAATAAAATTTCTCATTTCGTAAATCACTTACTCATTCGAACAAAAACCGGTATAGTAATTAGTTATGTTTGTGTATGTCATTGCTAGCTACATTGTGCTAGACTTGTGCTCCATATGATTGATGGCGACATGGTAGCATCAATTCCCCAATATCTAGCTCTCTGAACGCCTTGCTTTTGTCCCAGAAGACTACCAACCCAAAAAGAAAAATGCAACCGTCTACCTCCATAATCTTGCAAAACATGCAAAACGCCACCCACATGATTGAGCCACGCCTGACTCCCAAATGTCATCCTTGATAATGCTCACTACATCTTGTACGCATTGAAGTCGTTGAAATCTTTTGGTACCTCCCATCCATGCGTCCTGCAGGCTCGAATATAAGCATCCATTGCTTCAGCCGTACCATAATCTCGTTGAGCTCCTTTCTGTTTTCCTTGAAACTCGAGTCTAGCTGGCTTTGGTTCTTGACTCTCGATTGCCAACTTCACTTGGAGAAGAACAGCTTCAAGAGTAGTGACTGCGGTCCATCCAGAGTTTGTGAGTAGCTCCATGCACATCGCTCCGCCCGAGGTGACATGTCCACCCCCACCGGACATGAACGGCAGAAAACGAGGACGAATAACACGTACAAAGGGCGGGCTGAATGGGTAGTCTTTGCCGAAGCGCATTTCGAGGACAACGCTTGTAATACCTGCCTTTTTCATGTCTTTGGCAATTGGTAGGTCAGGACTGAAGCTGTGAAGCTCAACGATCCATTGATACACATTCTCAATAACCTCGGGATTGATGTACCAGCCTAGCTCATGAATTGGTGTCTTCTCTTGGATCTTCAGCATCTTCTGCAACTCGCGGTTGAGAGCCATTGTCGCCGAAGGTGTGGCATATGTTGGCTGGTTTAGTATCGGCAAGCTGGATTGATCTAACGTCCCCGGAACAAAGTCCGTGAGTGGCTTTGAAGGCTGTCGAGATTCTGAACTCCTATTTGAGGTCAGCTAGAAATTTTGAAATAGAGCCCATCCGTATTTGTAATTCAAATGAGACTTACAGTAAAACAAGCTCGTCGTCAGAAACTGCCTTTTCCTTGCCTTTACCCTTGCCCTTAGTTTCCGGTTTGTCTTCAGTTTCCACACTGTTACAAACGAAGAGTTAGCATTATTTGTACGAAACCAGTGTTAGAAACATTCTTCCCGGCATCTACAAGACATTTCTCATCCAGAATTTGGAAATACGTACTCTGAACACAAAAATGCTATATCCTCAATATCTTCATCGTCAGTAATGATCAATGTATTCGACGCCGAGTTGCTCTTCTCTGCACCGGGAGTTTTTGGTTTCTTGGTCTTTCGCTCATCCGGGGAGTTGGTAGATCTGAAGGCTCTCGATATTGAAAGTGCAGAATGGGGCACACGGATGTGTTTACGGATCGTACTTATGCACGGATATTTTGGGTCTTGCTTGACATGAAGTGTGTCCGTTGATTTACTATCTTGGTTAGCTTTGACACTGCGAGATTTTAGGTGTTTTGAAAGAGGCTGCCCCATTTTCATAAAAGAAACAAGGTACGTTGCAGACAAGAAAGTTATGACTCAAGAAAATCCAGAAGTTGGATTAAATTTTGGGTATTTGTCAAGGACTGGAAAATAAAGACCTGTGGCTTCCCTTTTATGTGCCAGATCCATGAAGAGCCCTAGTGTATTAACAATCCCCACAACGATGGCTTCACCGTTGCTGAAAATGTAATTGAATAGCAAAAGCTAATTCCAAAATTATAGCCCGTCTTTCGCTTCTGCTTTTTGACCTGCTTTGGGTGCGAAATGAAGAACAAAGAAAAACTGGACTTACTCGGTATCAGGTTTATCAGTGCTCGTAGTTGGTGTTGGGGTGTAGTAAGGGTCTTTCGAAGTAGTTTGGCAGAGGAGGTATCTGCATTGGATCCAGTCGACATGCTGGACAACCAAATATGGGTTTTGGGAGGAATATGCGGCGGGATTATTGACAATTTCGTTCAAACTCATCACAGATGAGATTTTGAGCTCGGATAGAGGCCAATAGCCCTGAGTTGATAAGTCAGTTTGAACAATCTGAAAAGCAGCAGAAGCGAGAGAGGAAGAAAGGACTTACCGTATCAGCTTGAGCATAACCCATAGATGTTGTTTGATCTAGAGCATGGTAGACTCCATGACCGTAAGCTCTTCCGTGGAGTGTTTCTTTGAAATCCAATCCTTGACGAATAATACTATGCCAATTAGCTATAGGACTTCCGTGAAAAGCCATCAATGTTGGATATCTCGCGGGTAAGTTCGCTTGCTCATTCTTCAGTGCATTTAGAAAACGCTGCTCTTTGTCGGGAGAGCCTTGGGCAAATCGAAATTGGATCCAGTTCTCCGGTATGTTTGAGATCTTTTGGTCCAGTCTAATCTTGGCTTTGCGTACTTCATCGTCGTCCTGGCCAGGGCATTTGTCAACCTGAACAATGCAAGATCTGTTTGAAGCAATAATCCAACGGAGTAGCCCAAGGGATGCCTTCGAAATCCGATCCTTCCAAGAATCAAGCTTTGGGGCAGAAGTCCGAGACTGTCGAATTAAATATGCTCTCATCTCTTTGATACTAGGTATAGTCTCGAGAAGCATCAAAATCATTTCCGATTTATCATCGTCACATAGCTCGTCAAAATTGTTATAGTAAACCATCAACCCAGCAGAAACGAGAGATACTGGTGGAGGAGTCGTCGTTGGGGTTGGGACGGCTGGTGCTTCGTATTGAACGGGTAGAGTATTGCATCGCGTGACAGCTGCATCTACTTTAACGAAGGGAAAGTTCGATACATCATTGACACGGCAATGCTCAGAACCGTCTCCGACCATTATCACCACCCACTGACCCACATAAACAGGACACTTTTTGCTCTGTTCAAATATGATCTCTCGATTCGCGAGATCAAAGCTAACCTTGATGATTTCCGATGGAGTAGATCTAGGAGTTGCTGTGAAGTTTGATGAAGCTGAGCTATAGTATTAGTTCAAGTGCTAGGGAATTTTTTGGTTCTAACATACCTGGATTGAATGTCAAAGGAAGAGTTCTGGCTAGAGTACCCCGGGTCGCTAACGACAGTGGACACGCCGCCATTGGCGGAACTGAAAGGCTCATTCCAGTTGGAAACTCACGAAGCCTACGATTTCTCACGCTTGAGTAGCAGAAACTGACCAACAAGTCGACAACATATGGTTGGGTAAGAAGAATTTCGTGCTCGATACTTGGTCCAAAACCCAAGGACATATATTGGTACAGACAGAGTGGCTTGCTGCAGACGTATGGTTTCAATGCCTCGAATTCCCCTTCGATTTTGTCATGGCATACAAGACAATATTCCGTGCAGCGTACTAGATAACGCAGCGCAAACTGGGAGGCAATGAGAGGGAAGGAGATTGTTTCTTTATTTCTTGTTGCTTCGTCCAAATGGTCTGCGGAGATCATGTCAGGCAGGTTATCCTGCGTTGGCTGAGGTTCGTCGAGGTACCTTGTATCGAGGCCATCGATAGCTTCATCGAACCGACCTTGTTTGTCGTTGTAGTACCGTTTCGCGCCACTCCAATTAATACTCAGGCCCCGTCTGATCTTCACCAAACTAATGAACTGCGTGTTCATCAAATCATTCAAGGAGCTGGAGATAAAAAGGTTGTTAAACGCTCCTGTCACAGCAGGCTCATCGTTTTCCTCTTCATCTGTTTCTGAATTAGATGACCTATAATTCATTAGCAGAGTAGACCAAAGATGTAATGTTATTGCTTGTGGTATATTCCTCCTAAGTTACTCAAACTAGCTTTGGGAGTCAAAGTGCTAAGTGCTAGAACACTCGATCTTGTGGATCTTGAGCTACCATAGTACCAGATAGAAGCCAAGTCTCGGATGGTAATGCTTCGCATAATTACGAAGCTAGCTTGAGTAACTCCGGCCGAGTATACCACGGCAATTGCTAGGAGTGTGACCTACTTATTATGTGTAACATCTGTAAAAGCTGCCTTCGCTGCCTCAGATGTGGGTTTATACCTGTCGCTAACGCCGATACGGAATTCAACTGATTTTACTGCTGCTGTTCTGAGATAATGGACTCGAAGGTCTTGTAGCCGGCAGAGTACTTCACGAGAAGCACAATATATTCGGCCTCGAGATCCCAGGCCTGCATTGCTTCCTCAGAGAACCCTAACTTCGAAACGTGCACCGACATGCTGACCATGCTGATTACAGATTGAGCCTTCATTCCGGCCAGGATACCTATCTTGAACCCGGCGAGCTTAGCAATTCTAAGATCATGGCGAATCCGCTGATTAAGTACTTTGGCAACTTCAACATCAAGTTTGTATGATGTGTTAGATGAAAACCCAGACGTTCCACCGGCAGTTCCAAAAGATTCGAAATCCTCATCGTCGTCATAGCCTCCGCCAAAGTCTGGATCTTCACCTTCGCTATCACTACCACCATCTGAGCCCGTGTCATCTCCAACATCCAGAGGATCTTCTTTAGATCCAGATGCAAGAAGAGTGCTAAGTCTCTTAGACAGCAGCTCGAGAACTGCAACGACGCTCTTGTTATTGGTAGTGGTACTGATTTTCTCGACAGCATCGTTAACTCCAGGTGGTACGTTCTCGGACTGGGTGAAAAGGAAGTACTGAGTACTAGCAGGGTACTCATGAATATCTGTGGAGAGCAATAATGCAAACTCGATCGGCTCTCCAGAAGTTGGAACAAAGCAGAAGTTTACTTCTCCATCATCGTCGCCTCGAGTAACTGAAATGATTCCAGGTATATTATTATTTGCAGCCGCCGTGATATCGGCGATAAACGCTTTGCGCGTCATAATGTAGAGATCTACAGATCGAGGGTCAGTATTGGGATTCATGGTTGCACAAACTTGTGACGTACCTGCAAAAAAGTTGAAAGTTCCGCTGGTGGTGGTAAATGCAGCTAGGCGGGCGACAACTTATGAAGATATGGCAGGTTGGAGATTGAAAGAAAGAGATAGCTATGAGAAGTGCGCGATGTCGAGTGGCAGTTTTAAGAGAAAGTTGAGCAGTCCAAATGGAAATTTTTCAGTCCAAATCCAAACGCGACTACCACTCGGTGAATTTGGGATGCAGCTCCAGAGTATGCATACATAGATCAAAGAGTCTGAGATATCGAAGTGTAGCAGGGGAAGATAGAACGGAGGGGTAGACCATCCTTCACAGAGGATGGTTCTAGTAGTTGTAATGGTCAGGTAGAAGAACAAAGATAATGCGGAGGAGCAGGTTACAATGTAGGGCAGTGGTGGGCCACAGCCTCGTCCAGCAAGGCGGCCAGGCTGCAGCTAGGCTGGCTAGCCAATGATTTTAGCGGAAGGTACTGCCTGCCTGTCGGGTTTAGAGCCATCTACTAACTAAGGGATAGCTAATTCACTGCCTAAGGTACCTACCTACCTACCTACTCGGGGCTGTGAGGTGAGAGAAAGAGAGAGTCATAGCAGTTCACCAGCCTAGGGCACACAAAACACGCCCTGTGGGAAGAAGAAGAAGAAATAATGAAGCTGAAGTTTGCTTGACGTCGTCGAACTCTCCACCTAAACTGATCCCTGTAATCTGGGACTCCCGGGACGCTCTCTCCCCTGCTGCAGCCAAGAACGCCCCGCTCGAAGCCGGGAACCGGGGTAAAATTGGAGCCGCCAAAGTAAATCGTAGCTTGTGGTCGTGAACCGCCGCGAACCGTGACAGCAAAGCCACTTTAGCCCAGGCACCACTGGACTTGCTAACAACACCATACCTACTATACCTACGAAGTACTGACAACAACAATCCTCTAACATGGCCTGGGATTCAAAGACAACAACGACGCGCCGACGTCAGAATAGTTCTGCCACAACGAAATCCACAACATCACAAAGCCAAACCAATGTGCCCATCGCCATCGAGCCAAAATCAACGCATGTAGCTGACCCAGCACACTGCAACCCTTTCTCGACCCTTCCTTTGACCCCGCCGAATACTTCAACACTACCCTACCCGCACTCCAAGGTTCCACGGTTGCTCAATCCCCAAAGGGCAGCGTTCCTCTAGCAGAGCTTTCAACTCAGACTCAGACCCTGCTTTCTCATCTCAGCGCGCATACGACAAGACTTACGACAACACTTACACAACTTACAGATGAGATCCTGAGGAGTGGAAGCAGATTAGCGTATGAGGTGGAAGTCCTCCGTGGAGAAACCATTGGTTTGTCCGAGGCGTTAACAGAAGGACTCCAAGAGGATGTGACCAAATTTGTACCAAGCGGTCTTGGGAGCCAACTCACCAGGAAAGTCTCCCGGACAGCAGACACAAACAATACCCGAAGACGGTCATCTACCGTTGCAACTCCTAAGACACCGATTAGAGATAGTCTTCATGACAACGAAATTTCCGACCCTCCTTACATAACACAATTACGGACGCTCACACTAGTACGCTCACGTCTAGACGATGTGATTAAGACCTTTGGGGATGCTATGGCTTGGACGTTTCCCCCTTCGGAAGTGTCAGTGACTTCGTCATTCCTGTCGGTTTCTGCGCCGGAGCCTGGGTCGGAAATGCATAGCACAGAGGAGAAGGGACAACAGGTTTCAAAGAAACTCAAGGATGAGATAGCGGATCTTCTGATTGCAGGTGATCCGGTTGATGGGATTGAGGCCGCGGCCAAAAGAATTGAGGAGCTAAAAGATCTAGCAACGGTATGGAAAGGCACAGCGGAAGAGAAAGCCAGAGTCAAATTCATTGAAAGTCTGGCAAAATTAGTTGAGGACAGACATAGAGATTTACTGCGGGAGGCAGAGCAAGAGGGGCGATCAAGCCAAAAACCTGGTGGCCTGCACGAAACAATGGAGGTTCCTGCCGCGGATGGCAAAGTTCAGGGGGGGTACGGGTTTATCAGCCAATTACAAAAGCTGCGAGGAGCATCATAGTCTCACAGAATATGGATAAAGAAATAATTCTGTATCTTCTACATGGACCCTTCTTTGCTCTGTAGTATTTAAAAGACCAAGCCCTGCGAAGTAGCTTGGCATCGAATAGAGGAGGCTTCATTTCAAGGAAATGGCGTGCTAAGAAACCTGTGCGTAGCTCATCATCGTGTTGGCCCTAGTAGGCTAGCGATAACCCAGACTGTTTAACTTCTAAGCTATGTGAGTTTATATACACTAGATACTCAAAAATATCAAGCTGCGCAAAAATCCAACTAGAACAAGTATGGGATTTTGTCAGTTTTTCTCATTGTTAGGAAGAGGATAGTGATTCCATTGATCTTTTTCTCCCGCCTAGACCAGAAGCGAGGTTCTGCGAGTTGGCTAGGTTGCTATTAATATCGTCCACTATTCAATACTGCTGATTCTCATACTACATGCTGCTGTTACTAGCATCAAGAATAGGATAGTGTTACTTTTTTCAAGTAGATTAAAACAGCTCATTTCCTAGAATATTGAACACGAGTTTACGTGGTCCCCCTCCTCCCTTGGTTGTGCATATGTACCTAGGTAGTTCCTGCTCCGCGGCTGCCGTTCTTTCTTCCGAGTCGCCAGACTGCCTGCCTACCTGCCTGCCAGATTGTTTGTTCCAATCACCAAACCAGCACCCCACGGTCACTTACTACCTTCATCATGACGGCCATTCTTCCAGGTGTCGACAGTCTTCCCCAGCAACCAAAGATTATCATGGTACGCCGAGCACGTCGCCTTGTGAGGTCTGGGCTAGGGAAATTATTCCTTGTTGGCGCTGTTCTGTTAGCATGTGCCCGATATTATGGCATTGATCCAGCCCCTTGGATGGAACACGTACTTGTACGTCGCTGTCCCTAAGTTCCTACCTCAACCCTGTCTTCCTGTCTGCTTTGTCATGAAGGAATATGTGGTATCTCCCTTCAACTCCTAGGTAACCTAACGATTGTCTGTGTACTCTAGGCACGAAGCAAGATCATTGCCATCAATCTCCGCCTTTTCCAACCATGGCCAGATCTACCCAGGTGGGATGATGATGCTCCCCCCAATGGGACCTGGCCTAACCTCCATCTCTTGATACCTTACAATGGAGAACCGAGTGTAGGGATTTGCAGAACTATTCTTAGCGCTGCTATCTTGAATTATCCGCCGCCAACACTCATCACTAGCGCTGATCCTTTGTTGGAAGATAAAAAGGGTAATATTGCAAGGAGTATATTCAAGTACCTGAATGGAAAGGACGTTGATAATAGTGATTTAGGTCAGTTTCGTACTTCAGCGCAAAATTTGAGTTTCTCTAACTGAGTTGGTGGACGTGTTTTAGTCATTATTGCCAATTCAGATGTTTGGTTTCAATTACCAGCTGAAGTCACAATCAACCGCTTCTTTCATAGTATCAGAGGCTCGAACGAGCATCTTCTTGCCAAGTATGGTGATCGTTCAGGCAACCGAGTCAGACTGATTGTTGGGCGTAAAACTCGACCACACATTTTCAATTCTCCTGTGAGTCAGCGAGTTGGTGTGGTTATCCAACCCGACTGACCACCCATCACCCACCATCAGGAAGTCTCAACTGACACCATTCTAGATATACACCCAAAAAGTACTCTTCGGTGGACAGAAAGAATGTGCACCTAATACTGTAGAAGACCCAGCCTGCTCAATTGCACCAGAATCCCCTTTACCCGATGATCTATATGGCGAATACACAGGCCAAAAGCCTGAATTTCTTACTCCACGCTTCCTACATTCCCCAGTGGCTATGGGCGCCGTTTCTGATATCCGATCCCTCTATCAAGCCGCCTCAGAAGAACTTGAATACTCACCCAGAGGTGAATTCGATACTCAACACACACTCTTGCTCGGATTTTTGGAAAGCAAGAGTTTGAACGAGCAGCCATTCTTAAAATGCATAATTCGGAGCCTAGTCGTTGGCTTACTTATATGCCTTTCAACTACGGTTCCCCGTCAGATTCTAACACTGCACTTACCTCTAAGGATGGAGATCTAGTACGTAGCCTCCTGCTTTTGAGGTATCTTAAATTAGCCCATTAACTCATATGCTTTCGATAAGAACAATGACTTTGGCATCGGCTTGGACTACGCAAGCTCCATCATCCAAGTCATGGAAAAATCTAGATATGACGTACATTTCATCTCATTTGACCACACATCTATCATTGCCACGTTATCGGAGAAATCCCAGGACAAGTACGAACCAATACACCTACCTACAGACCTCAATATCGCACGCCCACCTTTCACTCAGAACAGTGCACTAGATGAAGATCTCAATATACCACTTGTAGAGAACCTCGATAAGATTCCAACGGGAATGAACTGGTCCAACATCAAATTGGCTACAAACATAATTGTGCCAGGGAGTCGTGTTCCCGCCATTCTCAGTTTTCATGGAAACGAGCAAGTGATGGATAAATTGTGGCGCCAGATGTGGTACAGAGAAGCTTCTCGGGCGTTGCTACGTCAGGTGCAGAGGAATCCCTTGGGTCATGTTGCTTCCAATTTAGCGGACGATGGCTCAGATCGCCTATGGAATCTGAAAGGAGGGAAGGGAGGAGTTTGGTAAGTGCTTCCTATTTTATTTGAACATTTTCCAGCGGGCTTTTATTTTTAGCTACTCAAACTAAGCCACTGATTGGGAGGCAAAGTAGCAACCGCTGCTTGTTTATTTACAACTGGCAAGAAGCTAATAGACCATTAGGAATGATCGAGGAGAATGGTTTGATTGGTCTGAGATCTGCGGCACCCATCATGAAGGCGTATTCGGTGACGGAAAAGGCGAATACGGCAAGGAGTTTGCTTCTGCTCACCAACAGCCTGTCTACAACAAAAAAGGCATTTTGATTTCTGGGAGACCAAACCCTGGGCAGGAGAGCTCAGAAACAGGTCAAATATATGAAGTTATCGAGGTCAAAATTGAACCATAAGTATCGAAATCTGGCTTGCAATCGCTAAGATGTAGGAGAACTTGCATGTAATGGCTAAAGGTAGACTCGCTCTAGAACAAAAGCTTTACATCGTCGTCCTAAGGTCTCTGGTCGTGTATATACATTCTTCTCATCATGTCAGCTCTATGTCTCAAGTCTCTACGATACCATCACTGGGTAGATTATAGTGGAAAGATCTCGATCGAGCGAAACTCAGAGATTAAGCGAGGAATAAAGGGGGACATGTGACATTGACTGAATCACGTGTATTGCTGGCGTCAGCAATTTAGTGGGGCTTCAAAACAACCTCATCCACGGATGTTCCTATTGCTGGCGTCACCAAAACCCAAATCCAAGTACTCTTCAGATTGAATCAGCAAACCCTGTGCAAAAAGCCCCGTCAGGCGAGAAATATGCTCAGACAACCAGCTAGTGACGCGCCGGGAACATCCAGTTCCAAAGCCCGAGGTGACCAGGCCCAGGGCACCCAGACAAGTATTACCAATGGGAAAACTTCTGCAAAGTCAGTAAGTGAGGCAAGACGCTTGCAGAATCGGATATCATCAAAGAAATATCGTAATAAATATCTCCTTTCTATGTTCTGGGGCTTAGGCTTATGTTCTCCATAGGCGAGAAGAGACGACAAAAGCTAGAGGCCCTCCAGAATCTCGAGCAATTACTAGGCCCTCTTGTACCCAATGACCAAAGTAGCGGATCTAGTGGATCCCAGAACGAAGCCAGTCATGTAACTCTCGGAGATGTACCCATGTCTAGAAAACTCCGTGCTATCAGCGTCACCACTCGTACCGGTAGATGTCACGCATGATTGGGGATATGGAGACATGTTACTTCCGTCCTCGTCCACTGAGCTATCAAATACATACTCACCAGATAACTTCTTACTGGACACAACCCCGCAACCATCCTCGAGCTTCGTACCCCAGCTTGATCTCCAAATGCCAGAATCCTCATTCGCCACACCTCCAGGCACTTGGACCCCATCAGAGTTTCTAAATCTAGAACCCACATTCGATATGTCACAACCAGACAGCTCTGATCTATCCTCAGAGACCTATGATGGCCTCGCGAACATCGCGGACCGCAAAACCCCAAGACCACCGCTATCGGCAGGTAAATTCGTATCCTACTTCTCACAACTCACCATCCTCGAACGAGAAAAGGTCGGCAAAATCTCTTTGGAAACCGGCATCCGATTGCTGGACCTTTTATGCGGAGGAATGGAGGCATGCTTAGGACCACGAGCTCTAACAGCTGATGGAAAGACTAGTATTTCACAGGAAGAAAAACGGCTTCTTGATGGAAGTGATTTTATGAACAAGGGACTATTAACATATCTCAGAAGCGGAGACCAATCAAATCATCACCTAACACCAAGATCTACATACCTCCCTGATATCCATAAAAACCACATTCGTATCAATCAGCAATCTTTCTTAGCGGCAGCCTATGCGAATTCGAAGGCACTAGGCTACGACTTCAACGATCATCTAGACGAAGAATCAATAAGTCCAATCTGTTGCTTCGAAACCGACCTAAATACAGATGATCAACTCCAAACTGTAATACAAAAGTACAACTACATTCCCAAAGATCTACGACCAACACTAGTTCAACTCCGTCAACGCCATCATCTCTATCTTGATCTATTACCCTTCCCAGTCTTCCGACAACGAGCTATCACAGCAGCTTTTGCAGATCCCCCTCTCATTGATGAAGATGAGTTTTGTGTTGATCTTCTTGATGATGGTCTGTTGTGTTATGGGAGTGCGAATGGGGGGACTGGTACGCCGTGGGATATGAGGAGTTGGGAACCTCAGGAGTTTTTTGAAGAAGTATTGGTTTTTGGTCGGAGATACGGACGGCGATATGTGGAGTTGTAATCGATGGTGGAGGAGTATGAGGGGAGATGATGGGTGAGAGTTGTTTTTAAAAGGCTAGGCGTTGTTATTTGGGTAAAGGTAGAGAGGTCTAGATATAAAAACTGGTTAAATGTGGCAATTAGTTATACACTCGTCGGAATATTGCCATTGGTTTGGTGAGAGCAAACTGCTATAACGAGAACTGAGATATACAACAATAGCTATTCACAATTCTGATTCTCAACTATTGGAACAATATTTAACACCTTAGTATTACGTCTTCTTAAAGTTGGAAGCAGTACGAGTTCAACAGAACTGCTTACAAGACCGCACAGTTCGTAGCTCGCTTAAATTAAACTCCTAGACATGTCGAAGATTTGCTACAAGAACAGTAAGGTGACACAAGATTAGAAAATAACAGTTGTAGAGACCTACCTCTTTGTACACACAGTAAAGGGAATTGGTAGAAGTCTCCCTTTGAAACTAATTTCAGTTTTCAGTCTTTATTTCGGTTATTGCTTGCTAAATTGTCTTGTTTGTTAAAATCAATCAATTTTTTGGATAGGTAGGTATTTGACAAAACTAAGTTCAGTTGAAGCTATAGACTGAATAAAGAGCTAAATATAAAAAAAATATAAAATAAAAGAAAAGAAACCTAGATGTTAAGATCCCAAAGGAGAGCTGCGTTTGATTACCGTAACGAGATGCGGGATGGCTGATTGGTTCACCGCCTTGGTCTTGGCTGGCAGAATTGGCGCAATAGTTTAGCCGCTCCGAACAGAATGGATGATGCTTCTCGTGAAGTGGCCGGCAGAGCAGTGTAAAACTACAATAACACGGTCGGAAATCCAGTCGACACCCACCATGCAGGTCGGCGCTTTCAATTAAAGCTAATACAATCATTTAATTCACTCGTGCGTCGATTTCCTCATTCTCAACCCCTTAGAAAAGCACATGAATCTCCGCTAGCCTTTCGCACAAAAATCCTAAACTCCCGGCCTTCGAACACCAAAAGAACGATTCAACCCATTCTTAAGAATTAAAGGATACACCGGCCAGGGTCGATTTTATTAGTTATATCAGATATGAGTCAATCTCCGCAGCCGCAATCCCCAGAATTGGGCGGAAGAATCGAGATGCAGCCTACCACTGCTCCGCCCACGAAACGAGACAAACGTCGACAACAACTAGCAGACCGTTTGGCTGAGATCACGCATAACTTTTCGCAGAATCGAGACCTATATTGTAGACAAGAGCTTCTTGCGCTGCAAGTCGATATGCATTTAATCACTGAAGCCGATCCGCACAAAGGCAAGCTGCTTGATGATCAAGGAGATCAGATTCAGAAAGCTGTAGAGGAAATCGCCAGCAGGACAATGACCAAGTCTATTAACCCACCCGAAGGAGCTGGCAGAATTTACGCGGACTTTGTGAAGGAGGTCAACGATGCTGCTGAACAGAGAGACGCAGATTTAGAACTACACCAGGTGAGATTCCAGTTTCGCAATTGACGTAACGGTAATTAACCTCAATGCAGAGAGATTACGAGGTCGAATTAGCCAAACTCCATGCGACTGCCGCCTATAGAGAAAGACTTGCTCGTAATGAGCATACGGCCCTCTCTACCACCTTGCGGGACCGATTGATCAATAGTCTTACATCGAAAAAAAGCACGTCTTGCGCGGGATAAGGAAACAATTGAAATTGGAGAAAGCAACGCACTCTTATTACATCCAAGCCAATACAGTATCATGAATCCCGATAGTCCGAGTGGCCAACAGAGTAAACGAGCAACTAGACACCGGCGCGATCTTGAGGGGGAGCTTCCATCCTTCTCAGAGGGAAAGCGTAAACGCAAAGCCATTGAAAGTGACGAATCTCCAGCCCCTCCACATCACGAAAAGAGAGCACGTCACGATGGTGGCACGAGTACACCGCTTTGGCAATCGGACAAACCCTGGCGCAATGAGAAGAATGAGATGGAGAACTCCCAAATCAAAAAGGGTCTCTATAGTATTGATAAGCTCTTTACCGAGAAGGAGCTTGCCATGACTTATAACGCTGCTGCCCTTGCATCTCATAATTACATGGTTAAGCACCCACCTTATGAGACCGAAACCGATTCCCCTCCGAATGGCAAAATTGAGCTCACTTCTGACTTCAAAGCTCTCATGCACAACCCAACTGACGAGAACGAAGATGAGGCATCCGCTCGTGCTTCACCAGTTACTATGGAACGCCAATACTCACACGCAACGCGCAGTACCCGTCATGTACCCAGCTATCAGACTGGTATAGGTATTGACGGTATTACCGATATCAACATTCCCGAGAACTTCCAAGCTCTGTACAGACAAAGTCCAAAGTTGCCACCAAATTTGCCAAGCGTGATGCAAAAGGCCTACGTGAAAGGCGACGCTGCAAACCAACCAGCTGGGCTGACACCCGAAGAAGCTGCTGCTGAACTTGACATGATCAAGAAATGCCGTGCGTACAATGATGATCGCGGCTATGGCAGAAATCTTGAGTTAGAATATGGTGGTCTAAGCATGCTTAAGAATGTTGCAAATCCCATATCTAGAAGCGATATGAAGGGCGACCATTATTGGGTAACTAGCAATGACAAAGGGTTGATAAGCGAGCTGCGTAACGAGCTTGGATTTGACGGAGAGCCTATGTCGAAGCAAAGTTCCAAGGGAGGTAGCGATATGGGAACGCCGATGTCAAGACAAGGAACTCAAGACGGCGCCATGACTGGGAGGGGAAGGAAAGGACTTTCGAGGATCGGCTAATTACGCGAGAGGGATTTTACTATCTTCGAGAGGTTTAATAGCGAGCCACTGCTTGCTCGGCTTCGTCTTGCTATATAACTCGGCCGTTTAACTAATTTGCTGGATTTTTGGCGCAATGGCGTTAAATTCGCCAATGGAGGATGAAATGCATGTGTCCAGGGAATACCAATGTACTCGTAGAATAACTTGGGCGAACGACTTGACGTGAATAATCAATGGCAATTGAATGAGACTCAGCGCTTAAATTTTCTGAGTCGACCTTTACACTAGAATGCTAGCATGATAGTGATCCCAGACAGGTTACGTGACATCAATCGTGAATTATGTTACTAATGGATAACTCCTAACAATACAACATGCAAACCATCCCATTTTCCGAACCTTTCTATATGTCCGTCTCAAGGTCCACCAGTGAAATTGTCTTCGTGTAGGCTTAAAGTCCTTGGAGCAGTTACAATCTCTCAAGGCCCAAACACCAAAGTCCTCACCTCAATGCTTTCCCGTCCCACAGCCCCTTCAGGAGCACGAGTATCAATAAAAGCTATGACTAGTCAGTAATAGTCCAAATAAGGAAGAAGATTTCAGCCAACTCACCAGTATGCGGGACCCTACCACCCAAGACCTTACTTCCAGGCTTCAGAGCCTCACTATCAAAGCACTCCAACAAAAGCCTCTCATCATTCCTCATCCCCGAAAGATAATGCCATTTCTGACCCTCATTATATCTAATGCCCGCAGTCTCTCCTGTGCGATCCGGATATCTGTGCTCAACAGGCACAACATCATTATCATCCACACTAGCCGAAGATGCGAATCCCAAAGGAGATGTCTGAACCGGTCCATTCAAAGGTCTCCAAACATTGATAATTCGATATCTCCCCTGCAATAACTTCTCGGCTTCATCGGGTAAATGTTGTTCAACTCTCTTCTTTGCCGATTTCGCCGTTTGATCGATATGGACTCTTGTCACAGGTGCTCTCGGTGCATTCGGTGAAGATCGACGGATCGTATGATCGAAGAAGAATACCTTGTTACTACCTGGTACGTTCTCCAGAATCAACTTCTCTAGTTCCGGGTAGTATTTCGATTTTATTGATTCGTCGTCTACGAAATCTTTCTCTGCTGATTCTGGAACGGAGGAGATCACGGCGAATGCGTCGTGGTCGAGGTTATAGGAGGATTCTTGACCGCGGATATCTTTGATGGGGACTTGAATATCGAAATCGCCGAAGTTGCGTTGTGGTTGTCCTTCTGGTGGGCTTTCTACGTAGTTGAAGGGTATGGAGCCGTCTTCTGGCGGGCGGAAGTAGTTTAGTGTTACGGTCGTATCGCCGCCGGGTATGTAGGTTGGCGATTTTGTTGATGTGGCTACGCCGTTGCTTTGTTGAGATGCTGCTGCTGCTGCTGCTGCTTCCGTGCGAGAGGATTGGGAGAGGTTGTGGGCTGCGGTTGCTTGGAGGGGTGCTGCTGTTGTCATGATGATTGATTTTGTGGTGTGGTGGTATTGTTGGTGGAGGGGTCGAAAGGATCGGGATACTACTGTCTTGAACGTCTTGGAGAGGTGAGTGAGTATTGGTGTCCAAAAGAACTTCAGTTGTGTACGAATTTGAGTTTGATTGAGAGAGTCTATGATGTAGTTTTGTAAGTGTGGATTGTTTGTTAGTTAGTTGAGAGAGAGAGAGAAAGACAGAAGTTAAGTTGGAGAAATAGCAAAAATATATATAGCAATTGGGATTCGGAGATAATGCTCTTGAGAGACCTGAAAGTGTTCGCAAACGTCGAATTTGCTATTGTAAGCCAGACGTGTCACGTCATGAGCATGAGTCGTCTTAGAAATCCATCCTTCCAATAATCCATTGGCGTTTACTGTAGGGTTGTTTAGTTCAAGAGGTACTGTACTGTACTGTACTGTACAGTAATAAAGAGAAATCATTCCCCCGCCGGCTTTTGGCTGCCGAGGTTGGGGTTTACTAAATCTGCTTAGTAGGGTGAAGTAACCTGGAAGGTAGTTGGAAGGGCGCGAGCACGCAATACTTGATGATAAAAACCGCCACTTTGTTGATTTCCAGACTTTTCTGCGGGTGGCGATGGTGTTTGTTCAATAATCTAAGGGTGTCTCTCGAGCACTACGGAATAAGGTATTAGCGATGCTTGAAAGCTGTTCTGATTGGTGGATGGTTCCCGGCGCTAAAAGGACCCTTGCTTCGGGTTTCCATAGTAAACAAAAGGTCTGTTGAAGTCACGATCTCCATTTTCTTGTTTGACGCGACTCAGAATTAGCGGTTTAGAAATCCCTAGATAACCTCAATGCTAAATGATCGGAAATAAAGCAATCAATTTTCGCAAACGCGTCACGATATAAACGATACAGAAATTATACGACAATAGTGAATATGAACGAAAACGAATTCTCCTCTCCCGATCCTCTCGCTGGCGATGATTCAATAATGAAACCTGCTGCGAAAAGGGGGCCTGTGAAAGCTCCCCGTGTTCGCCCTTTGCAGAAAAGCTCACCAATTAAGCAGAGCTCACCGACCAAGCAGACGTTTGAGTTGGATGTAGGGAACGAGATATCGCCGCAGAAGATACGGGTCACAGTTGAAGCTGGGAGTGAAAATGCACGCATACAGCGCGCGGATCGTGGCTTTTCCTCGCCGTCTCCCTCGCGGCGCCCGGTCAATCGTCGAGGAGAACGAACTACGACGACGACAATTCCTCTCGCAGGACTTTCAGATACGGAGAATGAAGTGGAACCTGGGGGTGCGACACCTAAACGAGGTCGAGGTAGACCGAGGAAGGCAGGAACTCCTGTTGGTGGGAAAGGAAAAGGACGCGCTGGTACGCCGGTCAATGGGAAGAGTCTGTCTAAGAGAAAGTCGATTGGGGACCTAGTAGATGGCGATGACTCTGCGGATAATGATTTCAGACTTGGAAATGGCGTCGAAGTTGGCAGAGGAAAGGGAAGATCGCGCTCGAGATCAAAGAAGGGCATATCGAGGCGCTCAACACCAGCCGCATCAGATAAGGTTGCTTCGAGCGTCACTAGTAAGCGAGGCCGACGGAAAAGTCTTGCGCCAGAGGAGGTTGTGGTTCTTCAAGACCAGACTGGACTAGAGGACCACATGGGATCTGGGCAAGGTGTTGAGGATGGCATAGATGCTTTGGCATCAATAGACCCCAATGCCTCGTATCCTGTATGCGAACACCAAGATGAGGAGAGATCGGTTTATCCGAGCCCGAACGTGGCTGGGACACCTAGTATACCTAATTCAGGCCGTCGAAGCGATAAATATCCATTGCCAGAACGGTCGCAATTCGCGGAGGAAAGTATTGCTACAAGCCACTATCCATCACCAGAGAAGTCTCAAGACGGCCAGGCAGATGAAGACCTTGTGCCTGATCAAGAAGAAGGCTATTACGAGAACGAAGGAGGTGATGCGGATGAAGAACCACAGGAATTCGACACAATTTTGGAGAGTGAAGGGTTCAGCATGATATCCATGGATTCCGTACCATCTCTACGGAAACATTTAAGTAGCCCTGCTTTTCAAGAGAGAGAAACACCGAGGGAGACATTGCAAAAAAGAGCTCTTACTAATAGTAGAAATGAGGCAAAATCACAGGGCAATTCCTTCTCCGGAACGCCTGCAGAGGGTGAACGCTCAACTAAGAACCAAAGAAGCTTACTATCGGTCCAGAGAGCGCAAACCGACGATTCATTCTCCAGTGTACCACCTGAGGTTTTGGAAGCAGCAACCCCTGGTGTGAAATCGCATGTTTCAAGACTTATTTCAACAAAGCATTCGCGTATGGAAGACTCTTTTTCCAGTATTGCACCTGAAATACTGCAAGCAGCAACCCCGGCAAAACCATTGCAGTCAATGCCTCCAACTAAGGAGACACATGACATCCAGACTTATGAAGACTCGTTTTCAGCCATACCTTCAACAGTCCTGAACGAGGCTACGCCTGCGCCTGTGCGAAAAACCATGTTCAAGACAAGCAGCCGGCCTTCATCAGCAAAAATCGAGTACAAATCCCCCCTCAGCAAGTTCCGCTCCAGAGACCGCAATGCACCTCCAACCTCCAAGACTCCCCACCCCCGAAGACACTCCTTCACCTGATGAGGAGATGCCAAATGAGTCATTGTCAACTTCAGATGATAAAGTCTCAACTTCAAAGCCAATAAGTCAAGGAATGTCGAACGACATCGATGTCGACGAATCCTCTGTCTTCCCGTCACAGATGAAGTCCTCCCCTCCATCTTTAGCCCCACGCCGATATAAATACGGAAATAATCTCCAACAGCAAAGTCTGTATCCTGACTTGAGTCACTTGACTGCCACACCATCGATTCAATTTTCGTCTCCTTCTTTACCGCCACCAGTGCATGTACATAAGGGTCCAGATGCTCGGAATCTTGCACCATTACAACTTGACCGGCCAGCCCTTTCTCCTATCGCCCGAAGTGGACGCGCTCTTCAGGATCTTATTGTTCCATCATCACCACGAAATCGATCTTCAAGTTTAGGAAGCCCTTTCAAAAGTCCATTACAAGAGCGCAGGTCGTCAACCGTTAGTCGAGATTTGCAGAACGAAATCGATTCTCGTCAAGAGAGTAGGGGCAAACCGCTCCCTAAGCTGGATCTTCAGGGGAATCTTTTTCCACATCTAAGCAGTGATTTTCAAGCGAGGCGCCAAAGCGGTTCAAGTACACAGACGCAAGAGTCCTCCCAGAGCAGCAGATGGACGAAGTCAAGACAGGAAGAGGACCCATTTAGCAATGTCCGTACTCAGGCACGGTCACCATCGCCCGAGGAAAAGCACGGATATAGCCTTGAGGTGCCCAGTCAACCCGATCAACGCCGTCGTTCAGATCCAAGCATCCTCAATACAGCATATGGTGATAACTCGGTTCTAAGTGAGGATGCTATGAGCTGGCAAGCTGATCTCAACACTTCTGCTGGGCCAAACGATGCAACCATTCGGTCAAGCGTGCACCGAAGAAATCCAGGAGAGAGCAATCAATCATGGGAGGACCGTTGGGCTGCGGAAAGGGCAGCAGTAAGCAGGCAAATCGAGTCTGCGAGCACAAGTCAAGTCATTGTCCTCGGCTCAGATGACAGTCAGGTTTCTCCAACCAGCCGTCCCAATGAAGATGAGGATGATGGAGAATGTTATGATCTCCTCCTGGAAACTATCAACTCATCATCTCCCTCGATCGAGCAACGCCAAATAGAACAACAAATGTATGACAATGTTGAGAAGCCAAGGAGAAGCAAGCTTCCCAGCCCATGGCGAAAAAATAGCAAAAGACTTGTATACAGTGATGAGATTTCACGCTTTTCCTCTCCATTCGTAGGGGCAAATGCCCTGACAAGGAGAGGAAAGGAAAGCTCGACGGAGCCAATCACTGTACGACGGAGCGGTCCTGAGGAGGTTCCTGCGCGTCCTATTTCTCAGAAGTCTAATTTCGCTCCCCGTGTCCGCAGCAATGGAAGTGCTGACCTTTCAGCCCTACTTGGCTCGCCTGTTAAAGAGCTCCCAGTTCTGTCATCTTCATCTCAAGAAAGTTCCCTTCCAGTTGAAAAGCAGCCAGATTCCCTTTCTAGTCGTCGTCAGTCTGGACCTTCTCCTGGTTCCATGGCTAGTGAAAGAGCCAAAGTCGACGCAGCAACTTCAAGCACACAATCTTTCCAACCAATTCAACAGAAACTCGGCTTCAGACCCCGTGTTCGTAGCAACGGTACTCAGGATCTTTCGGCATTGCTAAACTCGCCTATTAAAGGACTGCCGGTTTTGGAGCAAGCGAGCCCAGAGAGGAATATCTCACCTTCTATGCAGGGATCTTCAGACTCCATCACAGAGTCTGATGTATTAGGCCCAAGTACAAGTTCAGATAAGGAAGTTAGCAGTGGAAGCAGTGGATTACCTTACTCCAGTCCGACTCCTTTTGTCCCCGTACCGCAGAAAGTTGGATTTACGCCACGTGTTCGTGAATCTCGCACTAGTGGGATATCCGAGAAGCTCTTGTCATCGCCTGTAAAGCCAACTACCAGCAGCGCGTAGCCAACAACAATCCAAAGGAAAACATCACCGCACTCGGAGTTGTGTCGTCTAGCAGAATAAACAGCTCTCAGGTAGCCAACTGTGCTTCCAGTCAAGTCTTTCTTTCGACTCATGGCGAGGATTCTTATGATGCGGGTGGGAAAGTGGATCAATTATACATGGATCACCCTCGTGGAACGGATGAGAATACTTGCATGGTAGCCCCACAGTACAAAAACCTTTCACCCACGAAATCCATTCTCCGTTCACCAGTCAAACCAACTTTCGGTGAAGAATCAGCAGCAAAGACCGTGGGATGGGTGTCATCTTCACCCAGTCCCTCCGAGGAGGCCACACCACTCTCACCAACAACCTGGTCTCGTGAGCATTGGGACCTCCTCGAACGAATCATTGACGCATGGCGACCAGACGGCTGGTCAAGAGACCCAACCTGCCCAAAATTGCCATCTTCGACTCCGAACAGGAGACGAAGTTTCAACCAAACTAGCGTAGTTAGCCAGTTGTTAGGTCGTGTTGTCAGCAGTCAAGGAGAAAAGATGCGTTTGGAGCAATGGCATTTAGAAGCTGTAGATGAGTGGCGTGAGGAAGCCCCAGGTTGGGAAGAAGGTGCTATTTGTATCAGGCTGCTTTCATTGATCCTTGGGGCTGAAAGGAAGATTAATGGTACTTATGGTTTGAGAAGGGAGATGAGAGCTAGAGGTGAAAATCCGGATGATCCTAAAGCATGGGCTGCTGCTGTAGCCGAGGTTCAGGCTCGTCGTGCGAGTGGGATGTAAGGAAAGGGTTGGATTGGATTGGGTTTGATGTGGACAGGATTGTTATTGTGATGTATTAATAGCGAGGTGTTGGATTTGTAAAGATGTTCGAAAGGAATTGGAGGCTTTTTGTGGTTTTGAAAGGAGTTAGAATTTGGTGGAGATTGGCTGTATTTGTATTTGGATAGTTGCTGTTGGTAGTAGACTGAGTGTCTTGACAACCTACTTACAATTGCTATTACAGTTTCCACGAGCATCGAGTTCAAGAATCTCGCTCGCATTTGCCGTGAATACAGTTAAATTTGAAATTCTGATAGGTGCGTTATCAAATCCGGTAAATGTCATGCACTGTAAATTCAAGAAAGATCCTACCTACTATAGCTTAGGGTACGTGGCATTCTTATTAGGTGGTTTGCAAATCTCCGAAGGCTTTAGTCGTTAGATTAGAAGCGTAGGGGAGAAGAGGAAAAGCTTCTACTACGTTTATCCCGATATCTAAAATCCTTGTATCCTTATATCCTTGGTAACATCAATAAACCTTTACTCTTTAAACTCTAATTTGTAAGGATGAAAATTTTAGACTTAGGAATGGGAGTCTGGGTTTGTATACTTAGGTTTATTATTCTTATTTTCTTTTTGGTTGTGGTGTTTGGACGGGGATGAGGATGAGGAGTGTAGCAGTGTAGATGGGATGTAGAATAGGAACGTACAGATGATATGCTGGCTTGTGTTTCTGGGTATGTTGATGTTGTTTTGTTTTGCATGTTAGATGGATTATACAAGAAAGAAGGATAAGGAAAGGGAAAAAGAGGGAAGGTTTGAGATTGAGTTGAGTTATAAATTACGAAAGGCAGATTTAGTGGATTTCGTAGATTTGGTGGGGAGAATAGTTTCTTTTCAAGTACTTTGTAACTCTGATTTCTTTGAAGCTGCTCTTAGGAGAATATTCTAGATATAGTAGAGATCTTGTTGGTAGGTAGGTAGGTATTCTTGCTGTGTTGTGACGTATAATAGCTATTTGTCGTATATTGCTTGAAGGTAGATAGATAGGATACGAGAATTGAATTAGTGTCTATGTATAAATTTGCTAGAAGTAGTTAATAGCTGGTAATTTGTTAGATAGATTTGGGTGGTTTGTTTGGCTTGGGTAGCTGAGTTATTTAAGTAACTTACTTGATTAGATAGTCTACTTGATTTGAACAGTAACTTACTTAATCTAGTAACCTCCTTGATCTAGATGGCCTAATTAACTTAGGTAACTAACTTGGTTTAGATGATTCACTTGAATTAAGTAACTGATCTCACTCAGATAACCTACTTGATTAAGGAAACTTCCCTGTTACCAGAGAGCATAAAATTCAGGGGACTAACTTCATTTAGGTAGGCAACTTAATCTAAGTAACTTACTTTGAATTAAGTCGCTTACTGAAGTTATACCGTAGCTCCATTTAAAACAAAAATCTTATAGAGTAATTTGTATAATAAAGTCTAGCCGCATAGTCACTGATTCAGTATGATGCGTTGGTTGTCTAGGCAGTGTATTATACTCGCGTAATTGGGGGTGGTCGCTTATTTTTAGGAGGTATTATAAGGGGACTCTTGGTTAAGGTGCGTAATACAAGGTTTAGCACTTAAGGAGGTCTATAATGCAAGAAAAGAATTTTTTAGGATAAGTTGCACTGTAGTGGATAGGGTAATATGAAGAAGGGATGAAGTATAGAAGATTGTGTTGCTCAATATTGACTGAAATTGGAGCCTGACTCGAGCTATTTCAAGACATAGTCAGGGCAACCATATCTAATAGCTATTACTGAGTATAGTCTTTGCTTGAATCGCCCAGAAATGTAACGATTTTACTCCTGCCTACCAATTGGCTATTGACTTGCCGAGGTATTTTCTCTCGCTCGAAGAAAACGTATTAACTTACCTGTAGCTATGGTAGCTATTGTTTACTTCGCCGTAGTGATTATCTCCAGTATGGAGAGAGCCGTCGTCCCTGACATATAGACCATCATACTGATGGCCATACTCACCCTCATGAGCCAAGTCTGAGTCTGCAGTAGGTGTCTCTGAGGGTTCGAATTTATCCGACTCACGAGCTATAGCAATAAAATACACCAAAATCGTGTATATAGACAAAATTTCAATATTACTCACCGCTCATCAATTAAAAAGAGGCCAGTGACAAATTCTCTACGTAATGTCCAGTCGCTGCGGTCTCCCGTTGTGTCTGTTTGTCCTTGCAGCTGTAACCAGTCTCTTCACCATGATAGGTTATATTTGTTTGAGCCTGATCGCTATAAGGTTCTTGCCACAAAGAGTAATGCATTTCCAAAACAAAAATTGAGGTTTTTTCTTACATCGCATATCCGTTTTCCTGCGCCTTGCAATGCTGCCATCCGTCAAACGCCATATTTGTTCCGAACGCCGATATAGCTCAATTACTTCTCTGTTGCAAGAATCATCTTTTCTCTCTCATTCTGCCTTCGCTTGAATTGTTTCTTTGTGTGTCTTCGTTCATTCTCTTCCTTCCTCTTAATAGCTTTCAGTTCCTCAGATTTAATATCACCAGCCTTTTTAACCACGGTTGGAATATGTCTATGGCGCTTGATTCGTCTGATCTCAGGCATATGGGCATATCGCTCCGAGAGTGCTTCGCTGTATTCCAAAGCTGTTCGTTGTTTAGCTGATTTAATGCCTTCCCGCTTCGAAGCCTGAGCTCTCCAAATCCGAATATTGCCATCATCGCTTCCAGAAAGAAGATATTTACTATCGGGGGTAAAAGTGCATGCGAATACTCTCTGCATCCTTTTAGTATGGTATATATCACGAGAATGACCCTTGGCACGGTTCCTATAGCCCCTATTAGCTTCGTCCTTGTTAATCATATAATTTCTAACTATTGCATACCATAATCTTATGGTTCGATCGTAGGACGCCGAAACCAATTCTTTCAAGTACAAGTTAGTATCTTACTTTTACAAAGAGGGGGGATCAAGGCAACTTTGAAGAGAAGTACGAACCTGAACCAGTTGGATCAAACTCTACATCCATCACAGCAGCAACGTGATCCCGCAAAACATTCAGACTCCTTGATAGATTTCTCATGTCAAAAAGATAACAATTGTGATCTTCATTCGCCACTACAAATACAATGTCAGTCAAGCAGATCAAGTACGAGATATATATTTTACGTACCTGCAAAATTAAAGGCCTCCATTGGGTTCCACGATATGGCGTTCGAGGCAAACTTCAGAATAGTTTTACCTAAGGGGCTATTTGTCCTCAAATCGTATAAAACGATAGATCTATCCGTCGATGTGCTAGCAAGAATGGATGTTTCCGTTTGATTAAACTTCACACTTGTTATTGTGTCGGTTGCTGTTGGCCATCTGAGGACGTCAGGTAGAGCAGTTGGACGTTCTAAGTCATAAACTGAAATGACACCGGAAGACGCAGCAAAGGAGTTTTTCGATCGGTGGTGTGTAACGGAGGTAAAGGCATTTGTCCCATTCCAAATTTGAACAGGAGAAGATCCGGAGGCAGCATCATAAGGAGAAAACATTTTTATGGTCCGGTCGCTGGCGCAGGTGAGGAGTCTTTTGTCTCTCGTCCAACACAATCCTTTAACTGCTTTATATCAGCATTACTTCTTCAAAACATTACAATCCGAGGCTGCAGACCAATATTGTCGTGCGCCTTGCAATTCCATGTTTCTTCACGACTAGTAAGATCCCAGACTTTGACAATGCCATCTCCTGAGCCAGATGCAAATCTTTCGAGAGACAAAGGGTCCTTTGCCATCGTATAAACCCCATCGACATGTCCACGACCCTGTTCACCATCGATTAGTAGCAATATACGGAAGATCTTTCTGTCAAATTACCATTTGTCCCAAGAAAGGTGCCGCAAACATGCGCTCCATTTTTGTTGCATTTAAGGCTCTTGTATATTCTCGTGCTTTGGCAAACGGGTGCAGCTCCGGAGCCAGGTTTCGAGGTGCTCGAGAAACATCACTGCCTGGAGTCTGGATCGCGGCCGAAGGCCGAGTTAAAGCTTTGATTTTCTATTCAGTCACAATTAGCAACAGCATACGGAAGGTTTCTCTGTCGACTTACCATGTTGTGCTCAAATCGTGGTCGCCATCTGCAGATGCGGATTTATTTTCGCGGGGAGAAAGGCTGAAAATCGATAATTTTTGGCAGGGGTAGGATCATGGCGCTAAGACTGTGTATCGCGCTAGCCGCCAGCCGCCAGCCGCGTTGCTCTCAGGTACCTGGAGCTTGATGCGCCCTCTACCAACAGCATCCATCTTCAGTCCATTCTCCCACCATATCTCACCATGGCACCCGCAGACTCGATCAGAATACAGGAGGCAAAGAAGTTGGCCAAGACAGACCCAAGAAAAGCTGAAGCAGAATATAAAGAAATCATCTCGAAACCGCCGTCAGCAACTTCAGACGCTGCTGTACGGGAATATGAGACTGCTTTAGTCAGCCTGGGAGAGCTTTATCGAGATGAAAAGTGAGAATGAATATGTAGAAGTCTGGGGTCTTGCTAATACTAGGTAGGAATGCGGATGCACTGGTAGATTTAGTCACCAAGAGTCGGACGGTATTATCATCCTTCGCAAAAGCCAAAACAGCGAAGTTGGGTATGTGGCGCATCTTCATTGATGATTTCAATCATTAGATTATACTTTGGCAGTCTGGTCAACAATGCTGATACTTTTTTTTTGCAGTCCGCCAGCTTCTTGATCTCTTCAACGCTATCCCAAACACCACAGATACCCAAATCACCGTTACGAAGTCATGTATCGAATGGGCCACTTCAGAACGCAGAGGTTTCCTCCGACAGAATCTCGAAACTCGTCTCGTTGCCCTCTATATGGTTAAGCAATCTTACTACGATGCCCTCACCCTCATCAATAGTCTGCTTCGAGAGCTAAAGCGTTTGGATGACAAGCTTGTGCTCGTTGAGGTCCAGCTTCTCGAATCCCGTGTTTACCACGCACTAGGAAACGTAGCGAAGGGAAGGGCTGCTTTGACAAGTGCAAGAACTAGTGCGGCTTCTGTCTATACACCACCTCTCTTACAAGCTGGTCTAGACATGCAGTCCGGAAAGTTACACGCGGAGGACAAAGACTTCAACACTGCATTCTCCTACTTTATCGAGGCTCTTGACGGATACCACACCCAAGACGAGCCAGAGAAGGCTACCGCTGCACTTCAGTATATGCTTCTGTGCAAGATCATGTTGAACCTTGCGGATGATGTCAACCAGCTCATGACTTCGAAACAAGCAGTGAAGTATGCTGGAAAGAACCTCGAAGCCATGAAGGCCGTTGCGCGAGCACACTCAAATAGATCTCTGGAAGAGTATGAGAAAGCTCTTGGAGACTACAGACACGAACTCGGCAGTGATGCTTTCATCCGAAACCACCTCCGCCGACTTTACGACGCGATGTTGGAACAGAATCTGATTAAGGTTATTGAGCCCTTTTCCCGGGTGGAGATCGATCATATCATATTGCAAAGATGGTCGGATTGGACACACAACAAGTGGAGCGCAAGCTGTCCCAGATGATTTTGGACAAGGTCATCATTGGAGTTTTGGATCAGGGTGCCGGATGTCTGATTATATATGACGAGACAGAGAGAGATGAGGGCTATGATGCGGCGCTCGCTACCATCGAGAAGCTGAGCAGTGTAGTCGATGTGCTCTACACTAACCAGGCATCAATGCTGGAGTAATCCTTCCAGATCGCATATTTGTATCATAGAGGCGCATAAGTGAGGTATGGAAATGGAACGGAATTGCACGGCCCATCCGTGGCCTGAATACATTTGCAGACAGTGTCAGTGTGGCAGCGAACATTGATGATAAATATCCAGTACTGTTTATTCTTATTATGCTAGGTAATGTGCCTCTCCCGTAATATTCAGCTTATCGAAGGTAGTAAAGAGCCTCTGTCGATTGAAAATGCCGGGATGTAAGAATGCCTACAGTGGGCGTACTGCATTTCGTGGCTGCAAACATGCAGCCTTGCATGGCACCCAGATTTCAGCACTGCCCATCTGCGCCTCTATCATCATCAGCATTGCGAACTCGTCTTCCAATTTTTTAAACGCAAGCTTTACTTTCTCCTCGTAGAAAGCACTCCAAAACCAAGCGATATTTCTCCTGTCTCGAAACTGGTCTGTACTTTGGAGAGAGCCGGCTCCATACCGAGTGCTATGATGAACTGAATCCGATATGACTTTATCATGAATATATTGTCATGGCTGTGCCTTTCGGCTTCTCAGTCGGTGATTTCATCGGTGTTATCGGTCTCGTTGACGATGTCCGCAAGGCTCTGAAAGATGTAGACGGCGCCGAAGATGATTTTCAACAGGTCCTTGTCGAGCTCCAGCAGCTGGAGCTCGTGCTTGCGCAGTTAGGTGATGGCGGATGGGGCACTGGATGTAATCCGAGTCACGTCAATGCCGTCAGAGGTATGGCACTAACATCCCAGGTACCACTGAGAGGCTTCCTCCAGAAGATCGACAAATATAAGCAGATGAGCAGAAAGGGTTCAACATGTGTTTCGATATCGGCTAGAGGGCTTGGAAGAAAAGAAAAGCACAATGGGCAGTCGTGATGCAGGATGAATTAACCAAATTTCGGACAACCATTATGGGAAAGGTTGTCGCAATGCACCTATTACTGTCTATTCCCACGGCGTACGCGTAAGATATTAACCACCTAATGCTCTTATCATCTTGAAGAAGAGGTCCTAATATTTAGCATTTAGGTCTGCTCTGTCAAGAATGGAATCCTCTCAGATGAACATGGAAAATAAGCTTCTGGCGAAAATTAAGGACTGTCGCAACGGCAACAACAGCATGGCTACCGATATATAGCAAGCTTACAAACCCAACAAGATGGATCAACAGCCAATATTGCTCGACTCGTAGGAATTTGCACTGGAATGAACGTTGGAGTCAACAAGATCATACATGTTTCCCAGGTTCGCAGCCAGAAAATGCATGTTGCTTTACGCAAAATGGAGCGATGGCAACGCCGAGCCTTGGATACTATCCCCACAGCCATACAAGAGGTTATTCTATACATCGATCGGATCAAGATTATTGCTGAAGAGCTCGCCCGAGCGCTAGGAACGTTTTCCGCAGAAGTCATCGACCTTCTCAAGAGGATTCTTCAAGTGAACTTGAAGACTTATGAGATGATGTGTAGACTTCTTCAGGAGCTACCACAACGCCCGATGCAAGCTATAGAGGACTGTATACATTTTCAAGATGCCCTTGGCCGAGTGCGGAATCTGCCATATCAACTTTTCCGACATTGGGAAGTGTTTGAGACCATGCTACGATGCGACTTCAAAACGTTCCCTGGAGAATTACTGGTCGCTAACGGGCGCTATTATATCTTAGATGCAAAGTCGAAAGGCCATGTCATTCAAAGCAGCCGTTGGTCTAGATCTGTCTTCCCTGGCACTGAGGTCAACATGTCAATGCTTATTGCTGAGCGATTGTTCGAACCGGGTTTATGCCCAAGATGTGATAATCCTAACTTGGGACCCGAGGAGTCTCCTGAGACTTCTGTGACATGGTAACCTATCTTTACATAAACTTAAGTGAACGATCGCTAATGATTACCTAGTTCAAATTGTCAGTTGCAATATACGCATCTCCCTGCTTCATCTTCCTCCATGCAAACTGGATGCGAACACCTGGAGTCAACCACGAGTGTTAGTCAAACGGAACAACTTCCTGCACCTTTTACTTCAACGATGGAGATTCCCAAGCATCAAGTTGTCCGGCCTATGTCTCTAAGCGATGATATAAATATTTTCAAGAGAATACACATCGAACTCTTGCCATCACCTAGTTCCAATGCAGTTATTCAGGATACTCTCGATTGGATTCATGCACATGCTAACGATGCTCGGAATACTAAGTCCAGCGTACCGATGATATCAATAGGACTTCTCAAGACGTACTTTGAAGAACAGAAGCACAAGAGGCTGCAAGATATACTATTTGCTGTATTTGAGCCTGATAGTCCACCGGTTCAAGTCGAGGAAATCTTGCGAGATTATGTCGGTATCTTCTGCATTCTTCTCTACATTGGCAAAGCGAAATATGTTCAACAGTTTGTGCAAAAAGGTCTGAGCGACGGGCTTCTGCCGTTTGCAACTTGCCCACCAGGTTTTCCCCAACATGAGAACTTTTTCGAACAATTCCAACAAAGACAATGGATATTCATCCCCCGTCATATTGACTTACTGGATGATTCTCAAACACCACCAACGGAATCAAGCAAACCACTGGACTCTAAAGACTATTTTCGAGGAAGGTCGAGGAGATACATTTCTCGCGAATCCACCGATACTCTGATTCGAACGTCGTCAGCATATGGAATGCGTGATATGCCTAGTGTGCAGAGGATTACTAACGATACTCATTATAATGAAGACGGATATATGTCTGCGGCAGAGTCGTCAACATCGATACGGGGTCGAAGAGCAAGAATGCCTATTGCCTATAACAAGTCTAACGGACCCCACAGTCGTAAGAGCTACAACAACTCGGACTCGCTCCGTTTTGAAACCGCCAATAATATTCGGCGTCGGCAAAGCTATTACGGCCAGTCGACATCAATGGGATCAAGTGGTGCTTTCGATTATGAAGACAAAGTTTATGCTGCTAAGGGTCATCAGCAAGAAGTTACTGGCGAGCCTGTCGCCCTAACAGCTGAAAACCTCAAGCATTCGAAGCGACAACACCTTCAAGCCGACAGTATTGTTTACCATACCTATGAGAATGTGGCAATTAAGGTTGTAATGGCCCCTAAGATCGTGGTAGGAGGAGCACGCATAGCACTTGGAAGAGATGGAGGTGAGGTAGAACTTAAACGTCAGCCAAGTATCCGTAATAGTAGCGAGAAGTTCAACTCCGAGTCCGGTGCTAAAGAAAAAAGCAAGTATAGCAGACGCAGAAGAGAAAGCACATACGTTCTTCCCCCTAAGGTAATCTACGAAGATTGTCAGGAACGGACCCTAGAAAGTAGATTTGATACTGTTCGCCCAGAGATGCAGAGTCGTATATCTTCTACAAAACGAAGATCTCAAAGCTATAATTGGATACCAGTAAGGAATTCTTTTGCCAAATCACGTACTAGTTACTACGGGGATGGAGGTGGTTATATCTAAGCAAATTAAATGTCGACAAGCATCCGAGACAGTAATAAGCAGTCATTCATTCATTGGAATCTATCTAGTTGTACAAAATAATTCATTTAGTAGTACTTGCAATCTGCTCCAAATATTGACAAGATCCTAATCACAACAGCTGTGCAACTGAACTGAAATCAGCGCGATTACACGGTAAAATTGAATATCAGTCAGGGCATATTGGTTATACTAATACACCTACCAAATTTCGTAGTTGCATATAATGTGGTAACTAAAATATTACCTTATACTTATTAAGGTGGAGAAGAAATAGATCTAGATAGCTATGCGGATGATATCTTCACTATTTCCAAGTCCTGCTGATGATGAGTGGGGTTTTATTTTGTTTTGGCAACGGTGTTTGATGTTGAAAATTGGAGTCGGTGAAGTTACCATTCTGTGTCGTTAAATGCTTCTCCTAAAAAACGTGCTGTGTCGTAGTGTCGTAAATCTCGCACCAACTGTACCGTAACCCATACTTGCCTCTACATCATATTGAAAACAACGGATGCATTAAGAGTAAACTAAAAAGATAAAAAGAAAAAGGATATCTTACCTCATAATCACCCTCAAAAATCTCTAGAAATTGATACGCACTCAAGTATATTTCCAAGTAAACAAAACAAAAAGAAATTTCCCATACAAATAAAAGTGTGCCTCCCACAGAGCACACCATATAACGATCAAAATAAGCGAAACCGATCAAATAACTTCCCTGTTTGGATAAGCTGTAAGATAATTGTAGTCAACTAAAAATTGACTATCTATTACAGGCTGCCGCCCTTGCTTACGAACTGGACTCTCGATCTACTTAAGCCTGGACCCCGCCCTCTCAGATGTGTTTGTTTGCCCCTTTAAAACTTCTCACCTGCTGAGTTGTTTCTAAGAGCTATCAGGGTTGAATCATCCCTTGGTAGCTTTGAGTTTTGCCCTTTTCTTCTTTTTTTCTCTCGCTATTGGGCTTTTTGTTTTTGACGCTCTCGCTTCCTTCAGGACATAGGAGTAACGGCATTATTAACTTTAGATATTGCTTCTCAAAACCCACCAAGGTTGATTTATGCCCTAAGGCGGAGTTTTATTGTTGGTATCTACTCCATATTTATTCATTGCGTTTCGTTATCGTGTATTAATAGTTACTCTTATGGAAACGGAAAACGATCTCACTTTCAAAATAACTTCCAAATTCACTCATCAAGTAAAAAAATAAAAGCCTTAAGTAAAAGTATGCACTCTATGCACCTATTAAACAAGCACGGGGAGTCCTCCGTACCTTACAACACATCCAACAAACCAACAGCTTCAATCCTAAAAATGAGCATTCTAACAACCACATAACGGTTCACCTCCGGACCTCCAGCTCGGCTAACTTTCACATCACACCACGTACCTTCGTACCACCAAAAATCATGACGTCGATGGCTAAGCAGGGGGGGGAGGGGAGGGGGGAACAATGAACGGCACAAAACATTCCCGATCAAGACCCAACTACCCAACCACCAACTGCAGGCACCATCACACTAACTAAACAAAAGCTTTCCACCTCTCACATCACTCCAAGCCCAAAGATCAGCCAAGGAATGGAAACCCGGAAAGAACCCCACGTGCTCCCGAAACGACAAAAGATTGATCAGTTGCAAAACAATACTTACTTACTACTGTACTGGATATGCTCGCTAATCTATTCTACAACCATACACAATCCCAAATCCCAAATCCCAACCTTGACATGGTTGTATCTTTTATTTCTAAGTGGTTGAGCACGAAAAGTTACATGAACTTATGCGCTTTGTGACATGCAATGATTTTCCAATTGAGTGAGCGGGGTACCTGGTTTATGCAAGTACTGTACTGTCTTTACCTTCTATACCACAATCAAGCTTTCTTTAGCTTGGATCATGGATGGGAGTTTAGAAAGCTTGTTGGACACCTGCAGTAACGAACAGAGCTAGACAAGGGGAGCTGAACTACAGTGGTCCGGAAGGTATGTATATAAGCTAGCTATGGATAAGCCTTGAGAGTTATATTCTGTACCTTTTCTATCTTCCCTCTATTTACTTCTTTCCCTCTCTCTCCAAAACTAAGATATACCCACCTACTTTACTCAGCAGACCTAGTCGATTTTCTACAGCCTTCAATCAAACCTATTGAGTATATTTTGTTTAAAAAAACATCCAAAATGCGTATCTCAAACCTCTACTCCATAATAGCGACCACAATACTCGCTATATCAGCAGTAGTCAACGGATTAAACATCCTCATAACAGTACATTCCCCCTCCCTACATAAATACCACAAAACATCCCTTCCAATCCCCCTACTCTACTCGATTGAACTTCTCCCCTCTCCTCTCCCTCATCTCCTCATAAACATAAATCCAGAATCACAAAACTATAAAACCATACCTAAAACTAACTCCACCCCAAAAAAGAACGACGATGGCTTCGGCACAGCCAACATCCGCGAGATGTACAAAGCTGTAAAAGCATTCGGCCACAACGTATACATCGTAGCTAGTACAAGCAACGAATCCGGCACAGGAGGAACAGCCGTATTTACCACCGAGGCAAATCTAACAGCTGATACTGAATTCGGTAACTTCCTTTCCAAACACAAATTATATATACTCGCTCTCTTGATACCTAAATAGAACCTCACTAACATAAAGTTTTTCTTTTCCAAAAAGGTATCGTCAAAAAAGGCGCCCCATCGGCGCCCCATCGATCGGTACCGATCCAACAGATTCTCACATCTGGTAGTACGTACTTTACAGTATATTAAATACCCACCACCATCCCCATACCCCATATTCCCATATCCCAATACTTTCAAATCTCAAATCTCAAATCTCAAATCCCAAATTTCCCAATCAAACCCAAGCCCAAGCCCAAACAAAACAGACCACAACAAAAAGCACAAAGCAGAAATTCCTCTCCCCTTTCCCTTTCCCTTTCCCTTTCCTTTCCTTTCAATTCAGCAACCCAATTCCTTAATCAATCATCCATCCATTTCCACCATCATCATTCCTACAGTAAACAAGCAGAGAAAGAAGAAGAAAAAAAAAAGGGGGAAGAAAGAAAAAAGAGAGAGAGATAAATAACTAACATCAACCCCCCCTACAATCCAGCTACAACGGCACACCCTCCGCCTGCGTCCAAGTAGCCCTCGACTACATCCTCCCCCTCCAAGCCAACAACTTCACCACCCCCGACCTAGTCCTCTCAGGCGTAAACTACGGCTGGAACCTCGGACCCTTCCTATACACGCTCTCCGGCACAATAGGAGCAACCTACACAGCGATCGAGCGCGGAATCCCAGCCATCGCATTCTCAGGCGGTTACGGGATTCAAACGCCTTATTACCAAACGAATAGCAGTACAGAAGCAGCCGGGCTTAAAGATCCCGCTACGATACAAGGGATCTTAGCTGCGAATTTGGCTCAGCAGTTGATTTTGAATGCTAATTCGAATGCTAATGGGGGTTCAATACTACCGATAGGATATGGTATCAGTGTTAATATCCCGTATATAACATCCCTAACCAACTCATCATGTATCGATCCTCCATTCATACAAACACGACTCACGGGCGGTGCAGACGTAGACGGAGCGTCTTATAATTCAACCTCAGGACTATTCACGTATAAGAATGTGGTAGATGCGGGATTGAATACGTGTATCAATGGAGATTGTTTGCTACCTGGAGAGACGAATGTTGTGTGCTTGGTTGTCAGAGTAGTGTTTCGGTTTTCACTGTTGATTATGATGCTCCGGTTGCTGGTGGGTGGTGTGGGAATTCGAGTACCGAGTCTATCAGAAAGGCTTTGGGTCCTTTGGTACAGTATGCTAATGCTACGAATTTGGTGGGCGGTTTGAATGGTACTAGTGCGGCTGGGACTGGTAATTCTAGTTCGTCAACTGGGACGGCGAATTCGACTACGAGTGCTTCGTCACCGTCTTCGACAATCAGTCCTTCGGCTTCGGCACCTGTCAGTCACGGGAATGAGATGGTTGGGTCGTGGGTTGTTAGTGTTATAGGAGTGGTTTCTGTTGCTGCTTTGATTTTGTAGTAGAGAGCACTGTTAGGAAGAAGTTCAACAAGCCATACAATCATCATCATCATCATCGTAACATTCTATTCTATGATACATTGATAAGACGACCTGGTTTATTGTAGTTCGAAAATCTCAAAGAATTTACTTTACTTTTCTTTTCCTTTTCATAATTACTCGTCGCCACCTCCTCCACCGCCACCTTGTCTCGCAGCCTTTGCACTGCAGATATCATCGACTCTGAGAAGTAGGCAGGCAGACTATTTTGTATCGAGTTAGTATATAGCCCACTTCGAAGAGATAGAGATAGAAGAGGGTGAAGACATGGATATACATACCTCAATAGCAGTCTTGATACTCTGCAACTTAACGGCTTCTGGTTCCCAGACACCATACTCTTTCATATCAACCAATGTTCCCTTGTCACCATCAATACCCCACGAGCTTTGACCTTCTGTGTGCTTTGCTCGAAGATTGGTGAGTAATCTAATAGGCGAAGCACCGGCGTTTTGGATGAGTGTGCGGGGAATAACTTCCATGGCCTCCGCAACAGCCTTGTAAGGCCACTGCTGCACACCCTCGATACTCTTCGCCAGTTGTCCAAGTCTAACTGCCACAGCCATCTCAGTCGCACCTCCACCAGGTGACAGTCTTGGGTGGAACATGACATTTCTCGCAACTGCCATCGCATCGGCAAGGTTACGGTCAATCTCGTTGAGGATATCCTTTGATGGACCGCGGAGGAGAATTGTGCATGCCTTTGGATCTTTGCACTTGGTGAGGAAGGTGAAGTATTCGTCACCAATCTTTTCAATCTCGAAAAGTCCACATGAAGTTCCTACGTCCGACTCTTGGAGGTCATCGACCCGGTTTACCACTGTGGCACCAGTTGCGCGAGCAATACGGTTGTTGTCTGTTTTGCGGACACGGCGCAAGGCGGTGACGTTGCCTTTCATGAGATAATGTTGTGCGAGATCTAGAAGCAAGTTGTCAGTATAATTGTAGGTGATGATTTAGATCGCAACTATGACATACCAGAGACACCCTTCTCAGTGATGACCAAATCTGGCTTAACAGCCAAAATAGCGTCACACATAATCTTGACTTGCTCCTCCTCAATCTGCAACATGCGTTGCCAGTCCTCCTCCTTGCTGATTTCAATATTCGTTTGCGACTCTCCCTTCTTATACTCTAGCGTACAGTCTAAAAGCACAATTCTGGGGTTCTCTATCCGTCTTCGCATCTTTGGATGGGTAATATCCTTGTTAAGCATAACACCATCCAGCACTCTGCTATCCTCAATCTCTCCGCCGGGAATCTTCTCTACACGGGCGTAACGCTTGATATCGACCTCTTTCTTGCCACCACCGATTTCGTGCGTCACAGTTCGGACAGCCTTGAGGGCCAAACTGCACATGAGTTCCGACCAACGGGAGACGAATTTCGTGCCGATGGAGGATGAAATTAGTTGGTACATGGCCTTGTCGTCATCAATATCGACGGGCAGAGATATCTCCTCGATAATCTCTAGGGCGTCTTTCAGGGCGCGCTTGAAGGCGGAAATGATCACAACAGGATGGATATTGCGCTCCAGTTGTGGAAGAGCCTGTGCCAGAATCTCACCAGCTTCACAAGCACATCATTAGCCAATACCCAAAACCCTTGTTCAAACAGCCCGCACTCACCAAGAATGATAACGGTAGTAGTTCCATCTCCAACCTCTTCATCCTGTGTCCTGCTCAACTCGATCATGCTCTTCGCCGCTGGGTGGGAAACCTCGATTTCTCGAAGGATGGCATGTCCGTCATTCGTCAACACAATACCGCCCATAGGATCCAACAGCATCTTCAACATAGCCTTGGGTCCTAAACATGACCGAATGATATCTGCGACGCTATAGGGAGTGTCAGTTCAGCGCTACTTCATAAGTTTGACCTGCTTGTCGGTGGATGACTTACGTCTTAGCAGCTGTGATATTTGACATTTGAGCTTTTCGTCCAGTCTGCCTATCACCGGCCTGGGTATCTATCACATAAGAATCAGTTTACTGAAGATTTAACACGCGCAAATCTGAGCTCGAAGGCTACGATTTCAGAAGAGCTGCAAGGCACACAACGTACTCATAACCACAACAGGAGCCTGCATCTTGGCGGATTCTTCCTAAAATTTGGAAGAGCTCGAGATATTAAAATAGAAATTGCTCGTATGGAGGGGAGGAGGACGTGGGTGGTGAGGGGCGGGCTTGACTACCTTCGCTGTTGGTGATATCGCGAACACAAGAACCGCGTCGAAATTTTGAAGCTCGGACCACATAAATTTGGATCCGAGCCGAGCTAAAGACCTCGCTGTCGCTAAAAGGGGAGGGCGGCGACAACAACGTAGAATCTTGAGAGTTAATAAATTTTAATACTTGCTAACTGCATGTTCGTCTAGATGAAACCAAAACACTTATGATTACCTCAATCTTTTGCAAAACCACAAGTAAGACATCTCTCTAGCAAGGTTGCCGCCAATTTCAAGAGTTGACAGTTAACATTCTGCAATTTTTTTCTTGCTTACAAGATATCATAAAGAGCTACCTATAAGCACCATGCTCCACATATCAGTCTGTGCCCCTTTGCTTTATATACATCAAGACGCCAGTCCAGCCCTTTTGCCTCGTAACTTTCATTCGTCTGGCTATTACCTAGCAACGCCCCTTTAAATATGTACTGTAGTCCTGGTATCTCCGCAAAAATATTCATCTTATATCATACCGTAGCCATGCCAAGCAATCATCATGAATCCAATAGCTCTGTTGCATTCGTTCCATCATTAATCTCATAACCGACTTCCACATATCTATCTCCTTGGTACAACTCGTTCAATAACAGCATGCGGTTGATTTTCGCTCGTTCGGATTGGGAAGCTTAAGCCAGTAGCAGCTCTTTCTACCCAAAGGTAATAGCTGTGCGGTTGTTAGTATAATGTCACAGAAACAGAGGCAAAATCCAAAATAGACTGTACAATTCGAAGGCAGGACGACGACTAACCTGCATAGACCGGAGCTTGCCAAGCCTTAGGTTTTGGCTTTGCCCTTCCATCTTTCCCCGAGCTACTTCGACTCTTTCCATCTGTGTTCCTACTACCACTTCCGCCACTCGTCTTCGTTGTAATGCTCATCTGGTCTCCACCACTTCCACTCGTACTTCCATATCCAGGGCTCATCATCCCAGGGTTCTCATAAGGATTCAATCCACCTGTCATAACTGGCGGCGTGCTACTAATGACAGGAATTCCTGTTGCAGCAGTGAGCGCACAAGCCTCGGCAGCAGCCTTCTGGCTCGCGAGACGTAGTTGATCAAATCCAAAATTCCATTCATTCACATCTTTTTTATTCTCCCAACAATGAACCTTTTCTGGTGAAAATCCACTGTGGGTCGTCAATATCTTCTTCAGCCGCTCCGAAACTTCTTGAGCTGTAGGTCTGTCGGTGGGTTCAACACTCAACATTCTCCCTGCCAAGCTCAATATATGGCTGACACCTCTGAATAACTTGTCCTCTTTCTTGCTCGCATCTTTAGCCAGGATGTCCATCCATTTCTCTACCTGCCCAAGATTCTTATGAAATGAAGAATCTGGTAATCCACCGCCACGACCAGGAGTCTTGTTTTTGGCAGAACGATGGGAAGAGAAGTTCCTAGAGGCGCGTTTCATGAGAAAGGTTAGGATTTCAAGGAAGATTGTACCCAACGAGAAGACATCGGACATTTGAGGATCCGGTCTTCCTGAATTTCTATTTGATGGCCCAGCTGCTGCCGATGGGTTCGATGAAGTAGATGAGGTATATATAGAGGCATCGTCATTAGCTGAAGTTGCTGGCATGCGGTTCGCGCTGCTTGGAGTGGCTGAATTGCGTTGCGCAAGAGGTCGTTTTGATAACTGAGGGGATGTCACACCTAGTCGCTCTTTCTGTTCTGGAGCTGCATAGTTGTATGTTTCCTGGTCGAAGCCCTTCTTGTCTTGGGTGACTGAGGCTGTAGGAAAGATTCCAGTATCTCCTAGGAATATTTGATTATCTACATCAAGCATAACGTTCGAAGGTTTAATATTTCGGTGGGAGAGGCCTTTGCTATGAAGGAATGCCAGTGCGTCCGCGAGGCAGTGAAGCCAATTTAGGAGGAGGAGACGACGGTCTTGTTTCGCCATAATTTTGATGGATTGTGGCGTGACCGTAAGGAAGGACTTAAGGGTGTTCTCGTTAACTGGGGTAAGTAGGAGATAACCATAGCCTTGGTGTTGATAAGAAGCCCAGAGAGACGTTAGGTGTTCATGTTCGATAGCCTTCATGGATTCAATGCCATGCAAAAAGTCCTCTGGGGTCATGCGACCTGCTGATGTGCCAATTGATATCCGCCGGCGATGAAAGACATCGTCGGGTCTTCCTGGAAGCTGTACTTTGTCTACGGTATGTGGTAACAGGCCTGCTACAGGTCGCTTCTCTGCTAGCTCTAAAGGGACAACCTCCGCATCGTCGTAGCAAATATGACTTCCTTTTTGAATACTTCTCAGGAGATAGAGGAATTGACGTTGAAAGAACTTCTTGTCTACCTTCTCATCCCTGTCGTAAGTCAACTGCAGTCGCTCCACCTGATCGAATGGGACTGGCAGATCATCATCATCCCAGGAATCATCAATCACCCCAAATATCTGGTCGGGCACACCAAGATCCACTAAGATCAAGAATATCCGCTTGGCCTTCTCTTCAATCCATTCCATATATGTATCATCAGTCAGGCCATCACCAAAGCCAACCGGCTCATCTAAACGAGCTTGTTCGTCTGATCGCAATTTGGACAAGACGAATTGGCGATTGACTGTCGACTCGATCCTCTCGTCATCCCACCACATGGTAATTGGAATTGCATCGGCCAAAAGTCCATCACAGCTGGGAGCTGGAGCTTCACTGCCACCAGCGAAGCTTGCATAGATATGCGAATTGCGCTGGGCCTGGAGCTGCTGCTGAGCATTGATAACCAAAGAGCTACGTCGATAATCCATAGTAATGCGCAGTACTTGATGCTTGTCAAATGGCTGAATAGACGCAGTGATTGGTGAGTGCAGAGCTGCGATAAGAAGGCAGCAGGGCCCGCCTCTGCACTTACTGGGGGGATGGGATTGGGAAATCTCGCCAATATGCTTGGGGGGGAGAGGTGGGATGACGCGCAGGCAGATAATGGAGTAATAGACGTTTATCACTGCGAAGCAAGCTCGCCGAGCATCCGGACAGCAGGCCTCGCGTGGAGAGGGATGCACGAGCGGTGCATGGTAATTGAGCTGAATAAGATGGAGTGGAGTGGACAGAAGTATAGAAGAATCCTCAAGGGTTGGGTAAGAGAAAAAGGAAATATTGGAAGGTTAGGTACCTGAGTAGGTAGGTAGGTAGGTAGGTAGGTAGGTAGGTTGGTAGCTAGGTTGGACGATGCGTGCGAAAAAGGGAACCACGACTTGGGGGCACCACCACCACCACACCTCGTGAATTTGAAAATTCAAAAATCAGTATTGTACAAGTGTTCGCACCTTTACAACACGTCTTTCTGGTCTTGGAATTCCCTTGTCGACTGTGCCGCAGATTGACAGAGAAGATCACGTACACAACAATACTATACAATAGAGTAGAAAGTAAAGGTAAGGGTAGTTAGTTGAATGATGGTCAGCGAGGAAGGTGCATTACAGCACAAGACATGTCCAAAAATTGCTTATCGCAAAGGCGAACGAACAAACCCCTGCCAACACCTTGGCCAAACAACCCCTGGAAACCACATGGCTTTGCGTGGGCACAGTGGGGTCTTCCAATTGTCCCTCCACGCACAGAAGCTTCTCAAAAACTCAAAAGTCCTTCTCCAGACGTGCTACAGTACCTTCGCAGATCACCAAAAACTACTTCTTTGGGCTGATTTTCTCGGGGTTTAGGGAGGGAGTGCCCCTCTATCCAGCAAACTACTGAAGTTCCACCAAGCTCCCCTCTCTAAAGCCGGGACTACCATACATACAAGGATCCTGTACTGTACAACTAACTCTGTACTAGTCCACCCACTGAGTCCCTCAGCTCAGCCTCAGGTTCAAAAGCTACATAAAACTGAAAAAGAAAAAAAAAAAGGAAATCCCACTTGAAAAGATGTGACCGCAGCTACTTCTTCTGCGAGCTTCCCAATCGTAACATTACGACACTGCAGCCCTTTATCGGGTCCCATGCCAATTCGGGCCAATAACTGGTTCAAGACCAGGGTTGCCATGAGGCGAAAGGCTCCGGCTATCGACATGCAGTAAGCAGCAGCAACATGCCATCCACGCATAGTCCCCTTCGCTGCTTCACCAGTTTAGAACTGTGATACCACAGACTGCCGTATAGGCACTGTACATAAAATCCTCTCTTCTTCATTCGATAAGACATATACCCCACTTTGTCTTTTTTTCCTCAGCGCATACGCCGTGCAACATATCTCCGTAAGTCGTACTACTTCAGGAGGAATGTGTGTCAATATTACACGTACATTTTCGGAGACACTTCTTCTCTATAAGATTTAGTACTTTCTTACTAAGTACATTTTGTACACCGAAGGTTTGCAGTATCTAGAATATAAGTGACGGTCAGTGGTGTCTCTCACAGCTCATTGTACGAAATTAAGCGGCTGCGAAGATATATTTCTCGCTTCTGATAATGAGGAAAAGGGGTGGGGGTTGGTCCACTACCACTAAATGTTTCCGTTTACAACTCCCAGGTAGAAGCTCTGCAGCCCAAAAAAGCGCCTGATAATCGACAGATTGACAACCAGTCAAATCTAAAGCACAGCCCCAGGCCGAGAAGTTCATGTACAGACCCAGTGATCTACACCATCATCTGTCATCCATCACATGGGGGTTGCTGCATTGGCCCACCTGTTCGTGCAAGACTATATGGCTTCTCGTACCGCAGCAGTATGTGGGCAACGATGATCACGCGAAGCCAGCCACAGTCGTGTCTCTCAAAACAACTGCATTTTCAAATAATATCTACTGCTAAAGAAAGTCGCTATGCATCAAAACTCCCGCTACCTATGTACTGCAATGTGTATCAACCACCCGTTCTTAGCAACTTAACCTGAGCTTACTCCGTCGCCTTATACTTCTGATTAAAAACCTGCACCGCAACCCCAATCTTGCGATACAAAAAGTTTCGCGAGCTTTCCTCTGCAACCGGTATGAAAGGCCCATTGGTACCCCCGCGCAACGTCAAGCTCAACCCAGTTCTCTCTTTGCTAATTGTCTGAATATCCTTAAGTGAAACATCCCACTCTGTCGTCAATTTCTTGCTCTTGATGAGCATGATACGGCTATATGTCAACATGACAACTACGTCTTCGCGAGGTAACTCAAGATGGGCGATGTATTGCTCGTTGAAGTACTTGCCGTTATCGAGTTGTTTGAGCCAGAACTGACCGAGAGCTTCGCGTTGGTTGTACGGACGTACGATACCGTCTGTGTCAATGAAGCGCGTGAGGCGTACACGATCGAGGCCGTCGTTGTCGAAGACTGTTGTAGTGTTTCGAATCCCTTCACTCACGTTGGACGCGAGGTCAAAGACGCCAATTGCTGGCTTTGTGGCGAAACCGAGAACACCTTTACCGACACCTTTGAAGAATCCCGCAACACCTTCTTGCTCTGCTCCCTCCAAGGGCTTGCGAGCAAGGCCACCAACACCACTAGCTACACTGCTGACAAAAGAGTTTGCACCCTGCGTAACACCATAAAGTGCATGCTTAGGGCGATTCCTTGCTCGGGTCATTCGGCGGCGGTCTTGGAATTGTTTGTCCATAGTGGCCTCCGCAAGTCCTTTCGCAATACTGCCAGTAACTTTTGACACACTATCGGAAAACCCGAAAACGGACTTCTTCATAAAACTTGTTGCTCCTTTGGCAATACCAAGGCCTAGCTGCTCAGGTCGATCACCCGACATGATAACTCCTTGGTACGGTTCGTAGAAAATATCCATGACTCCAGAGCTGAGGTTGTTGAAGAGACCCACAGGATTACCTAGGAAATCCGCTGAGCCCAAAATTTTATGCACTTGATACAGCGCTTCTTGAGAATAGTGGTTGGTTAAGTTTTGAATAAGCACAGCGCTTGATACTCGTGCATTGTCCAGCACCAAAGCGTTGAGCTTGAGAGGCGCGTCATTAATGTTTCCAATGGCCATAGTCAAGACGTTTAGGAAGAACATCAATGGATTCCTGGATGACGTCTTGTCCTCGACATTGACCCGATCTGTGCGAACAAAAGACAGATCCAACTGCATTGGTTGAATGCTAAGATTTTCGAAAAAGAGATCTTGGCCTTGTTGGTTTTTGGTAGGCTCTGGAATGTCTAGGCTATCGTCGCAGAGCACACCTTCATGGCTTTCTGACCAAGTGGCTCCTGGAACCTTGGAGAACTCTAATAGTGCGTAGACAAAGTCTTCATCAATTTCCAGCGTCATTTGCTGCAATAACACTGAAGCATATTTGATATAGAGAACACCATAAGAATCGTCCTTGACGCGAATTACGCTAGCCTCGAACGCAGGAGGGACTGGGGCGCCTTTCGTGTCTTTAGGAACGACACTTGGATACAAGATCATTGGAAATATGCCACCGTAGAGCTGATTGTCGATCTGGATCCATTTGGTCTTTAACTGTACACTCTGGTACAACGGAGACTCTGTGTACTTAAGATCAATGTCCCGGAATGTCACATAAGCAAGCTCTCTAAGCTGTGCATTAATGAGTGATATACCAATGCCTTGCAGTCTCAGCTCTGCACGGAAATTGATATTTGTGTCCTGGTCCTTGACTTTGAAGCCTTCGTGTACACTTGTTGTTGAATCATTTCGGCCATGGTTTCTTAAAGCGTACATACTCTTACTTTGCTTGTAATTCGCCAAGACCAAAGTTTGTACTGGGCCCTCGGCTTTGACTGCGAGATCAATAATCTTTTGCTGTCCGGATGGCCCACCAACCTTTAAAGGTATCAGACCACCTATTGTTGCTAGAGGAACATTCCTCTCTCTGCCATTTGCGGTAATGATGATTTCTTTCAGTTTTGCGGCAGGATAATCCCAGGCGTAAGGCATTATACTCCTAGAAGGTAGGCGATACTTGATTGGTTTCCATCCAGACTGGTCTTCATCATTCTCATCATCTATATTCGGATTTACTTGCCAGAACATGAATTCTGTGTCGCTTTCATTCCTCATAGCAAAAGGCCATTGCTTCGTCTCGACACTAATGTGGAGAAAGATTGTCGATCCCTCCAATAACACCTCAATTCTGATGAGCTTCTGCCGTTGGCCGGCTTTGGTGAGCTTCACATGAGTTGTTCCAACGTCCGAAATATTGAACGGAGAAGACCACCTATTTTCTACGCCGGGGAAACACACATGGCTAGTTGCTTCACGTGACTTTTCTGTAAGAAGTGTAGCGGTTGCAAAGCTTGCGGCTTCAGAGTTATGAGTTCGGCGGATCCCGGCTCCCTCAAGTTGATTTCCTCGCTTGTCTGGTTCTTGAGGACAAAGCGTGGAGCAAGAGTAACCACCTTTGTCATCTTATACTTCCCCTCTCCGGGTTCAACAGTAATACCAACATGAATTTCGGTATTCTTCTTTGCTGATGGCAGCACAACCTCGGTTGTACTTCCAATAGCATCGAAACTCTGAGGTTTACTCCAGCCAGACTCGCCAACCTTCAGCATTGCACGGTTACGTTGATCGTCAGCTCCAAAGGCAAACATGTACGGTAAAGCTTTGCGTCTCTCAGTATCTGTGTAATTCGTTACCAATCCTTGGCCTGCAGCCGTTTTTGCTTGTTGAAGTAAGGATTTAGCCCTAACGTTGATTGGAAGTCCCGTCTTGTTCAAGATTACATAGGGGCTGTATACGGTAACTCTGAAAGCACCGCCTGAATTGGGGATCTTAAAGTAATGGAGCTTCAGGTTCAGAGCAAGTCCTTCGTTATCCTTACAAACGAGGTTTGTCTCTCTACGATAATCTTCTTGGTTGTTGGAGTTGATAATAGCGAATTCGCTTGCTTTGAACACAGTGTCCTGCATGTCAATGCTCATTAAAAGAAGATGTGAGAGTTCCACAACATGGACAGGACTAAGGCCGCCTTTTCGTAAGAAGTTGGTCCAGTCCTTCTTGGTATTTCTGTCGTAGATACGGTACTTGAAATCATACGGCAAAAGGTTCTCCAACTCCACAGGTGCTGAGAGACGTATTCGCATGTAAGGATAGACACTAAATAATGCTTAGTAAACAAATAGTCACATTATTGAATTGAACTTACTTAGTAAGAGGGTTCGACTTGTCATAGGTAGTGTGCATCTGGAAATAGAAGGGTGGTGTCTTCCCTCCGTCCTCACCCTTGCATTCAATTGTTCGGGTTGGACGTTTCAGCAGGTCTCTCCACCAAATTATTTCGTTGGACCAAGTGTAGCCAAAACCTTGGTCTGGCCTGACTAGTAAACTCTTCTGATACGCAGCCCCAACCGGAGCCGGTCTGCTTTCTCCGGGAGCAATTTTTTCAATCTTGAGCAGGTGACCCTCTTGAGAATCAAAGACACCTAGCTCAACTGGGATCTGAGTGTGGTTCTCTACTAAGAGTGGAGATCGGAAGGTAATATATTTGACGTTGTCGGTACCAAGAGTGACTTCTACGAGAAGCTTATGCAAAACATTGTCTTTCCGTGGTCGAAGACTGAATAGGGTCTCGCCCTCTCGGTTGACCGCAATCTTGTTAATACTATCAAAGCCACTTGCTTCGAGTCTTACGCCCACAAACGCCAGAAATATGCTCCGGAGATAGATCTTCACGCATCTTTTCCCAATCTTGGAAACGCCATGGTGCTTCTTCGCCGTCTTCGAGTTTAGCTGCCATTTGCTGGTCTTCGGCTGATGCATCTGCCCAGACGTTGATGTCGAAGCCAGTATAATTCCGTATACGGTAAGGAGCCTCTGTGCCTCGCGGTTTAGTAAGAATGTCATCGTCCTGAGTCAAGAACTGCGCGGATTTTGAAGCCAATGCAATAGTTGCAGATGTGATAGTAACTTCCATTGTCTTTCTTGACGTCAAATCGATACCCATGCTTTGCTCGAGTTCGTTCGATTTCTTGTTGACGCGCTGTTCCCTAGCTACTTGTAGGCCTAATTGCCACGGTTCAATGAGTGGCTCCCATGAAGACTTGGAAAAATTGTAAATGTTGATGAACATATCGATAGACGTGTCTACTTTCAGGTTACTTGACCAATCGTTGGCCGTGGTAGTGAAACTCTTGACACTGAGATCTAGGATTGGCAGTTCGTGCAAATCTCCTATCAGGATAACTCGCATTCCATCCAATGTTGCAGTAAGCTCTTCCGACTTTCGAGGAGTTTTTGCTACCCCCTTTTGAGATGGCTGGTTGGAAACACGAGTAGGTGCAACAGTGCCAGCTTTAGTCTTTGCCATCGTCGAAGCACCCTTGCCACTCGCCGATCGTTGTTTGAGGCTCTTCGAGCCTTGAGGTTGTGCGAGCCTCTTATCCGAAGATGATTTCTGTTCCTCATCATCGTTGCCAGATAGTTCGGAAGCTTTACTGACAATTGAAAGAGCTAGTAGGATATCACGGAGTGACAGGCGCAGTACTAGAGGCTCTATGTCGATATGTATACTATTCACGTTGGGCTGAGAGCTATCCATAGACAGCTGGATAGAAAAGTCATCTAGAATTCTAAGACGGCTGTCCTCGAAGCGATCCATGCGACAGAGAAACATTCCGATCTTAGAGACTTGCAGAGTCAACGCATGCTGCTGAGACATTAGAATCTGCTTAGTCCCAAGAACTATGGCCTCAGAACTAGAGCTATGAGGATTGGCAATTAGTATTATCTGTGCATCGATAATATTGACCCTGAACGCGATAGTCATTGATGATTCGTTCGATTTGGTTGAATCTTCGCTTGAGCTCCTTCTAAGCGTATCGGCACGACTCAAAGTCTTCGTCTGCCCGGCTGTGACTATGGAATCTGCATCCGAGTTATATACTGATTCAGAGATGCTTTCAAGATCATCAGTTGTGCTTATTTCATCGACTGCCAAACCACCTGTAATGAAGGTTTGTACGGCGAATAGATAGTCCAAGGCAAAAATGACTCGCGGGCTATCAACGGCAACCATAGCAATGAGATGTCTGTCCTTCCCCCCAGATATTGTGACACTGGCCATGAATTGTTGCACATCTTTGTTGGAGGATGTCATGATTTTGCGGAACTTGTTTGTCTCTCGAGTACGGCTGTCCTGAATAGTAAATGACTGAATCAGAAATTCAGACTCTAGAGACCCATCAGTCATCATGCGAAGCTTCACTTTCGTATCGTCTAGTGAGAATTTGGATAAGCTTGCAGCTTCAAGATCACCAACAGGCTCGTCCTCCTTGGCGAGTATCAACTCGAGACCAATTGTATGAACATGGAACGCAAAATCAATCTTCGTCCAATTCTCTGAATCAACACCTAATTCTGGTCCTAAATCTACTAGCTTGGATTCGTTTTGTTCTGTGTCTTCGCCCTTTGGCGATTTATTTCTTGCTTTTTGGAGTGTTTTGTCGGGAACAGCCTCGGCTGCCTGTTTTTCTTCTTCTTCATCAGATTCACCCGCAAAGGCAGCTGGGACAGATCTTGACAGCTCTAGAAGGAATTTGAGTTGGGTCTGGGTGATACGGAGATTGAAGTCGGTCATGTTGCCTTCTATCTCTGCGTCGGGACGTTTGGCTCCTGGCGAATGCTCCGCATATGTAATTAGGAAGCCAAGGTCCACTTTATCAATAAGTTCCAATTCTTCCGTCTTGTCATTGGGAAAATTAAAGTCGGAGGTCAGACGGATGTTCCTAATTCCTGCAGAAAGCTTCATTGCGATCGGCGAATCCTTTGAATCGTCCAGTGGTACGAACTTGTTCTCTGCGTATATCTCACCTAGATATGCTGTCAAGAGGTCGCGCTTCGGGCGTCCTGCAGTCATCACTCGTGGGAAGACTACGATTGGTGTCTTTACAGTAATGTCGAACTTGAAACGACTTGTACTTTGTTGAAGCTGTGATGCTTGATTGGCAGCAGCCTGCCTAGCAGCGTTGAATATGGCCTGCATTTTTCCAAACTTTACCAAGAAATCAATGATCTTTCGGAAAGGTTCCTCTAGGAAAGTGAGTTTGATAGATCCAGCACGGAGGAATATGGAGGAGTCGTATCCAGGATAGTTATCAGTGCCTTCAGCATCAAAAGTCTCATATCGGAAATCAGCCAAATCATTGCCTTCGATAGTAATTAGTTTCCGCAGGCTCGAATCCTCTGACGCGCCTTGATTAATGTCATCGAGTAAGGAAAGGTTCCCAAGCTTGGCAGCGATCCGCATAGTCTTGCCCATGAGGAAGATTCCCACATCGGCGGTATTAAGAGATAGTGTGGCAAGTCGAATGCCATCATTGTTTAGAATTATACGGATGCTCTTCAAATCCACTTTGATTCGAATGGATGGCGAACTACTAGGTTTCTTTGCCACAACAACTTCCTCTCCAGTATCAGAAGCACCATCCAACGCGTTGGCGTCGGCGTCGGCGGGAGGTAGTTGCTGTGCTGAAGGTGCGTCATTACCAGCGAACGTAATTAGGACGAAATCAAGTAGTGTTAGGAGCGTCTTCCTCGTGACAACCAAATTAATGGTGGAGATAGCCACATCGATGTTTATCTCAACCCCTTCGTACTTTGACATAAACTCTGGCGAGTTCTTCTTGACAATAGCAATTTTAACCCACATAAGATCCTTATGATCATCGCCTTCGGTATCCCTAGACGAAATGATGGACTTGAATTCGGCAGGTGGGTTTTCTACATAATCGTCAACCACGACGGATTCCAACGTCGTTTCAATCTGTAGATCGTATGGTCGAATGCAAAGATCCAATGCGAAGTGCTCAGCAACAAGCTCGACTAGCAGCTGATCTGGCTTTTTGCCTTCTGGATCGCTTCTGAACAGTGACCCTTGCAAGCGGTCCACCTTGAACTTCAGTTCAAAATTACGCTGTTGTACCTTGAGATCATTATTTGTACTTCCATCCGAAGCATCCTGAAACTCTGCATCGTCGTCATCATCATCGTCTGAACCTTCGAGAATAATTGCCTCTTGTGCTGCGAATAGCGCAGACTGAGGACGTTCCTTTTTGAAGGACTTCCTTGACACAGAACTCTGCGTACGGGGCCGGGTCGAGACAACTTCAGTTTGTGTGCCTGTTGTTGGCCTCGAAGGGCTTTCATCGTCCTCAAACTTGGGTATTGCGACATCGATGATCTTCATGAGGCTCTTGTATTTCTTGTCGGACACCAATGCATGCAGCATGGGGAGATGATGACCGGATATTCGTACCTTCGTAAGATTCGGCGCTTTCGGCATGATTGACGTCTCAACTATGAAGTCCATACTGATTTTCTCAACCACGTGCAAAGACTGAGCGTCATCTCGTTCTACAAGCTGAGCCTTAGTGGCCTCGATGGATGGCCCGATCAGAACCTGGGTGGATGAGAGCTTTACCAAGAATTTGTCATACATTAAAGACTCCAAGCGTTTGAAGTCCTCGTCTGTATAAGACTGTCTCTGTTTAGCTTGAACCTCCTTCAGAGTATCTTTGTCAATTAACTCGCTGTTGATGTTGATGCGTCCAGCATCCAAAATTAGGCACGGCGTCTGTTTAGCAGTTATGCTTTCTGGGACAATAATCAAAGGCGCTTGAAGATCCAATTTGGCATTGAGAGTCTTGTGTTCCTCTAAAGCGAATTCAAGTCCTGCTCTTGTTTGTTGGCGTATGCCTTCCACGGTGGCTCCAGCAGTCTCCATTAAAGCACCGATAGACTCCATATGCCTCTCCGGAGGCTTAAAAAAACTGAACGATGCCGACGAGGAAGTGCGGATTCCATATGACTTCCAGAGGCTTGAGTCTTCCAGTGACTGCAAGATCACTTGAGCCATCAAGCGGGTTCTGCTCAAACTGGAACTGGAAAAATGGATCGACGGCCTCTTCCTCGGCGTCCGTATCAGCAAGGACTCCTTTCGGTGATGGAACTTCAGGAGCATCCTTCACACGCACAATCTGTTTGAATAGGCTGTCAGGTGTTGTACCATCATTAACTCTCAGTCCACCAAGGCTAATATCCGCAAGGAAAGAATCTGGGCGCTGGAGCGCTTTGGCTTTGAAGTCATCGAAGTAGAGACTGAGAAGTTCTACGGCATTCGCATGAGGATCCTGCTTGAGAGTAAAACTACCAGTGTTGAGTGCTGCATTGACTTGCATCTTTACACTGTCACGCGGCAGATCCACAGCCTCAGCCAGCGCAGTCTTCTCGTCAAAATCAATGGCATCATACAACTCCTTGCGTTGTTCTTCAGTCATCGTGGTACTCTCATCTTCAACTTCCTCTTCTTGGGGCTTAGAGCCCCACGCCCAGGATACCCAGCCTTGTTTTGCTTTTGGCTGTGCTTTTTTAATTCCTACATTCTCCTTTCTTAGCTGGTTCTTGGCTAGAGACCGCCAGAAACGCATAGTCTCATAATCAAGCTTCCATTCCAGCTTGTTGAGCTCTTCGACTTCGTCGGGCGATAGTTGGTCTGCTTGATCACTCTTTTTCTTCTTTTTGAAGAGCTCAATGTAGCGAACCCTATCATCTCTCCGTTCCTTGAAGTAGGCCCATGACCATCTACGATTTCGCTCGTGGATTTTGCTTAGTACTGCATCGCCAGCAAATTTGAGCCAAGCCTTGGGATCTTCCTTTGGTGAGACACCCTTTGGTTGCAGCTTCTTGTACTCCTGGTGACGCTTGAAGTAGTGCAGATAATCGATCATCATCAAGGCATCGCGATATTGGTGATTATCAAGGACGAGCCCAATCTCGTCAAAAAGTAGACCAGCTTTTACCTTGGGTACGTCCAGTCTTCCAGATTTATCAAGTTCAATCTTTGCTTTGCCGTTCACAGGCTTTAAGATGAATTGGTGGCCGGGTGTATCTGGGTCCTCGCCTTGTTCTATCATGTCCTTGAACTTTACGAGCATCTCATCATGTGGGAGTTCGGTGGCGCCCGGAACGTCTGCTTCCCTACCTGTTCCCAGCAGAGAAGTCTCTGTATTCCAGTATACAGCTAAAGAATCTAGTGTACCCAGCTTGTGTGTGATCCCAGTCGAATCCTGTATGTATGTAGGTCTCCAGTTTGCATCAGTACTCAGCGCACTAAATTCCTTCAGCGTGATTCCCAGAGCGAAAGGTTGCCCTTCCACCGAAATAGAGTCTTCATAGCGGACATGGATATTTTTGATTGTAATTTGCAGATTGTCAACAATCTTCTCCGTAACGCTTTGCGTAAAACTTTGGTTCTTCTTCTGCTCTTCCGGACTCAATCCTTCCTGACTCCGATCTTTTAGTAACTCGGCACTATCAAGCTTTTCGATCTTGACGCGTTGTTTCCTCTGCTCCTCCTCCTCCTCATCCCAGGCTGCCTCTTCTTTCGGTGCCGCGAGCAGGAAGACATCTTCTATGAAAACCTTCACGGGCTGACCTCGCAGATTCGACCAAGGTATCGTCAAGGTGAGTTGTCCTACGTGGCCTTCAACAACATTTATAGGCAGCTTCAGTTGGTCGAGGGCTTCACGGCGTAGCTCCAAATTCCGCAGCTTGACATCTCCAGACCAGATTCCAACATTCAGCTGTTTGGGGTCGAAGTTTTTTATGTACATGCCCAAGAAGCGGTTGAGCAGCGAGGCAACGAGTCCTTCTAGCATCTTGCTTGCTGCGGTGCCGTGACCCTGGCGGGGAACTCTCTATCGAAGGAAGGGAGCTATCGTCCGCATCTGCGATGGTGAAAGGTATATCGAGAAAACGGGATGGGTATTGTCGTTCAAATCATCACTTTCATAGGATTCGTGTCACGTAAGAGTCTTGGGAAGTTTTGTTCGTGGAAGGTGGGACGCGGTCGTAGGTATGGTTGGGTTAGGTCGCATGCGAGGGGCGACAAGTCAGAGTGTGAATCGGAAGGTAGGTGGTTATAGATTATTAGGTACGGAGGATGATTTTAATCTATGGGAAGAGGTAGAGTATCTTGAGACCTTGAGAAGAAACCAAAAATAGTTTGGTTGATGAGTGCTGATCAAGACCAAGATCCCAAGTCTGCAAGTAGGTAGTCAATAGCTGTGACCCGTCACCCAAAAATGATGCCTGTTCTGCTTGCGTTGTGCCGCATTTTTAGCGCGTCGGACAGATTTCGACGAAATACGTCACTGCCTTTGGAAGCAAATGATCGGCGGCTCTTGCCTTGGGTTGGCATTCTGAGGCTGGCCCTGACCCAGAAAAAGAGGTCGTGCAACATCATCAGCCTGCTCTCTTTCTTTTCTTTTCTACTGTCATCAGAATACTCTCAATTTATTGCTTCTCAATTTCTGCATTTGTTGTTGTTTCAATTGAGTTCACAGCTTCCTGCGTCATCAATTATCTATTTGTCTTGGGTCTGGTCCAAGCTGCTGTGAATTGCGGGGAGAGCTCTACGAAAACAGCTTCCCAAGTCACCACAATGCTTCGCAGCACAGCTGCGCGCTCTTTGCGCACCACTTTAACTAAACTTCCTACCTCAAGGTCAAGCTTCAGTGCAGCTTCTTCTACAATTAATCATGTCTCTCTGCGTCCACAATTGAGCAAACGACGCCCTCAGGTCCTCGTTTCCATACCCCGCCCGACGACGACCTCAATACGTTTTGCAACCAACAAGAATGGGCCTCCCTATGATAAGATTGATGTTGAAGCTGAGAAAAAAGTATTGGAACAGCCAATTCAAGCAAAACCTGACGAAGTGTCGGTCGGATCTTCGACTATCCCTGTTTTTGGGGAAGGCAAGCAGGAGGAGGGTGAAATGTTGGATGGTATAAAGGCAGACGTTGAGACCATCAAGGAAACATTTGCGCTTACTGAGGTTCCCAAAGAATCGTTGTACATAGGAGCTGCTGGTATCCTTCCGTATGCCGCCACGTCTCTTTCCACAGTCTATCTGGCATACGATATAAACCATGCCGCATCCGGAACAGGGAAGGGCATCCTGTTCTCGCCGGAACTTGCCCATCAACTTCTTGAAATCGTGACACCAATTCAGATTGGTTATGGCGCAGTTGTAAGTGAAAGTTGAGGAGTTGGTTCCTAGACCAAAGCTTACGCTCTTGCAGATAATATCCTTCCTCGGCGCTATCCACTGGGGTTTAGAGTATGCCGGATACGGAGGATACCATAGTTATCGTCGATACATGTACGGCGTGATTGCACCAGCAGTCGCATGGCCAACAATGTTTATGCCCGTCGAGTACGCGCTCATCACTCAATTCGCTGCGTTCAACTTCTTGTACTTTGCCGATGCCCGAGCAACTGTCAAGGGATGGTTTCCACCATGGTACTCGACTTACCGCTTTGTCCTGACATTCTTCGTGGGTGCATCAATTGTCATAAGCTTGGTAGGCAGAGGGCAGATTTCCCACAAGGACACCGAGGGTTTGAAGAAACCTGCGGACTACCTCAAGCCTGATCGCGACTCGCAATGGGAAGCGCTTGAAAGAGAAGAAAAGGAAAGAATCCAATCGGCAGCCAAGAATAACGAGGAGGAGGTGGATGACGAAGAGAGTGATGATGAGAGTGGGGAGAAGGACGGTGACAAGAGCAAAACTGACAATAAGTCTGACGACAAGAGCGATGATAAGAAAGAGGCGAAGAAAGAGGACAAGGCTGCTAAGAAAGAGGACAAGAAGAAATGATGATTGATAAGCGAAGGAGAGACCAAAATCAGTCGGCAATCCATTGTGTATAATATTGCTTTCTTTTGTTGAGCGTAAACAGGAGCTATTTCTTCTGGATTTGCTACTACGCGTCGCGGATTGTTGTTGGTTTTGGCGAATTATGACATGATGTTTTTGGCAGAGAAGAATAAATCCAAGAGAAATTCCGGTCGGAAAACTATGCCGAGAATTTTCCGACAAATCTCTCCATCTTTTTGACAACGCCTGCTCATCACATTATTATTGCCGGTGATTCAGATCAATGCCAGAGTCAATCCGAACCTGATCATGGTGCATCACACCATTGAATAACCACAAAAATGATTTCAAGCACCCGGGCCAGTTGACATATTAAGGTACAGGATAGTGCAGGCTCAGTGGCAGTACCACTGCAAACGGCCTTGCCTACATGCGCCATGCATCGAGGTACAACCTCGCACTTAGCGCCCAGTGAGTATCGTCCACTGTCGAGTCCTTAGGTTTATAGAAGGGGAGTTACATCGGAAGTGGCCATTTCTTACTTTCCTATCGCCATTTGTTATGGATCATTTACAAGCGCAAACAACATATTCCTCTGTACCTCCTCAATCTCAATACGACCCTGCTGCATCCCAGATTGCAGCGGCGCAGGCTCTGACTTTCATTGAGCCAGATGACCCAGGCTACTCTGATGAAGGTTATGAAAGCAATGGGAGGGACACCTCCCTATCCAGCAGCGTTCGCGATTATGCTTTTGAAAATGGACGGCGGTACCATCGGTTTCGAGAAGGCGCTTATAACTTCCCTAATGATGACTCGGAGCAAGAGAGGGAAAACTTGAAGCATGCGATGGTTGTAAACGTCTGCGGTGGGAAGTTACACTTTGCGCCGATTGGGAAGAACCCGCAGAATATCATTGATCTTGGGACGGGCACAGGCGCATGGTGCATTGACATGGGCGATGAATATCCCTCTGCCCAAATACTAGGGATTGATTTAAGCCCAATTCAACCTGTCTGGGTACCGAATAATGTCAAATTCATGGTGGATGATGTAGAAAGTTCTTGGATAGAGCCGGAGGACTTCTATGATCTAGTCCACGCGAGGCATTCAATGCCAGCTATAAAGGACTTTCCTGCTTTACTAAGAACAGCTTACAAGTAGGTTGTGTTCTCCAACTACAAATTTCTTGTGCTCTGCTAACAAAGCTGTAACAGACACATCAAGCCTGGAGGCTGGATAGAACTGCAGGAAATACACCCTCTCCCGCACTGTGACGATGTTTCCATGCCAGTTGATTTCCCTCTCTTGCACTTCTTCAAACTTGCCATCCAAGGCCTTACCGCGCTCGGCGTGGATCTTGACTCTTCCCTTTCCCAAGCCCAGCAACGTTTGACCGAGTACGGTTTCACGAATGTTCATCACAAAGTCATGAAAATCCCCATCGGGACGTGGCCAAAGAACCCAACCTTGAAGAAGATAGGCCTATATGCAAAGGTGGGGATTCTTGATGGACTACAGGCAATGAGTCTCGGTCCTCTATGTAGAGGATTGGGCTGGAGTAAGGAGGAAGTCGAGGTTTTGTTGGCGGATGTTAGCAAAAGCATACTAGACCCTGAGGTCCACAGCTACTTGCCTTTTCATATCTTCTATGGCCAGAAGCCACTCTCGAGAGGCTTTGAGCCATAGGATTAAAAAATGAGGCTTGATTTAAGGCGTTTCGCAGAGCCTACCTGCATGTCTGGCGTGAAAGAAAAGGTTGAGCCTCCACTTTCGGCCAAGGTCTTCCCTAGCAATCACGGTCCCTCTCCCGTCGCATCCCGGCAATATAAATGATATGATACAGGCATCTAGAGTATCTCAGATCAGGAGATCTATCTTTGCGCGATGCACGAATGCAGCACAGATCAACGGTTTGATGTCTGGCTGATATCTGGCTGATACACCGCTTAAGTGGCACGCGATCTCTGAAGTCCTCCATGTCTCTGTCCTCAACCGTTTTCTATGCTGCTTTTCACTACAATTCCAACAAGGAAATGGCGAAAACCCCCACGTTTAGCACGTCTTATCTCGAACATTGATCTCATCCTCTATTGGGGAGGGCATCGTGATGCCGAGTTTTGGGCAGCAACGGTCCAATCATAACATGGAGCCCCAGGTTGCCGACACCCTCCAAGTGCCGTGTGCCTAGTGGCCCACTCTTCACAGCGCACACAACCGCCCGGGGCACCCATCTTTCCCTTATTCTCTACCTTAATTACTGAAAATCCACACCAACTTGAAGAAAAAAATCATCACACAAAAGAAAGAAAAAAAACCCAAAAACACACCATACTCACATATGCAACCACTTGAGTCATTTGGCACGCGCAAAACAATGATGTTCATTCGCTGCCCCAGCTGACATCTAAAGCAGGTAGGTAATAAGCCATGCGCCATGTTTACCGTCAGCGCCATACATACCACTTGGAATCATTAAGAGGCCGTCTCCTCGTCGGCAGTCTCGGGAAATGCAACCCAGACTGCGCTGATCCAGCTGTTCCGCCTCAATAAGACAACACAGAAAATTCATATAAGGATGTCCGGAAGTCCCTGACTCCCAAATTTTCTTTCCTATTTTTAAATTTTTATTTACTCGTTTACACACACATTTGTCGTCATACGTGGCATAGTTGTCATACCATTTCGCATAAAGGTACTTGTTACCCAGTAAACAGCACAACCCAACACAAACTCAACCGCCAAAATGCTTGTCATACCTACTCCCTCCAAAAGGTCCTTCTCCTCTCTCCTCGAGCTCTGCTCTTTCCGCCCCAAACACAACAGATTCTCAAAATCCACACCAAGAACTTTATCAACCTCTTCAAAAATGACAACCTCTACCAACACCACACCATCATCATCATACAACAGCAGCAGAGAAAACTCCATCGACATAGAATTTCAACAAACGCCCATCAAATCACAAGCAACACAAACGATCTTCGAACGTCGCCAAGCTGCTTCAAGGATAAATAGCCACGGGTCTATCCGTTTACAGGGGTATACTGATATTTTCCCACCTGCTCCTCCTCCACCAACAGCCGTCAACTCTCCATCAACAAAAGAGAGACTTCTCAAGAAAATGAAGAAGAGTGATGAGATTGAAAGTGATCAAGAATGTTGGGAACGCATGTTAGAACTACAGAGATTATATCACTGTTATAATTCTGCGCGTTTGGAAGCTGCAGTTGAGGCTTTGGAGAAGGGTTGGGGAATTGAGAAGGTTCCTATGCGTGAGTTTTCTCCCCGAGTTCTTCCCTAATTTTCTCTGCTCCCTGTGCACTGTGCACTTCCTTGGCTTTGCTTTTAGAAGGTTGATTAGACTAACTGACGTGGTTTTTCTGGTGTAGCCAGTAGATTATGTTTGGATCTATTGAATGAGGAGTTAAGAGCTAGGGTTGAAAGTCATCGACATGAGATCTTATGGGAGGGCCTGTAGTTTTCGTTTGTGATTGATTGATTGTTTGTGGCTGATTGTGGGGATCACGAGGTGGCGTATGGGGTGCAGTACACTAAGTAAGTCACCAACTAGTGATTCGGCTAGGACCTGAAGGAGGGGAAGAAAGGGACGTGAAAGCGGGTGCGAACGGAAGGGGCTTTTTCTCGTTCTTAGGTACTTGGCTATGTGGGAATCTGGGGTGAGGTTGTGTTTTCTAGGTACATGGTTAGTTTGGGGTTTGGGGCTGATATGGAGTGACGTGGAGTAACGTGGAGTGATATGGTTGGGGTTTCGGAGTTTTGATATATACCATTCTATGGAGACAGATTCAGAGACGGAGTTGGAGATGGGGACGGGGATGGAGAATGGAGAAAAGTTGGAATTAGCTCTGATGGGTTGGTTGTGAAATTTGGGATGACTGGATGATGGATGGGTGGTTGGCTATCTGTCGTCTTTTCTCGTGGCGCTTGTGCAGTGGTTACTTAGCGTTGGTGTTCTGGAGCTTTTCACAAAGTTATTATACCTTATGGGAAACTGAAAGTATTGGAACTCATATTATTATTATTTTTTGGGCGCGTACCTATATCCCAATATAAGTAATATTATACAACTATTCGGTTTTACAGGCCGCTTTTTGTGATACTAGTAGTAATTTATGTGAGGTAGGATTAAGAAAGGAAAGGCTGAACTGAACGTATATAGATGGAAGTTTACTTATAGCTAGAGAAAGGTATTATAGTAGATATCCTTCCCACATTGAAAACAGGGAATGTATAACAGGTATGGTATGAAATGGTTTTCCTAGATCATTTTGATTGGGGTAAGTGAGTTACCAAAATCAAGTAGGTAATAAGTTACTCAAATTCACATTCCCCTCGCTTAAACCACCTTCCTCCTCCCACAATCACCCACTCCACCCCACCACAAACTCAAGATTTCCCATTCTAAATCATATTTGTTTCTTTTCTACGCCTACCTGTAGAGAATTTAAGATGAGATTTGTTTTAAGGTAATTTGTGACATTATGTGAAAATATAAAAAAAAAAAATTGATAGATTGCATATGTGCAGATTTATTTATAGGACCTCTCCTACTTTTGAGAAGATATAGGAACGTTGGATATAGTTACCGTAAGGTTGCTAAGTAATTTCGAGAAACCCCAAGAAGATACCTTAGGTAATCCTGATACAATACCTTAGTAACGCTAATGGTAATAATATGAGTATAAATAAGAGCTATAAAAGAGAGTAGTGGAGATCTGTATAATTAAATAAAGAGAAAGAAAAAAAAACTTCATAAATTCCTTAAAACCAATTTCATTAGCAATCCACACAAATTCGACAAGAACACCAGAAAACAAAAACGAAAGAAAACTCGAAAAAAAAACCCCGTATCAAAATCTCTCTAAATCTAACGAAAAACCGACCTCTATCTTTCTACTCAGTCCAAGATCTAGGTAACTTCGTCTCCCCCTCAACATAAGGAAAGCCCACCTCCTCTCTAGCCAAATCATTAACCCATTTCCCATTCGGTGTAACACCCTCACCATTAGCCCATTTAGACGCCAGATAAAACCAAGACAGCGCATTCCCAACGGTTCCTACCTCATCACTAACACTATGCAAAGCATATTGACTCATTTTCTTGTACAATTCTTCATTAGTCCAGAGTTCAAGAAGATGTTTCGCAACAGACTTCCAATCTCCAGGATCAACCAGGAATCCATTCTTCTCGTGTTGGACTTGAAGTGGGATTCCGCCTGCGAGGGTTGCAATCACGGGTTTTCCTTTGTGGATTGCTTCGGATACTTTGACTTCGAAGCCTTCTCGGGTGGAGAGTTGGAGAACTATGTGTGAATCCGTGAGGAGGGTGTTGAGGAGTTGATCGTTGGGGTTTAGACGCATCACGGAGATTAGAGGGAGGAGTTTTGGGAATCGTGTTTCGATGTTGTTCATTGTTTCGTCGTAGATGATTGTTCCGTCTGGGTCGTCGATTGAACTGTTGCCGCAGCTGGTTGTTGTGAGTTTCTGGGGATTGTGTATGAAATGGGAGGTTAGTTACTTACATGACTAGTTGAGGTGTATCAACGTCGGGAGCTTTGATATTCAAGAGTCGGACGAACTCTGCGTAGGCCTCAACCACGTCTGGAATACCTTTGGCGGGATCGAAGCGAGCGATCTGAACAATGTACTTCTCTGTTGGTTTCTGGTATTAGTATAAATACTGGTGAGAGGTAAGAGTACTTACTGCCTGGCCATTTCAACTCAGTCATTCTTTGAGCACGACATTCCTCGTTGTACAAGTGTCCATAGTAACCTTGACTCCAGTCATCGATAGGTTTGTTGAGACCATCGAGCCTAAACACTATCATTAGAAACGATCTAGAAGAACAAATCCGAGTGTAGGACTTACCAGTCAGTTGCAGCTGGCAAGTACGCAACCTTCTCGTGTGGAACGTTATGTGGTACGAAACTTGGTATGGGATGGCTGATGAACATATCTGCCTTCTGTATATTGGACCACAAAAACTCCCAAACATCCTCTTGGGGCGAGCCTTGCTTCGCCACTAGATCACTTCGGATTTGAATGTGACTTCGGAAGAGGACCGGTCGGTCAGGAGTTAGCTTTTTGATCAAGGGAATGAGGCCTGGCATTTGAGGATCATCGATCTGTAAGTCGTTAGATACATATACGGGTATGAAATTAGCTAGGCTTACCATGATCACATCTGCGCCTCCTTCCTCCGGTTTACGTAACGGTCCACCTTCTGAAAACCAATAACGTTCGGCATTATCCTCAATCCAACCTAAAATATGATGCTTATCTGCATCACTGATCCTCTCGTTGGGTTTCGCGACTCCCTCTATCAATAAATCAGTCCAAAGTCTCTCTTAAAGAGTAAGGGTGAGGCGTATGAGATATTCTCTCACACACTCATGGAACCGTGTTGAAGAGCACTCGAAGAAAGAAAAGTATTGCTTACGTAGGATATTGTGTATTGTTTTGGTGATCCGAAAGATACCCGGTTTTGGTTTTGGTACATACCACGACAAATTCAAGCCCAATGTCTTGGCCAATCGAACGAGAGCATGTCTCATCAAAGCAACTCCTCCTCCTTGTGGCGTCGAGCTGAAAAAGGCGATCTTGGTTCCTTTGCCCTTAAGTTCATTGACGTATTCCATCATTGCATCCCAGGTTCGAGGGCCACAGGTAGATTTGAAATCATCTATCGTGAGCAAACGTGTATGGAAACCTGAATCTACGTTGACGATGCCTCTGTATCCCACTTGCAGGATTGGCACAAGACTAGGTCCGAAAGTCCTTTTAAAATGGTTAGTTAGAATTAGAACTTGTACAAGATGTTACTCACATGATACATTTCCTGGCCATACTATCTGCTTGTTCATCAACACCTTTGGCGGTCCAATTGTTCTCTCGCTCCTCGTCATCAAGTTCCCTTACGGGATTCAAGACAACTGGAACAATATCAAGACGGAGCCATAACTTGGAACACAAGGTTGGACTCCTCTTATACAGGGTGGAAGGCAAGCCTGCTCCGATGAATTTGGAAAGAGATACACGCTCGTAGCTCTGAACCTCGGATATAATGTGGTCCGCAATTGCATCTGATTCATCGTCTAAATCGACCTTTCTGCATGAAAAGTCCAGGAGATAGACACTGTCTCGAACGGCAATGGCTACAAGCGCCGTCTTATTTTCATCATCAAAAGTAGCCGAAATGCCCAAGAAGTGAGTCTATAGCAAGCAATTAGCTTAATTCCAAAAGCCTTGAAAATTTCATGGTACAAACAGTCAGAGATGTTGCGAAGTTTCCTTCTTCCTCGATCGCTTTGCTGAGACGACGAGTACGATGTTGAGAGGGCTTTTTCTGGAAGTCCTGTTCTGGAGCAGGAGCCACCTTTGGACGATGGGGATGCTTTACTCCTTTGATTATTAGTAATTTGTATATGAATTGGGGAGACTGAAGTACGGGGAGCACCGTGTCTGCCTGCCATGGTCTTTGTACTGGCTTTCACTTTCAGCGAGTAGTGACGTCGATACTTTGAAATTGACGATCGTCGGACTTTTCAGTTTTGTCCGAAGTACAATGCACCAAAGTGAATCTTTATTGCTGTTTTGAAATGGAAATGGAAATTGAAATAATTCTGAAAGATGGCAATCTAAGAATTACTCCTATACCTATGAGTTAAATAGTGCAAAGCGATCCTTAAGGGTCCAAGGGGTGCCTCATTAAGCATCAGACCACTTTCTACAACTCACTCAGCCTTTCCGGTTGTTCCAACATATCACATTCCATTAGCCACATCATGAGAGCCTCGCCACCAGAACCTGCTGACCTATGCATACCATTGGCTCGTTCCCCTGTGCCGTTTACGAAGGCTTATGTATCTGGTACCTATCATTATTAGCACGGGATTCGCATGTCTGAGCCCTGCACTTTTGGTTGTTCCACGTAACCTTTCCTACAAGGCGAAGTCAGAAAGAAGTATTTTCTTTTGAATACCAACAAAGTAAATGAGGCACTGCTCTGGACGAGCCCGAGCTGAAAACCCCAAATCACCCAACTCAAGTGAGCTATTCAAATCGAATGGCTTCTCAGCTCAACTTTGTCAGGCATTGACTGAGTAAACTCTTTCTCGGAATACAATGATCTGACATTATGCTCCGTTCATTTCATGAGGGAGCTGATTATGGTGTGTCCTACACGAGAAGAGGTCGAAACTGTAAACATCCAGATGTGGTGTATACTTGATCTATTCCGTTCCTATGCGCCGTAGAATATGCACCTTCGCCTGAACCTTCGCAATGTTCAACTGATATACAATGTTCATCCGTACTCCACAAAGATACTTGATTTCCCCGAATCTTACAGCTTGATCTTCTTACATGTGTCTTACGCCAAAGCTCAATTCCTTTTCCTTGGTCCAACAATCTTCGGGTACATGCGCGAAAGATGGTAGTTGATCGTATTTTTCTTCTGGTTCTTCGGTCTCTGTTCACGCCATTATTTAGTGACCAGTCAACAAAATCAGGAGAAGCTTGGAGACTCACTGGTGCGTCCATGCAAGCTCGTAACTGTGACTCTATCGCCGCACATCCTGCCACGTTATATCCTGCGGATGCCCAGCAAGCTATTTAGTCCATTAGCTATGCCATAGATATGTGTTCGTATGCAAAGAGCTTACTGAGGACCGAGGTCATAATTGATAGGCATGGGTTCGCATCAGCTTGGTTTGGTCTTCGGACGCGGAGTTTGTGGAGAGGAGGCAGTCGCATGGGCGTGACTTTGGTAGAAGCTCCTTTTGGCGGCATGTTTGCTATGCGTAGAGCAGGATGAATTACAGATATACTCTCCGAATATCCAGCGGTAATGGCTGTCGCGTTGCGATTGAATGCTTTTGCGCGTGGTAGTCTGAATTGTATGTCCTTCAACATTTCGGTGCCAAGAATACTAGCGCCCGCTAAAACATGTCGCCTGGCTACTAGTCCATCGGTAGAAGCGAAATGGTTGTAAACAAACTCTCGTGTGCTTCCTTGACCTTCACCACCAAAAAAAAAGACGGCGCATCCTTACAATTTATGATTTGGGTTATGCTCTATAATTCATGTCTATATTGAACAATTAATCAGGATATCAATTACGCGCCTAAGAATCACAAAATCAGATTTAAAATATCTACATGCGCGTTTGTTGCCATGGCGAAAGTCGACCAAACGAATGAATGAACAGCCTTCGGGCTCGAATTGGTACTTAAATCCTAACGCGTGTCACAACGACTTACTGATACTTCCATAGGGAGGTGTATAAAGATGTCTTTGCGCCAGAACAGACGCGCAACATAGTTCGAGGTTGGGAACGCGCTCCGGTTGCTGCTCAAGCACCGCGGTTACAAGGACACAAAATATGGAAAAGACCCAGCAATAAGCTACAACGGAATGGTAAAGATAAAGATGACGGACAGGCAGAGTTGGAGAAGGAGGGAGCTGGATCGCGAAAACGATTGAGAATGATGGGCGCGAAACAGAACATTGGAAATGCGCCATGGATGGAAGCTCAAGGAGATAGCGAGAATGTCGGTGTGGCTTCATTTCTTGACAAGGACATTACGTCTGGTGCTGAGACGCATGTGGAATCTATGAAGGAAAACGTCGCTCACGATATAGCTTCCGACGCGCTACAATTCGTACCGAGAAAGAGAACGAATATCAACCACGTTATTACGCCACGGAAACCCTTGCGACAAATGACACTTAATAGTCAAGGACAAACTCAAGTAGCATCGTCTGCATCCAAAAGCCCCGCAGAAAAGACAAGGAAACGACAGTCGTTAAGGAGGAGCTCTAGGAGAGTTAGTCTATTGGAGCCTGCGCCATCACCTAGGAGAATATCAATGCAACTGCCAGCTACAACTATGTTCGACAATATCACAGACTCAGATGGCGTAGCACACAGTCGCAACGGGGTCGCCTAGAACTCGTGGAGGAAGAAGGTGCCGATGTAGTGGAGGTCCATACTTCAGGGGCTAAAGTTGACGAGGAATCCACAGACAAAATACATATAACTGATGCACCGCTCAATCTTAGTGAGGATATCATTGCTGAGGGACTTAATGAAAAGTCTGGGGTGGAAACCGAGACAAGCATTGATTTTAGCAAGCACGAAACCCCTGAAGGCCCTGAACCCGCAATAGCATCTCCTATCCCTAAGAAGACTCCGAGGTCTAGCAGGAAAACGACATCGGTCAGCGCTGAAGCAGAGCAGGAGCCTATTAAGCTAGCAAAGACCCCCAAATCCAGTAAAAAGACATCTGCCGTAGGAGCTGATGTCGAAGGAAGAACGGCAAATTCTACAAGAACTCCAAGATCATCAAAGAAGAACTTATCGGAGAGCGTTGATGCGGAATTGGAAATTGACCATCCATCGAAGATTCCTAAACCAGGCAAGAAAACCCTGCGCCGCAGCACGAGAAACACGCGCGCTAGTTCGGTGAACATTGAGGCAACAGCATCTGCATTGCAGGAAACCAGCCCTTCTCAATCTCTAGAACCGACTATATCTAGTCATGAGTCTAATGATATTAGGCGCAAAACTCCCGAACCCCAGACAGCCCAAACTCCTTTACCAATTAGTCAGGCAACGACACCAACAACGGAACCAAATCCAGTGGCAACTGAAGAACCTATTCTGGCTCCTCCACAAGATCAAGAAAGCACAGAAAATCAAATTGAAACATTAGTCACAGACGACTTGACTGAACGAGAGCGCTTGATCCAAGAGACAGTAACAGACCTTCTGATCGAGCAAGCGAGAGAGTCCTTAGAGGCGAAAGACATTGTTCCACAAGAGGAACACCTAGGAGCTGATGGTCAGATAGAACGATCTGAGCAACTTATTTCCAACGCCGAGGATAATTCTGAGGACACAATGCGCTGCGAAAAGCACGCAGAGAGACCGTTGCATGAGGCTTTCTTGCTGCCTCCACAGGAAGTTGATATTTCAATATCAAAATCGAGCTCTGCAGACTCGCCACTTTCAGAGGCATCAGAGGCATCAGAGGCATCAGAATCATCACTAGTCAATTTCTCCCCAGAGAATGCCACGCGAACATTTCAATTCGATTTAGAAGTAGATGTTACATCCAATCAAGCGAATGTAGGACAATCGGCGTCTCCTTTTGGCATCCCGGATCTGGCGGCTATTGTGGACGAATCAACTGAGCTTGTCGAAGACGACGTGGAGATTTCAACACCAGACCCGACAACGTCAGAACTTACAGAAACAATATCCACGAATGCTCCTTTACTCTCCTATGACCAAGATGATACTGACATGCTTCGAAACTTCCTCACTCGTGTGTCAAAGCGAACAAAGCAGCCAAGGTCGAGAAGTCTCCCAAGAGAAAACGCTCCTTACCTCACTCGCCCCTTCGACTTCCCCTCGGCGAATCTACTGAAACCAATCTCTCATCACCACCACAAGAGCCCGTCGATGAATTTGACCTAGGGTTGACTAAGGTGTCACCGCCTGCAAAGCGGAGGAAGAGAGGTGGCGTTGTATTAGAGGATGAGGACAATACAGAGACAAGATCAATAAGACGCAGCGGGCGCACACGGCTGCCAGTCAAGACGCCACCAAGTGCACCGAGTTTTATTCCAGTGCGAAGAATGGGTCAAGATGGAGACAATACAGTCACTCTCAAACGCAGTGAGGAGAAAGAACTTGCTGCACTAACACGTGTTAACACCCGTAAGAACAAAGGTGGGGCACTGAGCGCAGTAGAGGTCCTCGCCAAAAAGGCAGAAGAGAAAGATGATCCAGTTCTCCGACAACGACTCCTAAAGGAAGTCTTCGACGACAAAGCTCAGAAGGGCAAAAAGAAGGGCAAGAGTGTAGTCTGGGCAGAAGAGCTCGCTCAGTACCAAGAATCAGAGAGAAGAAAGCCCGACAAGGTAAAGGAAAAGGAGAAGAAAGAGAAGGCCGAAGTGGTAGACGACAAAAAGAAGAACGCCGTAAGAGTTGGTATCAGGAGCAAGATCGCGCTTGGTATGGCTGTCAATGGAACACCGGCGCCAAAGAGGAAAGTCAAGGGACGTGTATGAGATGTAACGACATGTTATTGCAAGCCCTGTTCATTAACAGGTTGATTATGAAGTTGAGCGATTAGAAGGAGCCAAGGAGCTTTGGTGTATTGGAGTAGGCTTTAGTAGCATTGTGAAATTGAATTTAGTTTCTTCTTGGCTTTGATTCATTGACTTGGGCCTAAGAAGATAAAGCCGCAAGTCTCCAATCACTATTTCAACTTCTGGTCTGGGCATCCCATCCTTTTCGAAGAAACCACGGACAAGAAATTATTGGGTGAACTCCGGTCCGACTACAAAGAATTCTTTTTCCCGACAGCTTCTTTCCCGATGAACATCTCGAACGTCATCGAAGCCGTAAGAGCCGTCCATCCGCGTTTGCTTATCGATCACCAAAGTACTATGTAGATGGCATACTTTTGTATCGCTTATAGCACACAGCTTACTTAGCGGAACAAATCAGCCTCCTAAGCGATGGAATATTCCAACGAGATTACTATTACAACTGTTTCTATTCTTTTCTCGTTATATTACTATACGGAATAGTTTATAAGAGGTCGTTTTATTAGCCTAAGTAAGCTACTTAAAAACTAAATTATTTTACATACTCTAAGTGACTATTCAAATTAAGTAAGTTACTTTGCAGGTTCTATCGCTTGCAAAGCAATTGATACGATTCAAGCAAGATAGAAGAAGCTAAGAAGGCCAGCGAGGTTAACTTAATAGAGCAATTGTCCACTCATGTAATCAGGCGGATGATTACCAAAAAGAAGAAAGCGCACAATAAGACAGCCCTATGACTTACTTTCCTGCATACACTTTCCTTCCTACAGGACAGTACGGACAAACGTTCGCCGGCAGCTAAAGCTAAAGGAAGCAGGAAGCAGGAAGCAGGAAGCCTCGGTCATAAGGTTTTGACTTCGTACTCGCACGGTACCTCCAGCATGCGGTGGAGCTATTGTACCTTAGGAAGACCACCCCTCCAATCATGACATCACACATCACTGCCAACAAGCTCAAAATAAACACCAGAGCTTGTTATCGCCGAAAGAGAAAAGAAGAAGAAGAAGCTGTCAGGGATTTTCGGGGCATGAACCAGAATGAGCTTCTCGAGCTTTTTGCACGAGTCAAAGGATGTAAAGAGAAGAAATAAAGCACTATGGCTGACCAATTGACTTCTTGTGAAGGATCGTATGCCGAGGGACTTGTGGAGCTCGAATGATCGAAACATAAAAGGAGTGAAGCTACCCCGCCATCGTACGAACGTTAAAACCAAAGAGTCTCCCCCTCCTCTTCTCTCAAACAACACCATATCACTAAAGCAACGCAAGTTACACAGGTCGAAGCAAAATACTCAATACGCCCCGTAAACAAATCATCCATCAAACCAAATCACAATGGCTCCAAAGGTTCTCTTCGTTCTGACCTCCCACTCCAAAATGGGAGATAGTGGTAACCCAACAGGATGGTACTTGGTACGCCTACGCTCCCTCGATCCTTTTTGATTGCCCTTATCCTCAGACCAAATCATTCCAAATCAAAACCATGTTATAAATGTAAGCTAATCAATGGCTCTGCTGCAGCCCGAATTCGCCCACCCCTACGAAGTCCTAGCGCCGCACACCGAAATCACTGTAGCATCCCCAGCAGGCGGAGAATCACCACTAGACCCCGCCTCAGTCGAAATGTTCAAGGCCGACAAGTCCGCAGTACACTTCCTCGAAACCAAAGAACAACTCTGGAAAAACACAGTCAAGCTCTCCACAATCCTAGGTCACGCCAAAGAATATGAAGCCATATTCTTCGTTGGAGGACACGGACCAATGTTCGATCTCGCCACAGATGCAACATCGCATAAACTAATCAACGAATTCTATACTCATAACAAGATTGTATCAGCTGTCTGCCATGGACCTGCTGCTTTAGCTTATGTCAAGTTGGAAGATGGAAGTGGAAAATATCTGGTTGAGGGAGAACCGGTTACTGGGTTTGCTAATAGTGAGGAGGACGCCGTCGGTTTGAGCAAGTTTATGCCGTTCATGCTTGAGGATCAATTGAAGAGTGCTGGTGGTAAATATGTCAAAGCTGAGGATTGGAATCCTAAGGTTGTGGTTGCTAGGGGCGGCCGTTTGATTACGGGTCAGAATCCTGCCAGTGCAGCTCCGCTTGGTCAGGCTATTTATGATGCTATCTTTGGACAGTTGACTACTAAGGATGAGGTCTAAGGAATGAAGTTCGCTTTTGAAGGTGTTGATATGAAGGAGAGGGGAGATTGATATTTAATCGGAGTTGAGGATTAAATTGAAAATATTTATTGCTCCAATTTAGTCTGGCGTTGTTCTTCAAACTCAGCTGACGTTTGCTTATAGCAGTATGTGTGGTTCCTGTGGTTAATGTTAAAGTATTATATATACCATTTAGCATTCAACGACGTTCTACAAGTGTTCTAAATTTTGTCTAGTTATTAATATTTACCAACAATTACAGGCTACAAGTTGATATACATACCTTAAGCCACATTAGGAGATCAGGCAAAATGGCGTTGACTTGATGTTCTCCGAGACTAAATCTGGTTAATACAAGGCATAGCATTGAAAATCCTAAGACTAGTATACATAGACCTCAACTAGTAGTCGTTAATCATTAGTAGTAAGTGATACAGAAGTACATCTCCATCTGACAACCAAGTAGAGCAAGAGCAACGAAATGATCATCGAGAGTAAAAGTCCTCATAACAAGTCTTCGCATATATAACTAGTCACTCGTTAGTATCGCCACCTAGTTGAAAAATAACTTTAGAAACAAGGTAACTAGGTGAGTAGAACATGTCCTAATTAAACAAACCAATAAAAATAATTTAAAAATAAAGATAACCAACGCTCTAAGTATAGAAATTAAATTTGTATAGTCAGCTTTATCGCACTTTTAAACTTAGTTTCCAGTTATTATTCAACTATGTATTACATCGCTTAAAAATTGAGCGTATACTGTAAGTACAAGTATTGTTATAGCTTAACTCAGTGTTTACATTTCCTAAATGAAAAAACGTAGAAAACTTTAATAAAGGGGGGGCGTAGGTAGGTATCTTGAAAATATAAAGGATAAGTAAGATAGGGGTGGGTATAAGGGATTCGATTAAGATCAGTGGATGGTATGTAATATAGGAGTATATATAATTGGCATAGCTTACTTACTACACGATTTAATTTTAAAGTTTCGAGTAGATAGGTATATATCTATAGTACAGTACAGTAAGTACCAAGACTTCGAGATAGTTCTCGTAGAAAACTCGTACCTCACATCAACATCAACTGTACCACGGATACAAAATCTAAGATCTTGATCTTTTTGATTTATCTAGTAGGTTTACTACAGGTTGATCGATATAGGTTCTACTCTACTCTGCTCTGTGCTCGAAGGATCGCACTTAGGATTTGATTGCAAAGTTTTTTTTTTGTTTTTGTTTTCTTGTATGAGGTGGAGATGTTGGTGATTGGGCCTTGGAGTAATTAGTTTATGATCGAGATTATATTAATGTTCTTATTGCTCTTATAGGTAATGTAATATCTACTTTGAACAATATCAGAGATTTGTTTTTGTTTTTTGGGGGGAGGGTTAGGAGTGATATAGATAGATGATATGTACATTGGTATTTTGAAGTCCTTCCGCTGTTACGCATATTTTTAGGATAGATGTATATAAAGAAGACAATTACATTCGATGGAGAATGAAATGGTCTTAAACATCTACTAATTAGATGAGCAACTACTAGCAAATGAAGATTGACATTCTTGAAAGCTAGAAGAAGCCATGAGACTTTTCTTGAATTGCAGAAGACTGTGTTACGAAAGTATCCTACTAGATTTACTGAAGTAGCTCACGCACTATGAACTTATTTAATTTGGGTAATTTACTGGATTTGGCCATCTGACTAAAAGCTTGTTCCTAGGATTTACTGAATTCAAAAACGACGAAAAGGCAAGCCTTCACTAGGAAATTATATTGTGTCTCATAGCGGACTCAAAACTTACTCTTACTAACACTTTTTACCTAATTCTCGCTACTTTACTACAAGTTAAGTCGGCATTTGCAAAATCCTGTCTTCGGCTAAATGCAAAATTGTAATAACTTATTAAACAAGATACAGGCTTATAGGAAGGACACCTGTGACTCTGTATTGATTTCTCTAAGGCTAAAGACTTTATTTCTCAATAATAGCCAATAACATAGTTGTGCTAGGTGACGAGAACTTATTACGGAGGTACTAATGCCGGATTCTCAAAAGCTGTGCCATCTGCGTCCCTCTATCAGCCCTAAACCAAAAGTAGTCTTCTCGACGTAAGCGAGTCCAATAGGGGTTCGGGTATAGCTCAGGGTAACTCTGCAATGTACGCGCATTAGCTTACTAGAATTTACATGCTCGAAAGAAGGCGGGGGGGGAGGGATGGCAATGACGACAGTGACTTACAATCTCACGTTTTTTGAAGAGCGGGAGGCACCAAGATTATGGACGATCAATCTGACAGTGTTGCCAGGCTGCTTGCTTGTTATACAGTTGTTCGTACAGAGCACATCAGACTGTCGGATATGTCTTACTAAGAGAAACAAAATCCTAGTACTGTCCAACGTAATTACAACATTTTACTACTACGATATTCATGAGTAGTAAGCCAGGTTCGTGGGGTAAACGGTAAGCAGTGTAGATCTCTTATGAATAACCCGAGCTGCCGGGTATATCATATAAAGCCAAGCATTTACATCAGTCTTTCAAAACTTTCACTTCACGAAAAGCCACTCAATAGTCTCGGAAAATTTCCCCGATTTGTTTAAGAACATTTAAACAGTCATGTTCTCGAAAGGCTTGTTCCTACTTATACTCCTAGTAAGCTTAGCTTCAACACAAGATCTATGGCCTTCCCAAAGCTTCGAAACCGTTGATTTCCACCCACCAGTTCTTAAGATCACAAAATCCGGTGCCCCACTAGCTGATGGGTTAATTCTATTTACCCCCGAAACATCTAGCGGTCTGGAACGTACTGCGGTGATGATCATGACAGATGATGGTGAACTTGTATGGAACGGGCCCAATTCCACAGCATACGCCAACCTTTTCACGCAAACTTTGGATGACGAACCAGTCTTGAGTTACTGGGCTGGCATTGGGACTAATATTGGTCATGGATATGGAAACGTGACGATTCTTGATACGACTTATTCCGTGTTGTACACTGTTTGTCCAGAGGGATCTGACATCGTCACACCATACAATGTCACTTATGACTGTTATGCTGATTTCCACGAATCATTCATTACACCTCGGAATAGCATTCTGTTTACGAAGGTTAATGTGACGAGAGCTGATTTAACATCAGTTAATGGATCAGCGGATGGATGGGCCTTTGATACCGTGTTTTACGAGGTTGATATCAAGACAAATGAGGTCTTATTTCGTTGGAGTGCTTTGGAGGCTGGAATACCTATTAATGCAACTAAGGTACCATTAGGACCTGTAGATGAGTTGAAAGGTGGGACTGGCGATAATCAAACTGATCCTTTCGACTGGTTTCACACGAACTCGATTCAATCGGTTGGAGATGGTTATTTGATAAATAGTAGGCATTTATGGACGACGTGGATGTTGAATTCTACTGGTGATATTCAGTGGTCTATTCAAGGAGATATAGGAGGTGATTTCTCACTTCCAGAGGAGGCGCAATTTGTTCGTATTCTATCCTATCATCCGATTATATATATCATAACTAACAGTATTTTACCACAAAGGAATGGCAACACGAACCACGAATTTCAAACATCACATCAACTAGTGCAACCTTACACTATTTCAACAACAACCGCAACGCGGGATTCGTCAACGCAAGCGGAATCAATCAAACAGACGGACTAGAGCTCCTCCTCAACTTCGAAGATTTCAGCATAACAGTAAACCACTCACTAACTGATCCCACCGATCCCATATTTGCGACGTCTCAAGGTTCATTTTCTAGGCTCTCAAATAACAATTACTTCATGGGATATGGACAGATTCCTAAGATCAAAGAGTATAGTTCGGATGGAACTCCTATTATGACTTTACAGTTTGGAAATGAGAGCACAGCTCAATCGTATCGTGCTTATAGACAAGAATGGTATGCGACGCCTTACTGGGATCCCGTTACTATTGGAAAAAATGGCGTTGCGTATATGAGTTGGAATGGGGCTACGAATGTTACTAAGTGGGATGTTTATACGGGGTTGTCGGAGGATAATTTGACGTATGTTGGTACAGTGGCTAAGTCTGGATTTGAGACTTCTTTTAATTTGTCGACTTCGGTGGGATACCTTCAGGTTTCGGCTTCTGATGGGGATACCTTTTTGAGGAACTCGAGCGTTGTGACGCTTTCTTAAGTATACTGTGGTACTACCGTATACAGTAAAAGTCAATTTTGACTTGACTAGTTTTGATCTCACTTGGTTCGGGTGGCTTACTTCATCTAAGCAATGTAAGCTGAGAACATCATTTGTCCTGGTCCAAATAATCTCCTGTTTACCTATACGTACGATAGGTGCACATTGGGAGATTCTATATAGTAGCTTCGACGTAACTTCAGGATATGAACAAATTATATCCTAAGATCAGAGGTATGGCCAACGCAGAAGGAGATGAGATTGAAGCAAACTACGCCTGCCACCCGATATCTACAACTCTACCACCTAGATATATTTTTCTAATCTTCTACGGCCGCCATCTCATTTACAACATTTTCTTGTGTCTACAACAGCGAATCTCATCGTTACTTGTTATAGAACTTCTTGTTGTTATTTAAATGTTTAGATAATTGATTTTTAACTCTCTCCCAAGAGCTTCTACTATTGTAATATTCTTTAACTTAGCACTATAAAACAAGTACCGAGATTTCCTCTAAGCCTTAGCTAAGTTGTTCGTTCTATAATACATCTTACCTAAATTTGTATCTTAAATTCATGGTATACGTAGTATAACTCCTACATTAGCAAGAACCATTTTAAGCTCTGATATTGTTATTAAGCCAAATAGTAAATTCTATAGTAGGAAAACATTTAGAGTGTAGACTTCCCTACTAGCAAATATACACTAAAATAAGTCTACATAAAACATTACCTTAGCTCGAGGCCAAATATAGAGATTTGTAACTTTTTCACAAGTACAATTCTCAACTTACTTTAATTATCTAATAGATACCTAAATTAGTCAAAAGTACTAGTAAGCACAGGTTATTAGATTAGATCCTATATAAGTAAAACTTTACTAGTTACCTAGATATTATCCAATCACTGACATTTCCTTCTACTACCTCTAGTCAGGTAATGACTACACATTATATGTACTAGTACTAGCGCCATGTGACTTTATTATTTCAACAGCTAATTCTGCGAGGATGAAACTTCGAAGCTGTACGCTCGCTCAATCTTACTCTATTACTTTAATAGCTAGTCTAAGAGGATAAAACTTTGAAGTTGTGCACAATTGACAACAGCTTGTATATTGACAATAGTATCATCTACTTTTTGACTATGACAATCTAAGTCTATTCATAATACCAGTGACTCTATAACTTCCATCTCTAAGCCGTGAAATCTTGCGTGACTTTTGATGAAGTTGATAAATATATTTAGTGAGTGATCTCTCTCTCTCTCTCTCTTCGACAGATGTTGTATTACTTTAGTCTTCGTCGTTTATCTTACGAAGTAAAGTCGTTTCACGTCTTGGCATATAATCAAAAAGTCACCAAATCACTTCTCAATTGATTAGCCAAACAGTCATCTATCGTTTCCTTCTTCTTTTTCTTGTACTACTAGCCACTTCTCCCCCTCCCCCGTCCCACCACCCAAGTATCTCCTACAACCCCACCCCTTTCCCCTCCTCCACCAACTCCCCAACAACAACAACAACAACAAAACACCTTTGCATAACCCTCTCACCACTCTTACTCCCCGAAAACATAGGATACTCAAAAACCACCTTTTCCTCCTCTGATAACCAACTAACCATAGCCGCTACCTTTTGCCGATCACTACTGATATTACTAATAGGTAATGTTGTGTTATCGAGTTCACTGATCATTGTGTTGAAGGTTGATTCTTCTTGTGATTCGCCGGTGAAGGTTGGGTTGTGGGGTGCTAGGGTGTTGTATTTCATGGATCTAGAGGGGTATTAGTTCAATGGTAGAAGGGTGTGATGATGGGCGGTGGGGGAGTGGTAGATTGTAGTAGTGCTTGAAGCGCTAGTGCTTATGGTGCTGGAGTGGATGGGTTTGAGGAGGATAATGTAATTGAATGATTGGCAGTTGCAATGAGTACTACTAGACAACTTTGTCTCTCAATCATTGAAAATCACGCCAAGTAACTCAAGATTGATTGTGCAAAAAGTAATAAACAGCCAAAAAGAGAAAAAAAAAAGACTTACAAACTCCCAATCCAAGACCCCATCACTTTATGCCTCTTATCAAACTCATCCACATCCACCTCTCGAATAAACCACACAATATACAACCAGAAAGACCATAAAGTATGCTCCCAATCCCCATCAATAAGCACGAACCAGTCAAGAGGTTTCTCTTCTTCCTGGTCACTGGCAATAATATCTTCAGCAACCTCAAACACGCGTGGATATTCAGCGGAAAGCCAATCGAAAGCTTGTTCTAAAGAGAAAGTTCGGGCTGTGGTTGAACAATCACCTAAAGGCAAGGAGCTGGCACGTATAATGGAGTCGATTTGTGTGAAAAGAAGAGTTCTTGCTTTTCTAATGACTTCCATTTGTCTATGTCGGAATTCGGTAGCCAGATTTTGGTTGTAGTTAATTGGTTTTGCTAACTTGGACCCAGAGATGTGATGACGAGATAATTCGGAGTCGAGTTTTTGGCATAGGACAAAGAGAAGCTGTATGAAGTTCCTCGATAGAATTCCTCTGTGTGGATTAGTTAGACCCATCCTCTCGGGGCAAAGTGTTGGGTTTCCACGAAGAAAATGGTCCTCGTAGGTGTTGGCTAGCATTGCTACTAATGTATCGATGAACCCATCTGAAAACACACGCAAGTAGTCTGGTCTCTCGTCGTTTCGTTCCAGGGGATTTGTATGGATTTGGTAAGTGACTGCTTCGAGTAGTATCTCTGGGTCTGGAGTATAGCATTGCTGAGCATTGCTGAGCATGTCGTAGACTACACGCCTTTTCGTTTGGCGTTAATTTTAGATTGACCGTATCCTCGTTGAGATGCTCTGGGAGCATGAAGCCGTACCCTAGAAGAAGCTCGCTATTTGTCTTTAACCCGTAGTTATTAAAGATCTGTTCTTTGGCTGAGATGGCTCCATTGTAACGAAAATCAATACATTTAGACGCCTCGTTCGGATGCCACGAAACAACATTCGCGGGTTGGTATTTATGATTTCCAAGGTCGAGAACCGGGAGGAGAACGGAAAAGTCGTCTATGTGCCTATTTGGTAATACCAATGATGGGCGGAAACTGCGTGTCCCAAAAACGGCAGCAGCCCATTGGTAAAGTTCATATGTATAGGCTTCCCAATTGTCATACATACCTTTCAAACCATCAACGCCATGCTGCCACGCAGCTTTCCAAATTGTCTTTCTTGCTGTAATTGCAGGCTCAGCATTTGTTCCTCTGAGAAAATTTAGGTCGTCATCTGGCCATACATATACGGTCCCAAGACGTTCTGGTTGATCTGGTTGTGGAAGAAGCTTGATATATGGATACCAGAATGACTTTTCCCCAAGAAGGTACTGCTGCATTAGGAAAAAGTTGCCGATGATAACGCGTCCGTCATCTACATTTGCTAAGAATTTGAAAAATGAGGACGGAAAATGTGGTGAACCACCGGGTGTAAAATTGATAGAATGAGAATCTCCATTTTCTGTGGTGGAAGAGTCCCATGCGTTGAGATATGAAAGTGATACTTGGTAGGAACAACTGACTATCTCGTTGGATTGATTGGGAGTGTGCTGCGAAACCGTTAGCAACTGACTCAACGGTGATGATTCGAGTGTAAATCAGTAATAACACGCGCGCGCATTGCTCGTGACACACTGATTCTGAATACTCAAATACCCGCCGCGTTGATTCAAGCTGCCGAATAGAAAACAAATTTCGCTTCAATTGCGATGGCTATCTTCACAGCCCAAGATCTCAAGTAATGGGCCTGTTAAGTTACCAGAATGACAAAGCTGCTCAAGAGAAGTATGCCACGAGCAACGACTGGACTATTATGAAGCTGACCCCAACAACTTTCAGCGTTGTGAGGGAACTTCCCCATGACAATCACTGGCTTCGGTTCCTCAAGCATTCATGGTCCGCGGAGCGTCCACTCCAACCTGCTTGGCACTAACAATGAGGGCAGAGTAGGAAAAAGGAGTTCTTCTTACATCCTTCCCAAGAACTCCAATGTTTTCTTTAGCCCTGAACCCCCAACCTCCAAAATCGTCAAACCAATGAATATCCACAGATTGGTGTAGCTTTCCACCATTGGCGTGAAACCACTTTAAAAGCTCTTGGACTTGAAGATCTGAAGGCGAAGAAGCCGAAGAAACCGAAGAAGAGTTTGTTATTATTGTACTGTGTGGCTCCAAACCCTCCTGAACTTGAAGATCTGGAGCCGTTGAAGAACTTGCCATTGTCGAATTGTATGTATGGCCCCGAAAGATGAAGTAGGCAACGAAATTAGGTAAGTAGATCCAGTGTTTACGAACCAATCTAAGAATTTAAGGTGGAACCAGAGCTTTTTCCACCTCTCCACTGCTCCCCAAGATCTCACTTGGGAGTATTTTTTGCGCCTTGTTGGTGTTTTTGAAGGTTAACTAGTGTGGAATGCCTTTGAGAAGTGACCTCCCACAGGTAGTTTCAATCTGGAGATAGCAAAAAAGGTCGAGAGCCTATTTTCAAGACATCGTAGTACTATACATGCCGATAATTTCCTAGTCTTCGTCGTCGTGTGTGAGAGATAGAGTGAGAGCGGGTGGTGGGAGAAGGAAGCAGTGCAGTGCATGCGAGTGCATGCGAGATGAAATTATGAGCGTCACTGAGCTTTGCGGATAATTTCTGTCGCCAATATGCCAATCTGTGCGGGAAGCCTAAAGTTATAGCAGCAACGAGAGATATTCCCATTAATCTACCCCCAGCACGCCCAGCCCCAGCGTACCCAGCACACGGGATCTTACAGAGGTGCGGCTGCTTTTAGATACATTAAAGTAACTCGGGTAAAAAGCCAAGGGGATGGATGATGCTTGCTTGGTCTTAAGAGACAGGACAGGGTCTCACCAAATCAAATCAAATCAAAATTCCAATCACAATCAACACTACTGTACTGTACCGTACTGTACCTAAGTACTCACCTGGTGCTTGGTGCTGTACCCTATCTATCATACGCTGTATACGCTGTACGCTGCCGTGTAACAATCGATCGCCGCCGCCAGTCAACATGTCAGCTCCAGCTCCAACTCCAACCCCGTCTCTTACACACCTCAAAATCCCCCAAGGAGGAGAATTAGGATTAGGATTAGGATTAAGATCTCTGCTCCTCATATACTCAGCAGACGGTCATCATCTCAAAACCCCCAACAACCCACCATCACCACCTCCCATACCTTGAAATGGCGGCGCTCAACGGCTTCAACCACCAACAAAACCACCAGAACAATCAAAACTACGAACACCCACCTCAAAGCCCACAACAACCACACATCCAAACCACACCGGCCCTCCCAACCCGAATAACCTACATCCTAAAACTATGGACCCTAAAGCTAGCATCAGACCTAGGATTCCTGCTCCTACGACTCCTAAAACCCACCCCCAAATCGCAACGACCGAGCCTTCTAAAATCCTACGCATGTCGACCAAAGATCCGCAATCGAATCTTCATACCTCGAACCCATAATAAAACAACAGGTCAAAACCTCCCATTATACATCGATTTACACGGCGGAGGTTTCGCGCTGTGCGACGCAGAATTCGATGATTCCTTTTGTGCCGATTTCGCAAACACCTTTGATGTAATCGTAATAAGCATAGACTACAGTCGCGCGCCGACTCATCGATTCCCATCACCCACAAACGACATAATAGCCCTAACGCAAGCCATCCTCTCGGATACAGACCTACCAATCGATAGAGACCGAGTTGTACTAGGTGGATTCAGCGCAGGAGGAAACCTAGCCCTATCAGCCGGACAAGACGAAGTGATAGCAAACAAGATAAGAGGAATAGTATCATGGTATCCCGTAACGGATTTTACGTTGACACCGAGGGAGAAACAGAGATCGAGACCGTATCGGAATTCTAAAGATCTGGACGATTTGAAGGATTGGGGTCCGGTTTTTGAATGGGGGTATATACCTTCGGGACAGGATTTGAGGGATCCGAGAGTGAGTGTTAGGTTCATTGGAAAGCAGACTCCTTTGCCGAAATGGATTTTTGTGATTGGTGCTCAGTATGATATGCTTTGTAACGAAGCAAAACACACTATTTTCGACATAGCTGGTCTGAATGAAGAGGAGCGACAGCTCGGGCATGATGGGTTCGAGAAGGAGACATATAAATGGAGGCTCGTGAAGGGAGTCAGGCATGGATTTACCCATGAGCTGGGCGATTCCAAAGGTGAGGATGAGGTCGTAAGAAAGAAGAGACGGCAAGAGATGTTCGAGGAGGTAGGGAAATGGCTGTTTGATGGACCATTCAGAGTTGGGGGAGACGACGATGGCAAGACCAAGGAAGGCAGAAGCTTTGAAATCTGTGGTGCTATGGAGGAAGATAAACTAGCTGCAGCTCACATTGTTTAGCAGCAGGTTGTTGTCTTGGAAATCTATTGTAATATCTTTCCTATTACATTCTTACCTACCCAGCCCAAAAATCTCCTCTTATCGAATTACAAACCTATTCAAAAAGGCTTTAGGCTACAGAAAGAAAAGTCAAAAAAGGCTTAGTAGCTTCAAAAGGGCATAGAGAGACTGCTCAAGCCTCGCCACTTAATCTGTTAGACACAACTTCGTTATGGTTACCTTGGTATTGGACTTCAATCATATTCTTTAAAGTTCAGTCGACCCAGACAAGGAGAACTGGAAACGCCATTTTGTCATCAGTGTGGCTTGTTCTACGCTCTTTGGAGCTTAATATATCACTATGCTGGCAACTCAAGTACAATCACTTGGCAGACATCTGGAAAGTAGGTTTGGGTGGTTGAACGTAATGTTTGCAGCTTGCAAACGATGATATGCACTATTAAAAGAGCTTCTCAAATTTCATTATTCATTGAAGCCGTCTATGGATCTAGTTGAAACGCCAAAGGCAAGTGCCTAGAATAAAAACCGAATGGTGGTACAAGAGGTCATGAAGTGCTGTCTAAATCGAAAGAGAAAGCAGCGAGCCTTCAAGCAGTAACGGTTGTCTTTTCATCAGCAATAGACTCTGCCTTGGTAGCTGACTCGACGTCGGAGATAGTAATGGTCTCACTACCCCATGCAGTCTCCAACTTGAAGTCTGGTGAGCTGCTCCAGGTTCTGATCTGAAGATCCCTACGCCAGCCTGACAGCATATCCGAAGTAACGTTAGAGCCACCACAGAGGATGATGACGACCTTGGTCTCCTCAGTAAACTTCTTGCTCTTCAATGTCTTGGCCAGTCGTCCATCATAGCACATTGCGATGTTAACCCCACAAGCCAGTTCGACGATAATTCTCTCCTCATCTGCCAATCGAACGCAGCCCATCTCAGCTTCAATATCCTCAAGGACGACGCTTCTGACGTTGTGTCTCTGTCCGTCTTCAAAGCACTTCTTAGCAACTTTGACACAACCCAAACTAGTGGCGCTCGACGTCATGGCTGACATGGTGATCAGCTCGCCTTGCTTCAAGCTCAAACTTAGGCTATCGGCGCCCTTAGTTTCGACAGCAACAACCTCGGTGTCGTGCCAACCAAGCCTATCGAGACCCTCGATGATACCGCACAGCAAACCACCACCACCGACTGAGCAGATAACAGCATCAGGTTGTTCTGAATGATCCAGTCAGTAAGTGAAACTGTGTTTATGTGATGGGTTTGGGCCTTACCTCCAAGTTGAGCCGGAAGCTCATCAATAACGGTACCGTTACCAGCCCAAACATCAGGATGATCAAAAGGAGGGACCTGAATACCAGTTGGATCCATAGGTAGAATCTTCTCTTGCAAGTAATCAGCAGCCTCAGCCAAGGTCTTTCCATGAACAACAACATCAGTCGCGCCCGCCTTTCTCAACTTCTCAATCATAATCGACGAACAAGTCAATGGAACTACAATTGTAGCCTTATATCCCAAAGATACAGCCGCAACAACACAAGCCAGACCCGCATTTCCTCCCGATGGACAGTAGAAGTGTGGTGGTGTGGTGATGTTCTTGGCTTTGAGTTCTTCGAGGCGACAGACAATGAAGTTGCCGATGCCACGCGATTTGAAGGAGCCGGATGGCTGGAGCGTCTCGAGCTTTAGGAATATTCTGCTTCTACGGTTTAGAAGCTTTCCTTTATAGTGTGGGAAAGGTGATAAGAGGATATTGGGGAAACGTACCATCCAGCAGCTTGGGACAGACCCCGAGACTCAAGGAGTGGTGTCGAGGCCCATGGCGACGAGTCAATTGCGATGGAACCCATCTTGAGCGCTTGTGTGTGGTGTTGAAAAGGTGAGATCAATGAAGGGATTTGTCTGTTGGGAATCAATCGTAAATAGTACAGCTCAGGTAGGTATCCTGAGATGAAGAAGTTGAAAGGGGGAAGATGTTGTTTGTACTGAGAGCTTGAATCTCAGTATGTGGATGGATGGAGGGGTGAATGATACGAAGTAGTGAATTGAAAGAGTGATGTAAACAAAAATAGAAGAATGGAAGAGAAGACAAGAGACTATTATACTTCCCTACCTATCTAGCTTTATCTTATCGTGGAAAGTGCACTGGTTGGGAAGGAACGTTCTCGGATAGCTTGGGAGGATATAAAAGCAGCGTGCACAAACGTGGTCAAAAAAGCACTCACTCAAAACCTCCTCATAACCTCCTCAAACATGACAATTCATTACGTGTACCCGCCTGAGACATAGTTAGGTAGGTTAAGTTGAAGTGATTTAATTTAGCACGGAAATACTCCGTAAACTCGGTATACTTGCAAAGCTGATCTACTACAGCTTCTAGGTACACTGTCCACAGCGAGGTACATGTAGGCTGGAAGGTAGATACGTACAGAAGTACAGCATAATACAGGTATAGTAGGTTAGGTAGGTACCTGGAGAAAGCTCGCCCTAACTCGGTATCTCACAAATCAAAGCACAAAAACAGCGCCACTTTCACTCACACTTACCTAGCTTCCCTCCCTCCGTTTCTCCATCCCTCTAACAACAATTAAAAATAAGACAAGATAGGACGAAAAAGAGACAAGAAAAGAAACAAAAACCTACCTACTACTGTACTGTACTGTACTGTACTGTACTGTACTCTACCTCACCAGATCCAGCCCAGTAACGGTTTCCTTCGGCTAGCTAGCTATCTGAAAATCAGGGACTTCAGGGACTCTGCGCTAGATGCTTTTAGCGAGAGATAGGGAACACTGATAGCGATAAAGGTCTAAGTAGTGGTGCAAAGTGGGTTCCTCAACCCCGCAATTCAGCGCGTACCTTTGTTTTGGTACTGTACGGGTACGGGGACTTCATGGCCGAATCAAGTAAGTGGTATTGACAATATGAGCAACTTTGAGAGATAAAAACAAAAAACACGCACTAGAAATTTCTGGAGAACTTCGTTAGAGAAGGTTTTAGAAATGATCTTTATGCGCTTTTCTTTGCTGTTTTGAGAAGGGGAGGGGTTTTTTTGAGGGGTGTACGTTAGTGTTAAGTTATAGGGTAATGGGAATTGTTGATGTGATTTTTGGTAGGGGATGGGGTTTTGGTGGTGAGCGGGATGTTTGTTATAGGGTAATAGGAAGGCTGCTTTTAGCTTTGGGGATGGGGTGGAGATGGGGAGGTGAGGTTATAGGGTAATAGAATCCTGGGGATGATGTGTTGAGAGGAGAGAAATGATTAGTTATAGGGTAATGAGATGATAAGAATCGCTTTTTTTGGTGTTTGTATTGAGGAGGTGAGATAAGTAGATACCTAGGTAGGGTGTTGGTACTACGTAGGTGAAGGGTAAGTGTAAGTTATAGGGTAATGAAATCCTCCTGAGAATGAGTTTTTAGGAGAGGAGAAGGGAAGTTATAGGGTAATGAGAATTTGAATGTGGAAGATGTATACCCTTCATTCGTCTTGGTACTTCGTAAGGCAAGGCGTGCTTTATGTCCTGGTGTTATGGTCGACTGACCTTCTTGCACCAATAGGTAAGGTATACAGCAATACATTCCTAAATAAACATGTACAATAAACACCACAAGGCTTTCGAAAAAGGAAAACAAAAGACAACAACAACAGAATTACCTTGTAAGCACACAATAAACACCCTAACTTACGCGATCAAAATCCCTCCAAACAAAAAAAAAACAAAAAACAAAATAAGAAAATGAACGAGACTCACAAGACGACTCATCGCAAAATACACAAAAGCACAGCACAGTAAGGCAAAGCAAAGAAAGAAGAAAAAATCAACACGTTCTTCAACCGTAGAAATATTTCCTTGAAAACCAAGCGAAAAAATAAAAAATAAAATATAAAAAAAAGTTAAGAAAAAGTAAGACGGGATCTCGGGATACCTAGTCAGGTATCTTTTATGACAGAATAATCTCCAAGTGATAATGAGACAGACCATCACTATCACCCCGCACCACAGCGGCTCGCTTACAGTAAATACGGAGGAGAGGGAGAGTTATCCGTCGGGGAAGTACGAACGAAGCAAAGGATCAAAGGAAAAAAATATATATACTTTTCGTACAGTACCGTACCTAATATTTTTGAGTTTGAGTTTTAGTTTTCGAGGATGCAGTACGATGCACATACTGTAAGCGCCGAGGTGATACAAGATCTTTTATTGTATACTGAAGGAATAAGGTGCATCCTTTCTTTCCCTTGCAATATACTTGAAGCAAAGTAGGTACCTAACATACTTTTTGTTTTGTTTTTGAAGGAATGAAAAGTGATAAGTTTGGAAGATGAATCCGAAGCTGATCGGGGTGGCTGTTTTCTTGGCTTTTTTTCTTTCTTTCTTTCTATGCTTTTTTGCAAAAGTTGCGTAGGTGGATTGATTTAAGAGCGGGTTTGACGTAGCTGGCTGGCTGGCGGCTTTCTTTACTACTGTATGATAGTAAAGTAGTAAGTATGTCGTAATTTTTAAGTGAAGACATATAGTTAGTTTCTTTTTGATAGGTTAAGTATCGTAAATTACCTACCAGGCCAAGGTAGGTAGGTACAGTACAGAAATACCCTTTGTATATTAGTTTCTGTAGCGTATCGTATCTTGTTTACGAAGCGCAAACGAAACTTTCCATGTATATGTATCAAAATCTGAATTAATACTAGACTTGTACGGCCTTCGGAGTACTTGATAACGACTGTGTAGCAGGTGGTTATCAAAGGCATGCTTACTGTACTATACAAGTACAGTACACCGTGCAGTAATGCAAACTCAAAAAATGGCTGGTGTGTACTGAATCATCGGCTAGATCCGGGATGAGCCACACACTAATGACTAACTGGCAAAGACCAAGTCAAAAAAGTAAAGTAGATAGAAGTCTTAGCTTCAGCCCACAAAGAAGAAGAAGCAAAACAATCACAATTGTATTTTATCGTCATGTATTATACGATAATAAAACGGCCACCAAACAAGGCCACATCCATTCCGGGGAGGATAAAAATAAGTCCCCCGGAGTCAGATCACCTGTTTTTTTTTTATCTATTTATTTTTCTCCCTCGGTCCTTGGACAGACAGTCCGATAAATAAGATGAGAGAGTGCAGCTTGCATTTGCATCACATTCGCATCACATTTGCATCTGCATCTGCATTTCGCGTCTGCGTCTGCGTCTGCTTCTGCATTTGCATTTGCAGCATGCAAGTTCCTGCACGGCACTGCTGCAGCAGATCAAGGAAGGGCGCTTAGACGAAAACGCAGGACCAAGTTGCCAAGTAGTTACTCTAGTGGTGGTTGGTCATTCTGCGGCTATGAGGCTACGTAGCGAGAGAGGAAGAGAGAGATCTGTACTACCAATGGTGGAATCTACGAAAGATTGTCTTGGATTTGAAGAAAAGCTGGTGGTGGTTTGACCATTGTTATGGCGTTTACTCCGAGTATTACCTTTCGTAAGGTTTCAAGTGTGGAACTTTAGGTTCAACGGTTGTCACTTAAATGTGCAGTATGCTGCTGTGCTGTCTTGTATGTGCCGCTTAGTGCATTGTCAGCTTGAACGTGGAACGTTGCCAACGAGTTAACCGCCTCACGAGATCGTATCGTCTATCAGCGGTCGTCTCGACTTTCCAGAGGATTCTAGGAAGCAGATATCCAGGTGTTTTCCAACAATGCTGCAGAAAAAAAAAGGCACTCAGCCATTGTTATGTCGGTTATCGACGGTCGTCCTTTGCCTTTCCCACAGTTTGTTTTGAAGGAAGCAAGCATCCAGAGATCATCCGAATTGTATTCGTAACAGGGAGGTCCAGCAAGGATAAGATAGATAATGAAGGTAGAAAGATCCTTCTTCCCACGTGTTTTTACTTCGTTTTCCCTCGGATGGATCTCGACCGAGGATTTTCTTTTTTTTCTGTTGGAGTCCCAGCCCAGCCGGCCTGTAATTAAAGACCCGATTGCTCGGGAATGGGAGGGGAGGGGGGAAATGTAAAACAAAAAAGAAAATACACAGAAAAAGAACGAAAAAGCAATGAGAAGAGAAACATGAATGATGGAAGAAGCAAATATGATTTTCGTCGAAAACCCATCTGAAACAAACACAGGACTTTTGACAGCTGTCAAGCCGACAGGTTGGGCAATACAAAATATGACGTTGTATTTGAAAGAAGAAATTAATTAAGACAATACGAAAGGGCAACAGATATGGCACTGATAGGCTACCAGATAGCTAACGAGGTACGTAGTTGCAGTAGATTGGGTGGAGAATTAGGAAGGTAAGTAGCTTGTAGTGGTTTGTTGTAACGGTATTCCCAGCTGCTCGTCTACTGTGATTACCATCCTGTGACGGAAATAAGGCTGGGATGGAGTACATACAGGTAGAAAGCACTAATTCAAGGGTTGTCGCAGAGAATGGTCCTTATTGGATCACACCGTTCTCCCGAATCACAAGGCTGGGCTCGATACCCACCTACCGACTCTTCGTTCCCAGCGGTACAGGCCGGGTTTTCGCATCATTCAACTGCATTGTATTTATGTACGGACTTGGAAGTACGATATCATACAGGCGACCGTTTGTGGCTCGTTCTTTAGTAAGTGGCCTTATTATTTCCTTGGCGATCTTTGTTTCCCTGGATCCGTGTTATAAATCGGGACTGTGTGGTCCTCGTTTATCCATACAAATACGATATGGTAATAGTCCCTCCGTACTGGAGGAACTTCTTTGCTGACGACGTTCACGCGATGCGAAACGTACCAGGCCATTCGGAGGTATTTCCTGCAAAGATCTTCCGCACTGTTAAGCCACAGTAGTTGAACAAAAAAACAAGAATATTCGGAGGCTGTGTTTGCTTTGTGCTTGCTGCGAGTAAGTACTACTACTGCAAGTAGCTGACCCCTCCTTGAATCTGTGGCCTGTGATGATTGGTACGAATTCTTCGTCGAGGGATTTCGCATGCAGAAGTCGTCCCTACTTACCTCAGGGTACCTTCGAGTACTCCAGACAGACGCACGAATCCCCGTCGAGCATCATCCTAATTCTCCGCCAAGGGTGCCCAACCTTCTGCATTCTCGTGGCTGTCATCCTTGCAGACGAAGAGACGATTCAATTGTAACACATGGTTTGGAGACAGTCCATGAAGGAACCAACATGTGTAAAAGTGTCAAACGCCCGCCACTTAAGCCACCGGGTTGCATTACCTGTATACGTACCGCTTATCTTTTAACACCTCGGCCGTTGCTACACAACATCATGGATGCTTGACAGGGCCGTTTTCTGTCATCCTTAACTTGTGTGGTACCGACAGAATGGCTATTGGTCAGCAGCCGGGTACACACACTGCTGCTGCATGCTGTAAGTTAACCACCCCCCATTCCCGTTGCTTCTGCACGAAGTCTCGCTAGAAAGAAGCAATCTTCCGAGCGCTGCAAGCCCATTCTCGTCTTTCCCTTGTCGTTTGCTTTGTTGGGTACCCGCGCAGAGCGCAACCCAATAATGAATTGTATGGTATGGTATAGCCCTTCCGGGTGAAAATGAATGGTTCAGGTTCAGGAATTGCGCATCTAAGAGATGCGACTCGTTGGCCAGATCAATGCCTTTCATTAGTTGTTGGTGCCAAACCTGGTTGCTGGAACATCTGATCTATGTGGGCGTGAGAAGGGAAAAACGCTTTTCGTGGCTTGAGGCAGTGTGCTGACTAGGTACTCGAAGTGGTGGATGACGCCGTTATTAGTTCCTTCTGTACCTAGAACTATGTGTGTGTGTGTGCGTATTACCCCCTCGCGCCGATGTAAGTATCCATGAGACAAACATCGCTTGCGTGTGGACTGTGGAAGAAGCAACTAGGCGAAGAAGCACTTGGCTAGAGTAATCGAATCGGGAGAAGACGTCCGGGAATTGCTTCTGCCTATGGTAGCTTTGTGAGCCTTGTAGGTCATACAATGTATTGCCACACGAAACACCATGATAGGATAATGGTAATCTTTTTTTTTTCCTCTTTCGTGCTGCCATTTGTGACTTCAACCACTGGCTTGTATGTACAATCCCAAGACCTGTTGTTTTACGCCTTACAAACTCCTCGCCACCAGTTGCAACCTTGCAACTTCATATGATGATCCCCGTTGTAAAACCAGAAAACTCCCATTGTCCAGGTCCAAAATTGTAACAGCCGCCTCCAGATGCGCCCCTCTCTTGCGAGTTTCTCATATTTGTCGCTTTCCCGTACAGTTCTGTTCACCTTGTCGTATCGATCGTCAAATTTGGCTTGTCCCGCTCATGTCTGGATTCGAGAATTTTTGCGTTGGGGAATCATCCAGCTCGGCTGAATAGCAGGTGGACGACAATCTCCTATGATAGGGTGTCAGTACTTGTGATGTGTATAGTGGGGTAGCATTTGTGTATCACAGAACTGGGGTTACGAACCACACCGTTCATCGAGTCTGTAAATGACGGTTAACTTGCATTCCTCAGACAATGACAATGGTCTGGAACGGGTAGGGAAATTTACCTGAATTCTACAGCCACAATGTTGGTAGGACATCGTTTGTGAGTCCTCTCATAGGACATACACCAGGAACGCACAGTAATGCGCAAGTGCCCGCACCTGTACTCGACTTGGGTGAAATCGCACATAGTTGTGAGGCGTTGTACGAAGGCTATGAGGACCTAGTGGGGTCTCTTCTAGAGAGTCTTCTAGGGTAGATGGCGGAGTTGTAGAAGGGAGACTTTGGACAATCAACTAAGAGGTTGATTGTACAACGTAATGGAGGACTCTAGCTTCGGCTGCTCTGCTCTACCGGTAGAGACAACAAGGCGAGATGAGAGCTGAGGTCGAGGTAACTAGGTATAGATATGGAGATGAAAGGGACTGAGGTCAGACGACAAGATAGAGTTCTTATGAACCTTGAGGTGGAGGAGGAGAAGGACGTGGGCGGGTGAAGAGTGCATGCAGCTGCTCGGCTTGGTCCATTAAGGGCAGGCAGGCATACTTATGTACACTTTTTGCTGCAGCCCTCGACCAAGGTTGTCCCCGGTAGATACTTACAGTAGAGAGAGGCCTGATGGACTCGGCCCACTCGGGGTCCAGAGAGACGATGTCGAATCCTCGTCTGGGGTCGGTTCAAGGAACATACATTTTGAGTTGGAGGCTTCCCAGGACTTGGTGCCGTGGGCTCTTGGATGCCCCTGGTCTCTCAATTTGCAACGGGCAAATCCATGAGCCAAGCGAATATGCCGGACTCACCAAGTAGAAAAGGCGCAAGGGTGGTACAGGTGGGCGCCGCCGACGCTTCACTGGTTAGCATGCAAAATTGCACGTGGAAAACCTGGTATAGTTCAAGCATGGAGGAGCTCCGACGGGGATCATCTTCAGCCCCCCCTGTTCCACCATGATATATTATTTGTTCCCGTACGGAGCGTGTCACTCTCTAACTGGGAACAATACACTAGACTGATCGGACTACTTGTACTCGCTCAAAACATAAAAAACTACCTGTCACTTATCAACTTGACAGACACAGCTCAGAGGCTTGACCGCTTCAAAGTTTGGTTCAGCCAGCATACATAAAAAGGTGGCTCAGGACCTGTAAGTACACCCACGGCCAAGTTGGACGACATAGTTTGCTTGACGATGTCATGAACAACACACAACCTGACACGTTTCAAACGCAGCTTCATCGAGCTCACCATTCCTCAGACTCGTCATTTGATTGTGCAATCACCAGGGCCCCTGCTATTACATTATCTTATTTACAGACTGTGACAGTGAATGGATCGTCCCATGTCATGGGGCCATAGAAAACGAGCATCAACACGCATTCCTCGGAAAGTCTAGAAGGAGGCCTCTTGTTCGATCTTATCCTTATCGGTACAAACGGCGTGGTTGCGGTGGAGATCAAGACGGAGCATTACCAAAGTGCCGGTTCCACTACTCGAAAGGATATGCATCATCGCCGATGTACAGGAAAGTGCGAAGCGGCGAAAGCCTGATTTCTTCATCTTTCGCATCGGCAATGGAACGTAGTCGGTGTCCTCGGGCCTCAAACGGGGGAATGGAAGCAGGGCCGAAGGCGGTTGAAGTCTTGAAGTTTACCGTCTTACCCCTCCCTCCTACCTATCATGGCTCCGACATTCAAGCACCGTGATTTTTGCTTCGAGCAAAGGAACCTTCACTCTGAAAATAGGCAATTCAGTTCCGTAATAAGACGTACGAGCGAGCGAACGGATATGCCGCAGAATCTTGAGAAGCCGAGCCACTTACGTGACTTACGTCTTCCGAGTTTTGATGCCATCCGTGCCACAATTCCACAGCCAGAAGTCTACAACCAATACTTTCGTACTTTGGGAACCTATTTTTCCAATTTAAGGAAACGAGGACGTTGCTCAGCGGAGACTCTATATTTTGCGAGATTGGTCCTGTACAGTACGTCCTAGTACTATCCTTGGGGTCTTCTACTACCGGCAGTCAATTCGTCTAACAAAGAAGCAGGATCCTTGGGGCCTTGGGCTTTGACAGGAGGCATGACCCGAATTACACCGAACGAAGCCCTAAATGATCACCGCTGACGCTAGATCACCGACGCACCAGCGTGTTGATCCTCAATTAGCTGAGTTTGGGGTACAAGCGCTCAACTTACTGTATTGTACCTGTCACAGATCCCTCAACGTCCCCCTTTCCGGTACAGTTATTAGACTTTTCATAAGGCCAAGAAAGTCAAGCTCTCGATTTCTCAAAATTTCCAGTGGTCGTATGCCCGAGCTTTGAGAGGCTTTCAGAAATACAACAAACTGCTGGAGAAGGCTTTCAACGTCAAAGCTCACCTGCGCCGCGGCATATATCCATCAAATCTAGGTGGATATCCCTCCCGCTCTGGAGAAGAAAAGGGGCCCCTGAAGCACCTTGAAGGGGGAGCTTGGTTGTCTAACTGGGACTTTGCCTAAGCTGTGAACACTAGATACTGTGCCTCAAAGCCACTGCGGACAACCCCCAGTTCAGCTCGGAATAAGCTTCAAAATCTACCTCGGGGTAAGTTCTCGCGGGTTGAAAGTATAACCTCCTTTCCGTCGCGTTAAGAGAAGTTCTACGCTCCGAAGAGGGGGCCCCTCGATGAAAAGCGGTTCTAAAGCCTTCAATTGGCCAAGCTGCCAGAGAAATGCAAGACCTAATTATTGATTCATTATTGTCCGGGTTGTCATCCCGTTACCCCACTTAATATTGGTGGGAATTTCCACGAGCATGGTATTGGACCTTGGGGTGGGGGTTACTCATTCAGGGGCGGGAGGGCGAATAGCTCTTGCCATAGTCCTCTCCCAGTCCGCCAGAGGCAAGAAAATCATACGATGTATAACTGCAAAGAGCGTAGTGAGGAACGATAATGAGGAAGCCATGGTAAGCCGTCAACAGGCAACTAACTCACCTGCACTGTACATACAGTATTATTACAGGTCTGCGCAGTCTGCTGGTTCAACCAACCTCATCCCAAACCTTATTTTATCGGGTCGCCTAGATTTCTAGTCTCAAACCGGCAGTTGAGCAAATCACATCACAACGGCCGTTGCTGTCGGTGGCCTTTGCTTGACTTTCCCCTACCGTATTCGCTGTTGTCCTCGCACTTCTGTGCGCCGTAGGGCCGGAGGAAAGTGTGTCTGGCGAGAGATAGTGAACCTACAGAAGAGTGATAGGATCAGGTTCGTAGTTGAGCAATGGTTTGTAGATTATTATTGAGCCAAGGATACCAATGTGTCTCACTTCTTGCAGATAGACACACAGGTAGACTCAAAACTTTGCATGAAGCGCACAGCAGGGTACGTATGAGGATGTACTGTACAGCATTTGTACATGCAATAATACACATCAGTGGAGTCGAGTCTCAAAAGGATGCCCTCGCACAAAAACGGATTCTACGACGGTCCGGTCCGCTATGCAACAGTAATATGGAGAGAGAGAGGAGCTGGCAGAACTTCGTGTGCTTGGCAGCGTCTGAGAGAATTGACCAATGTGCGATGACCTGTCACAAAAGATGGCCGTTGCAAATACGATTTTATCATATCTGAAGCAGTGCACCAACAATTAAGTATAGAAGTAGGTGCAAGCTAGGAATAGATACTTTTTTAGTATTGGAAGGTCAATCCGAAATGTAGAGTCTATTACGCGTTGACTTTCTGCATCAAATCGACGATGGCGCCTACTGTAAGCGCTGACTTCCTACAGTATCGTAGCGTGAACTTTTTAATTCTGCGAACTCAAAAGTATGTTCTACAGGCCCGGGGCACGGTGGGTTTCTTGCAGTTCTGCAAGTCTTCATTTGCAGTTCTGACCAGTCTGGGGCTCGTGTGATGCATCAAGGGCCACGAAACCTTCAAACATCACCTCGTAAATCGTAATATCACACCAGAAAATAGACTTGGGCTAGGATATATTCCAAATCGTTAGATCCATGGCCATATCCTCGGTAACAACATCACATCAGACAAGATGGCCCTAAGATTGTGAGATGTTGGGTTCAATTTCGTCACGTGTGACAACCCCCCTAGGTCGTCCTGTTCACCTCTTTGTTTCAATGACCTGGTTTAGGAATTTTAGGGGTCGTGGGGCTTTACTACTGGAAGTACGTAACCCAGGCTAGGAGTAATACGACTACCTAGGCAAGCGACTCGCACAGAGTTTTCATTGGGCTCGTGTACCGTACAACAAAACCTCTTTTTTTTTTTGCAATTAATAACAGACGCATCTCAGGGCTTCAAAACGCCATGTCCCAGGTTCGCAATCCATATTCAGCTACTTGCTCAACCAACATGGTCCGGAAAGACATCCTACGAAGCCCTAAAAGTTTAACAGAGCATGTCAACAATGCATGCATGCGCTACTGTGAGGATTCACAATCTATACTTTCGCTAAGTTGGAAGATGAACTCTGTCCAAACTCTACAACCTGCCCTACTGTAACATTTTGTCTAAGCTGAAGAAGGGGTCATGCTCTTTCAAAAAAGAGTTGTCGGAATTACCCGTGACTAGGTTGGGTATTACTCTGCATTTGTAAGTTGAGTTAACCGGTATCTAAGAATGTCGATGTCTGCAAACTGCACAGTGCACACCTTGTTCGGTGGATTAGAGTTTACGAAGGTACAGGACTTGGTTTTAAGGAGATGTCCGGGAACCCCGATACCCTGTGCCTGTATTTGTTTAGTGTGCTTGCCTACCTTCTGTATTTGTCGTTGTTTACATATAGATCGGTCGAGACTCCGTTCAAGTATGTTGGAGTCTTTGGGCATATGAAAATCAGGGTTTGTAGCACGTGCTTGATCTCTGGCCCTATGAGGCTGTTGGACCCCTTTGAAACGCACACAAATTATCCTAGTATCATGAATAGCGTTACATTGCAGTACTGAGCCATACCCCTTGCCCAAGCTGTAGTCGTCGGCTAACCTGAGAGCCGATAATGTTGGCATGAGGCCGGAGTACAGGTACAGAAGTGCCTAGTCGTCAGCTCTGCATCGCTACTAGTGCGATCATGGAAACAAATTTTTTATATCCCGCAGTTTAATACTCCGGGTTAACTAAGTTTTTAATCTCCTACACTATGCGATATCTCACGTCGGGCATCTGCTAAGGTGTGGTGCTGTTCTGTAGGACTTGTAGAGTACATCGCTACCCCTTTTCCATGCTCGCTTAATTTCCCTTCCTGGTAATACTCCAATATCATCCCGTACCTAGCTTCTGGTGCTTGGAACAATGGTTTCAAGACAAAAGAGAGGGGAAGATTGGCAAGTATCTAATTTGGGTCGTGATATGTGTATGATGGTACAATTGATATTTGACATACCCAGTAGCGCTTCGCGCCCACGACCCTATTAGGTATGTAAATTAAGTGAGATACTCATATCTCGAAGTAATTGAACTCTAATTGCTAGATCAGTGAAAACTAGCTTCACGTCTTTTATTATTACCTTAATAAGATGCTAGTAGAACTCCTGTGACGTTGCTCAAATATCGATTCCGACACTTTCCATGCACCAGGACCTATTAGAGGCTCAGCATCCACGAGGAACTTAATTTCCGCTTCCATTCAAAGATGTTACAACTAATTATTTCTCTCACTGAACTTCACTATTTCCATCCTGCAACACTCTTGAACGAGCTTTTCATGCTTTTGACTCAGACTCTCATACGACTTCTTAATCGCTTCAAATTCTGAGTTCCTATCCTTCAATTTTCGCTCTAATTCCTCTACATGTTGTTTCTGTCTCATTCGAAACGTCCTCTGAGATGCACGATTTTGGTTTCTTCTCCTCTAGACCAACAAGAAAGATTAGTGGTTGTAGTATTACGATTAGGTTATCAAGTTACCTCTTTGGCTGGGGGATAGATTTGATATGGTTCTGATTGTCCTCGCTCGTATGTATCCTTTCTAGGTCGTCCTGGTTTCCCGGTTCTGGCCGGCAGCGAAGATTGCTGCCTGGACTCGGAGTCGAGAATTGGTGAGCACCCTGCAATCATGTCACTCGTGTTCGGACTTTGTAATGGTGTCGAGAGGTCCGGAGCTGATGAAAGCGCATGGTGCCACTCGAAGAATTGCTTTTACATTTTTGTTTTTAACTATTTTGGTCTAAAGTCTGGAAGGGTACATATTAAATTAAGTTGGTATACATACCTCGAAGACATTCCATTCAAAATCAAGAGCCGAAGTCCCGTTAAAAGCTGTTGATCTTGACATGTCCATAATGTCAATGTCAGGAAAGTCCTGCATGAAAGTATTCTCATTGTTCATGATGTGGGATAATTTTAATATTTGTTAAAAGAAGATCTTAGGACCGAAGATAGAGACGAGGGACAATGATAATACTAGACTACAATAAACTTATGAGTAAATTTCATGGCAGCTTGTCTCGTTACTATATTAATGGGACTTGAGGAGAAAGACATTTCTAGGTTCTGACGTTGCGAGGTGAGGTTACAATCAACAAACAGCCAAGAGTAGTTAAACACCAGATCTGGCATTTAATGCTTATGGGGTTGAACAATGTAATAAACCACACTCTTCTTCTTCTTCGGAAATCTTCGATCAGTACCCATATTGAGCATTGTCCCCTTCCTAGCGTCAAATCGCTCGATTCTAGTGCGCTCAACACATGATTGCTCAAGTTGTATGCTTGCTAGGTACGAACTGATCCAATCAAACACATGATAGCGTAAGTCTGATTCGTCCAGAGGCTCTTGGGAAATAGAAGAATATTCTCGAAGTAATCCTCTTCTACTTTGATGAGCATCTTACTTATTTCCGATCACGATTTCTAGATCCCTTAATAATAAGACTAGTGCTTACTTAGTCCCTGTGTTTCAATGTAGGCTGGCTGATTCATCTCTACTGTGTCCAATGAAGAAGCTTGTAAATTCATTATACATGAAAGCGGCCGCAGGGTCCCACTGGACACGAACCAAAAATGGACGTTGCTGCGTCGTCGCACAACGTTGACACGGACATGTCCAAAATGATTAAGGACCTATTCAGGACAATAATGAAGACCCACGATATTCCAAACACTTCAATGATGCGTAAATTATGGATGCATCTAAGTTAAGCGCAAGCTGTAAGTATAGCTATACCATAGTTCTATCGCTCTTCCTCTATCAGACGATCTAGCTAACCATTACTTCCTCTTTCTGGAATAGTTCAAGGTGATCAGCCGCTTGACACGAGGCATCCGACAGCCCAAATATACTCTACCACTCAGGATCTCAACTCACGACACGACGTCCCACCCAGCCAAGATTTCGAATGGATACCCCATGGGGATGCGAGTGCTCGTCGACGAGCTCGAGCACATGTAACGAGAGGCTTTAGAAGGCAGCAGAAAGCTGCTCAGGGCGAGACGACAAAAGGAACTAAGTTCCACAAAAGGGACAGTGAAAATCCAGATGCCGAGATTGAAGTAGTAGAAGTAGTATATCTCCCACGATTACGGGAAAGAGCATATCAATACCACACTCTAAAGGCGAGGCTGATGCCAGCTCTATAATCCAGGTCCTTCAGCCTTCTCTTGGCTCTGGACGAACAGATCCATTTGCAAGCTTGCCCATCCAACTAGGTCCTGAGAAACATGCATTATTAGATCACTGTAAGAACCCATGTCTCACCCCTTGCCTTTGATGTGCCATTCGCTGATACCAACCCGCATCACAGTCTTCTTTGGCGTGGCACCATTAAGTTATACACTTGATAGCCGAGCAAACTTTCAACATGTGAAGACGCTAAGCTTCAACGTTGCCCGCCCGAGCAGCTCGGCATTACACGTCATTTTATCTGCGGCTGCAAATGATCTGGCGGTATTACATGGCAAGCAGGATTCAGAAGATGCGATTATGCATCGTTCTATAGCTCTAGGTCTTGTTAACAAGCAGCTGGTTCAATGGAAAACAAGCCCTACAGATGCAAACCTAGGTGCAGTAGCTCTACTTGCAGGCAACGAGGTTAGTCATAGAAGTCTTATCTTTGTACCCCAGCCCAGCTAATAACCCACTTATGGTAAGCTTCTTTTTGGAACACCCCAAGATTTCAACACACATATGGACGGTCTTTCGATCATGCTGCAACTCAGAGGGGGCCTCGAATTCACACATGTTGAGAATCCTCAATTGTACTCTATAATAGTCTGGTACGTTCGACATGTTGATCTAGACAAACACATGTCCAGGCTGACGTTCTACTTACATTATTGGAACAGGTTCGACTACTCAGGATCGTGCAATCTAGTTTCCAGACGTCGTTTCAGCCCTGCACAAATAAATGATACCCTCCAGTTACGTTCGGATCCTCACGACGTCCCTGAAACCATCCTCAATCATCTTCCTGCGAAATATGACCTCTATGAAGAAATTACAAGTACCTTTTCAGGACTCCAAACAGTAACTGCAGTGCTCCGATCTGAGCAACCTAGCAATTCTCAAAGATTGAAAAGCTCCGGATTTGTTAGTCAGATGGATTCTGATCTATATAGGTCGATCTGCGCACTAGAACAAGAAGGAAATCGAAGTAGGAGACAACATATCCTTCAGGCATTTAGACTTGTCGCTTTGATATATACAGCCATAGTCTCTGAGAATGTTGGACCTTTGACAATAGTATTTCTCAGCAGGCTTGAGAATCTCTTGAATATTGAGGCAACGGCTTGGGGAACTGAGATCGTCAGTTTGTTTCGGCTGATTATGGGCAACGATGGAGTTCGGCAAGATACGTATGCAATACAGATGGGGAAATTAATTGATGCGTCGATACCTTTAAACTGGGAATATTGGAGGGCTATCAAAAAGATTTTGCTGACATTTTTCGTGCATGATGATGCGTGTAGTGGGCAATTACAGGAGTTGTGGAAGCATAGAATTTCCACAATTAGTAGCTAGTTCAAGAGAAGAACTATATGATCTACTGAACATTAGATAAAGAGCTACGAAGCTCTGAGAAGAACATGAATATTTGAGGAATCGAACTAGTTGATTCAGATGGTCATACTGGTCCTGAGTAAACCGAAAAGCTTCGTACAATAACGCGATTGCAAGATAGATACGAAATCTCAGAGTTTGGTTTAGGTACTACAAGCTGAGCCTTAATACGTAATACTCTATAAAACTACATAAATTGGCGTTCTCCACAAACTGCACCATCCAGTAATAGCGAAATCAATTCACTTTAATGACTATACAAAACAACGCAAAGCATTTAAGCTCTCTCTATACATATACACTATAAGTGCAAGTGTTACTTACATAGAAATGATAGAATAGAATAGCGAGGTTTATGTCTTATAGTATTTCAAGTATGCTGTGTCTAGTGCTAACTTTAAATTACACTTATACTATACACGTCCTAGAAGAAAAGTTTTGAAGTATTAATACTTTTCTAAGATGCTTTCTTGTAGGGGAGTAGTAACTGTTTTAATTTAAGTAACTGTCTTAATTTGAGTAACCTACTTGATTTAAGTAACTCGCTTAATCTAAATTTGAGTGACTGAGTTGATTTGCGAGTCTGACCTGGACTTGAACCCTAATAACTGACTTAATTTGAATTGCCTAATTAGATTCCTTATTCATATCTACAAAAGCTCGTCAATAGATATTGTATCTTCCTCGAAGGGTAGCCCCGCCACATGATCCTAACAAAGAGTCAAGGTAAAAGTAATAGTCACATCAAAGTTTACATTAATCAACTCACCACCTTTTTGTGTTAGTTGGTTTGAGTAACTTATTTGTTTTAGATACGTAAGTCTATTCAGAACAACAGTGAGTAACTATAAGAAAATATTTGTATCGATAAATCAATGGAGGTAGAAACATTCTATTGTGTTTTCTAGAACTAACTACCTCACCCCATTTATCTAATCAAGTTCAATTCTCTTGTTCGACCTCGGCATTATTAGCCCCCCCTGCTTGAGCTGGAGCTTTCGCAGCTTGGTCATTTGCAGCTCCATTCTGAACATTCTGACCATTTTGATCATTTTGACCATTCTGACCGACCTCGATAACTGTCACTTCTTTGGCTGCACCTTTCTTTGCTGGCGGGGGAGGGTTAGCCGCGTTAGCTGTTGCATTTTGAGCTCCAGCAGCGGCAGGATCTTGAGCATTAGCACCCCCCTTTGCACCTTTTGCTTTTCCTCCTCCGGCTTGATCTGCATTCGCGGTGGCATTTTTGCCTCCAGCGGCTGCTGGATCTTGCACATTTGCAGCACCCTGATTAGCTGCTCCTTTTGCACCTTTCTTTCCAGCTCCAGCACCGTTATCAGCATTCGCTGTTGCATTTTGAGTTCCAGCAGTTGCGGGTGCTATGAAATTCAAAGTGTCAGTAAGCCAGCCATTCGCTAAGCGAGTTGGAGAGAAAGCAGATGTGAAATTTTGGGGGAAGGATAGTAAGTGGAAATCAAAAGGCGTTTTTGCAGGTTAGACTGCAGGGTTTTAAATATAGAGAATAGAGTACGAACCAGGTGCTGCGACTGACTGTGCGGCGGTAGTAAGGTCATTTCCGGCCTTCTCCACCGCCGCTCTCAAGGCCTCAAGTTGAGCTGCCGTATCGCCAGCTGCTGCTGGAGCTATTTAGTGAGTTGTCAGTACTTAGATTGACAAGTATGTGGAATGTGGAGAGACAAAATGGACATGAACGCTTGGAACTACAATAGCCGAAAGAACATAAGATATAGTAACGGTGGATTTTGAAGTTTGAAGATGAGTATTTGGGAACAAACCTGGTACTGTAGCAGCATCTGCTGCTTTGTTTGCTTCAGCTGGTTTTGCTCCTGCAGCTATAAGGAATAGTGAGTTAGTATACTCCAAGTAGGTCGCTTGTGACTTCGTGAAAACTTGAGAAACTTCAAAGCGAACCAGAGCAAAGAAGTTTTATCACCATGAAAGTGTAAAAGGAAGATACTTACCAGGGGCTGCTGGCTCATTCTGAGCAACATCGGCGGCTTTCACTGCCTCTGCTTCCTTTCTGGTAGAAATACTTCGGTTGAAAACATCCAAGCCACGAGGAGATGCGACCTGCGCTGGTGCACCCAGGACCGAGACAGCCTGAGAGGCGACGAGAATGAGAGAGAAAATTGTGGTCTTCATGTTGATTGATAGATAATCGTGTGTAGTTTGGTTTGGTTAAATGTTCTGTGTGTAAGGAAAGTGTAAAAAGTTGGATTATAAGCGAGTTAGTGAATGTTTGTAAAAGTTGAATGTCGACCAGTCGAGAATAGAATGTAGAAAGAGAATGAATTTGAAGATGAAAGAAGAACTTCACTTGTGTTGTTGAACTGTTTATATAGCAAAATCTAAGTCTCAGCACTTTTGTAAAGAATGTCATCGCTAATAGGCACATCCTGGTCCATTTCACGTCGCTCCATATTTTTAGGACGAAGATTGGCACATGCCAAACACAGATCGTCTCCAAGGAACGTGAGATTTTCTTATTTCTTGTCGTCTAGCTTAATTCTTTCGTCTTACTCGCGATGTGCTTGTTTCTACTGAGGGACTTTTCTTTGCGCCGTCTACGGCCTTCTTTCATCCGAAATCTTGGGAGTCAAGCCGTTTCGTATCGGCTTCGTCTCAAGTAGAGTGACAAGCGCAATCTTTAGCGATCGATCCCCTTGAACTTAGTTTCTTTCAAACCTTATCTAGTCATGCCAGCTAGATTTCTATCCATCTTGGGCGCAATTTTGTGAATTAAGCAGGTGTGCATGAATGATCCGTTGGAACTCCCCGGAAAATCGGTGTATCAAAAGAGGTAAATCCTCTTTGAGGAAGATCTTGGCTCTTCTTGAATGGATCAAGACAATGTCATAGACAGGCATTGAATGGCATATTGACAGGACGCACAGAGAATCTGTGTGACATGATCGGAGTCCTACCGTCGATTACCATTGCGACATCACTTCATGTCCAAATATAGCAATGAACTTTCAGGAAGCAATGAAGCGTAGCTTGTCCCCTCTGCAAGTCAATATATCACATCTTTTCATGACTCCTAAGCATTCTTGAGTATTATCTTCATATGAGATAGTCTTACTTGCCCACTTAGTTCTTAGGGTACATTATGACAGGAAGCAGACAACAAGTATATCCGCCTCCTCGAAACAAGCATTGCATATCATTACCTAACACGTCAAAAGTCTTGTTCTTCTAAACATCGGACTTAGATAATCTGATGCGCTTTCCGTTCCTACGCAAGGTCTAGGATACAATTAAGGTTAATCTTTAGTCTCTAAGAAAGACGCCGGGTAGATGTCACCGAAAGCTTTAAAACAGCGGCCAGTACCGTCCGTATTTCTCGGTCCACACCTCGCTTAGCTCCTTAGTCTTCTAACGAGGTTGTTTCAGCACGCCTCTACAGCATCACCCCAAAATCTATTCTATGCTGTAGACGTTTTCATAGAATACGTTGCGAGATTATTCAGCTTATATCTTTCGCCTTTGACTGCATCTTGGGTTGGAGAATAGGGTCATCGCTTAATGTGACATGTGACACCACATCTACTAGATGCCCAAGGATGAGCTAGTAAATAAATATTCCACAAGATAAGTAGTCTAAAAAACTTCAATCCCTACCAACCTAATATAAAACATGCTTCAATGGGGTCTTAAATGCCGTCAGACTATCACGTAACATTAGATCAACTTGACCCGTTACTTAAGCCAAATATGTTTTCAAGTTGACTTTCAGATTGAGATTAATTTTGTGACTTAACGTCTTTAAAACATATATCCTGGACTCGTAAGCAGAATAAATATCCATAATAATTTATAACTATGTCAAAGTCTTTGCACTAGACAATAGAATGCTAGCTTTAAAGACCACATGAACAATATCGTAAGAATAGGGGTAAAGTGGCTGCTAAGCGACTTCGTAGTTCATCGTATCTCTCACAAAGATGCTCCATAAAAGTTTATTATCTGTAGTTGATCGATCGATGAGTAAATTGAATTTAAAAATTAAGAGTACTCGTATATCTCTCTTGTCGTTAATTATATATACATATAATCGTGAAATAAAAATCCATTCCCTGTCATGATACATTCTTCTATGATATCGAAGTGCGAGATAATACTTGAAAAGATTGTCGCACAACGCCTCGTTTTGAAAACCCAAAGCCTATCACAAGACAACGCTTGTATATAAATAATGATCGTTTCCAATCGTAACCTATGGTATAAACCAACCACCCTTTTCCCAATTTCCCGGGGTGTAAACGGCCTCTCGTCTCAGTTCTGGAATTTTGACACACTGGAGTAAGAAATCCAACCTTCGAAAATCAATCGGTTTTGTCATCCAACCATCGAAGCTGTCATAAATTAGCACATTGCTGGCATGATATGTAGATAGAGAAATTTCAAGGGACTGTAGTGATAGCTAGGGAATATAACATACCCGCTTTGAACATATTCGAACCTAGAATCCTCATATAAAGAAGCCGAAATTACAATTATTGGAACTCTCGGGAATGTACGATGTGCTACTTGCGGCGCGTCTCGTCCTTGATCTCTCTCGTGATATCGTATCATCCGTGAGGCGAGAGCCCCGTCTACAGTAGGCATCTAAACGAGCATATTAGCCATTATCCTTGAATTTCATAATTAATGAGCTAGTATGGATCCATACTTGTAAATCCATGAGAATAACATCGACTTGGCCTGGGTTCGATGCATAATAATCATGACACTGCTGCCCATCACAAGCGAGTTCCACCTCATGACCACGTCGTGAAAGTCTCTTGTTCAATAAAGCCAGACTAATAGGGTTATCCTCTGCCACTAAAACTCGTAAGTGAACGAGAGATGCTTGACCTTCAGCATCCATCTCAGGCCATTGAGAACTGGCTTCCGAATCTGGGCTGTAAAGCCTAGTCATCTGGTTGGGTGACATCCCAAAGGGATGCATATCTGTGAGCGGAGAGAATGCGTTTTCGATATGTGTCCTTGTTTCGACAGTCTTGAGGATCTGCCTAGCATTGGGTTGGATGTTTCTCATGAATGGTGGGAGATTCGGAGTGGGTCGGGTAGCAGGAGAGAGTCCTGTAGGAGCTCGAGGTGTGGAATTGTCGGAACGACTTATGCTTTGTGCAGGCTCGGGCGATGTTAAATATGCATGTTTGAAGGGAATTTGTATTGAAAAGATGGTGCCTTTCCCTAGTTCGCTTTTGACTCTTATTTGTCCATCCACGTTGCGAACGTAGCGAGCAACAAGTGCAAGCCCGAGGCCAATGCTTGAGGACTGGTCATGTCTGTCCGGAGATGCTTCATTATCAAATAAAACATGAGGCTCCTCATCTACGATCTGTTCGAATGATTGGAACAAGTCCTACGAAGGATGTTAGACATTAACAGCTAAATTCAGCGGCTGTTAGCTTACATCAAGTTGGGATTCCGACATGCCACGGCCAGCATCTTGAACCGAAATGCTTACGACCGTCTTATCTGGCTCTTGGCGAAGAGCACTAATGTCGACTTTAACTCCAGTCCCAAGTGAATGTTCAAATGCGTTCCGCGTAAGGTTTGTCAGTGTTTGCCGTAGGCGTGCCGGATCACCTTTCACCATCTTTGGAATCCCTTCGTGCGTCGTGACCGTCAACATTAGGTCTTTACGAATGGCCTCCTCTCGGAATGCGGTAACCACCTCTGAGACTGTAGAATGTTAGTATCATTTAACCTTGTTTAAAAGCACAAATTACCTGTTTCGCTCAGATTGAATGTATCTTCTATTACATGAACTGGGCCGTGTTCTGCCTTTGTGAGCTTGAGAAGGTCATCAATTGTATATACAAGAGATGATGAGGCTCTCTGTGCTCTTTCCAGAATTTCGCAAGTTAAGTCGTCGACTTTATTATCAAGAGCCATCTCCAAATAATTAATGATGGCATTGAGAGGAGTTCGGACTATCGAGATGATTAGTTCATACATCAAATCACAACGTAGCTATACTAGGGGTAAGGTGACATGCAGATCCCAAGTACAAAAGCCACTCGACCTCGGTATTGAAATTAGCAAGATATCTTTGGGTGTAGTTATCGGCTTCATCGGTTCATCCCATCTTTGTGGCGCAAGAGATCATGCCTGAAGCATTTAATCCGGTCCCAAGCTTTATCAAACCACTCCAGAACAGAGAAATACCCCGAAATGGCCAGAGAACTGGGCGAAAAAAAATACTGTAGCCGAAGTAGCAGAACTTTCCCTCGAGGAAAACGGTCTGTAATTGCGACGCATGATAAATGGAGTCCCTGGCGAACACATTGGTCGCATTCCAGTGAATCATGACCATTATGAACAGACTTGAAGGGCAGAGAATATTCAAACAAACGTAGAAAGTTCAGACGTGAGCTTTACCTTCTCGAGAGGAATTGCGAATTAGCAATTGGGTCATCCGGTTGTTTTGACTGGCTGACTCCTTTTGCCGCCATATCTCAATGAATCTGCCATAAAGCAAACCCAACACAGAGGCCGATTCCACTGGAAAGTCCTCTTGTCAGTCGTTCAATTGCAAAATCAGGACAAAACATACACTGATCTTCGGTCCATTCTTTGCTTTGACCCGAAATGGTCTCGACCCATCTCTTAAACGACGTTCGTGGCTCAAGGTATTCAGAACCAGCCTTGTAGTTTTTATCGTAGGGATTTCTATACGAGAGGGAATTTTTAGTGCTGTTTTTGTTGGATAAACTAAAGCGAGTACTCTCTAACGAAGCGGAAGCCATTTCGAGATGAATCTTATTAGTGAAGATTTCTCCCTAGCCTATTTAATTGGAAGAAACAGAGGAATTCTGGATTAACCTACCCTGCCCACTTGACCTGCTTTATAAGGCCTTTTCTGAAGAACACTATGAAGTCACTTCCTTCGTTGCTCAATGGAAGGAAGAGCAATCCCGAAATAGTTTGGATGCCAGGGGCATATTTGATGTCCGGGAAGTCTGCTTTAATGTTCTGTGATGATTGAACTGATGTAAAGCGACGAGCCTGAAGGTAAGCTAGTATTGCAAGAGCCTCTCGATACGGATCCAGTCTTCCAATTGCTCGTGCTTCGTCTTGAATACTTATTAGTCCCGAATCTGCATCAAAAACCCCGAGTAGATCAGCTGAAGAAGCAGCAATAAAACTAGCTGGATGCTGTGATGGAGATGGTACCGTAGGTGGTCGGCGGGCCTCAATTCGCTGAATCATGAGCAGTCGTTCGATGTTTGTCGCAGCGCATTCTCCCTGCAAATTCTAGGTCAGTCGGTTTATCGATGACTAAGGCCAGATTGTGAATGAACCCAAGCCCAAAAATCACAAAATAAAACGAGCACATCTGTACTAACTTACAATATTCCGGCATAACTCTCGAATTGGAAGCCCCACTCGAATCCCAATATCTCCATACCCATGACAAGCTATCAGTCCCCATAAATCGTCTTTGATAACGATCGATATCGACATAGTGGAGCGGACTCCCATGTTCGTAAGATATTTTATATGGACAGGGGATATCGCACGTAAGTATGAATGAGTGAGATCTAAAGGCTCTTCAAAGTCCTTTTCGTCCCTTGCCACCTATGGAGGATATTAGTCCAGACAAAATAACATGGTGCAACAAATCTAAATCGGGAAAAAGGGCAGAGTAAAGGAACAATACTAATCTAGCAGTCTCCGCATCCCGATCGTGGAGGATTCGAATACGGTTGATCTTATACAAGTCTCGAGCTTGTTTTGGAATATCAGATGCTGGATAGTGAAGACCTGCTAGATGTCAGTAAGTGAATTCCGTAGTCAGGTAATTTACATCTTCCCTCGATAAATATCGCTACTAGCCTGAGGATTAAGAAGTTCAGCTTCGATACAGCCATTCTTTTGAGCGTCGAAACGACGATAAAACATCACTCGATGGAACCCCGTAAGTTCTGAAATGATTCCCACAACGACGTCAAGGATCTCTTGTACAGATTTAGAGCTTTGAAGTTGTCTCTGGGCTTGACTCATAGCGTTAAAGATGTCCAGAGAAGAAAACTCTCTAAACCTTCTCTGCCTTGCGATCTCGATGACTGGAAGTGGTTTACTCGCGCTTGTCGTGCTTTTCTCAAATTCCTCTGGCGAAGCATCTACGCCAGTCGAACGAACCCGTTTTACTGGCAAAATTTGCGCCGTGCCAACGTCTTTCAAATAGAAGGCATTCGCATATTCCTCGAATTCGCATATCACAACGCCTTGCGGGCTTGGTGCGAGATGAATAGCGCACCAGAGACGGGTCTCAGGTTCAAATGGAAAAGTGATAAACATGGGGAAGACATCGAGTCGGGATTCCTCTTTCATTGCATCGGGATTTTTGAGGGCGTGAGTGATTCTGGCAACTATCTCGTCCTGCACATCAGGATTTAGGATGTCGAGGAAAGACTCGAGCGCAAAAAGCTGCTCTGGGCCATATCCTAGAACTTTGCGCGTATTCTCACTAGCAATCCTTACTTCGAGCTGGCTAGTCGTATTGTACTTAAGGCCTACTAAAGCACCGTAACTCTGGACCGCTCCTGGTATATGAATGGGCTCGTCTTCGCATCGCCGGTACGTGGGCTTCTCGTCCTCCGTGACCGATCCTGGTAGTACACTTGGAGCTCCCGACTTCGATGGATGTAATTTGAATCTCTCTGAGACCCTTCTCGACTCACCACTATCCTGTGTTCCAGAACTGCCGCTACTAGGATGCGAGCGAGCTTGGGGTCGATACTGCGTGCCACCTTCCTGAGACTTCTGTTGTAGTCTCAGTTGATATATCCTCTTACTGTAAGGGGTGCGCTGAACTTACTGTATTCTCATTTATGGTAGTTGCCTCCGAATCGAAGACAAGATTGCGTATAGGGTACAGGCGCTCAACAGCATAGTCACTGGGTGCTAAGAACACATCCGGCCTCTGATTCGGATTATCGAGGTTGGACATTTCAAGAAAATCTACATGGAGCCTAAAAACTCCTCGCTTTTGCTCTGAAGATCCCTGGGAGACAAGAGTCGTCAGTTGAAACGATATCAGAAATGCAAGAATCGTATCTCAAAAAAGTGTTTCAGTGGAGCGAGGCTTCCATAGGTAGCAGTACAGTACAGTACAGCAGATAAGACGCCTCACTTATCATGACAGCATGCCTCTTAAGCCAAGACGGAAGTGCAGCCTGAGCGGTTCTAAAATGCCAGACAAACGCTCGCACGGCCTGTCCGCGCGGGGATTTGAGCAGCGCAGTGAGCGCGTAGCCTTTGCGGCAAACGGACATACCTAGTGGGAGTGCAAATCGTTGCTACTCGTTGTAGCCAAACTTACTTTTGCCCCCAAGCTCAAAGAGTCTTCGGTAAGGCGTTCCTAGCGAGTCATCGAGATCTTACGCCTTAGGCCGAGGCTAATAACGTAGGGCCCTCAAACAAGACCTACTGTAGCAAGATGGAATTCTGTAATCTGTTTTGTCGACAACTGAATTTTAGAAAAAGAAATCCTCCTTCGTCATATGTCAATTCTCCGTAAGTGCTGCTTAGTTCGCTGGCATCTTCCAATGGATTTCCGCATAGTAATTTCTCCTCGTTGGCTCTTTCTTTTAAGTGCAATGTTTCACCAAACTAAAATTAAAAACGCTTTATAGCTCGCTAATTCTATGATTTGCGAATCGAGCAGGCATTTTGTAGGGGTTTATTGTTATGTTCCTGATTTGTGTAAGTGCTAGTTGATGAAGTGACAGCGAGGAGTACGTGGTATGCTTGAAGGCTTTTATTATTGTGCTGGACAGTCAGGGTCTGAAGAGATCGCGATGTGGCTTATACCAAGTCGTGGCGGCTGCATATCCATTGAACGAGTCTTTAATTGTATTGGACCACGTTTGACCACGAGATCTACAGTACCCTATTGTTGGGCCCGGCATCACGGCGAACTTAAAGTAACGGCAGATTTCATGATGTAGATTGGTCGCCTAACCAAATTAGGAAACAAAGTTACTGCTACCTATCCTAACATAACAAAGTGGAAGCACGACAGAGAACAACTCAAATAAGCATATATCTCGAAGAACATGCTACTTGGAACGTTCCTAGGGTAGTAAGAGTGCTTGGTTCTTCAAAGGGCTAAAATGGCCAGATAGTCGATCTGGTGATAGAAATTTGACGCCCCACTGAGGAAGAAGAGCGGGGAAGATTCGAAACACGTCAAATCGATGTCTACGAAGTACTTGGTTTCGAAATCAAACCGAGCAAACACTTATATTTAAGCGAACAATCTTTTCGTCTTCTCCGCGGGATATCTCCAACCAGTACCTCAAAACACTACTGGATCGTTACCTTTCGTATGTTGATCATCACTGCTGTTTTCAGTTAGTTGGTGTGCAGGGAATCTCTGCTGGACTTCAATTGCCGCTGATTTGCACTAGAAATATCACTTCCGATATATCTATCTGCAGGTCAAAGTGATAACTCCTAGCTTGTGTAGACAATAAGGGAGCTCTTTACAAGGCCATTTCGAGTTCTTTTTGCAAGCTCATAAGCCTTATTCTACGCGATTGAAACAGGCTCGAAGAAGGCTGCAAGTATCAGTACAATACAAGAGTGAATTCAGTAATTGGTGTAAGTACATTTGTCATTTATCCAAGTATTAGATCGTTCAAGTACTGATAAACATTGTAGCTTTTACCGTGTTATTTGTAAATGATGCATATATTCATAAGTTTAGACAGTTGACTAGTCTTGTGTAATAGTAGGATACAGCCTCTAAGAACCAGAATCCGGGGTATATATACCAGCGTCGCTTAGTTTTTCAACGTTGACCAAGGGGTTCTTAGTATCGATAAATAGAATATTTAAGGAATATATAAGCCTTAGCTAATTAAAATTTCGAAATATAGTAAATATGTTCTTTACATATTTTAGGAAGCTTTTTAGTTATTTTTTATAGCGTTCTCAACGCAGGTAGCAATAGAGTGGCAGAAGTAGAACCCTCTTTCCTGTAGTTACGAGATTACCTCTGGATTACTTAGCTACGAATGATATCTAGAAAGAATTTTCCATGTCTACTTAATATATCTGAAGAATACAAAAGTCATTTACGAAAACTTTAAGAATTGAATACAGAGCTTGCTCAATCTTAGTACTTGATAATTCGATCGTCGAGTTCTATCAAACATCAAGCTACGTATTTGGCACTATCTTAATCGTTAACTCGGGGTTCAAAAAAATTGCATATAAGAAAACTAATTATAATAAGAAAACACTGAGACTTCTGTACTTATTCGTGAAATCCTCTTCCAACAGTCGTGCGTTGTTCCAGAACCCAGTCAATATCAGATTCAAAGCACCGAATACCGACAGTATCTGGCCCTTGAAAGTAATATAATAGTATGATGTCTCTCCTATTCTCATGATGTTCTGTATGTAGGTTTTGTTTGGGATTTGAGACGGGATAAAGGTAAACGAGTATAATAAAGTCTTTGGTTCGAGGATGTTCGAGGATCCTTTATTGAAAGACAAGTCATGACATCAAACTGTTCAAATAATACGGTGTGGCAGTGTTCCAGGTAGGGGTAAAACCCCGCATCCATGGAAATTGACCTCGTTTCGATGCAAAGGCAGAAACGAACCAGTGACAAGACGTTATAACGAAGTTAGATGGGATCATGGATTTTACTAAACCCCACAAGCTTTTGAAAGCCCCACACTCACCCGCTGCGACTGAAATGTTTGTTAAAAATTTGCATCACTATGTAATACTATACTAAATAAAAGCTGTGCGCGATGCTCTAAAATAATAACGTTTTGAAAGTAAGTTCGCTTAAGTAGTAGCGCTGCTTCGACTCGAGGTCTTTTTATGTTAAAGCGTATCACTGCGAGTACGAGGTGGTTATCTTAGACACCGAAATTAAGTGAGGTATGATAGGTTGTACCGTTGCGTACTAAGGTACGAAAGGTACTTATCTTCCTCGTGCGACTTGTATTTGCACGTGCTGGTAGCTAGCTACCTATCTAGAGTGCTAAGCGAGCAAAAAGAAAGTACCGTCTTTACGCGCCCATCCAGTAGAATTCTTTTGCGATTTCAACCTTCTATTGGCACCTAGATTTTCTAAGTGACCTCTCTAGCGGGATCATAAAAGGTAGTTACGTTAGACAAGAAATTTCAAAAAGTTAGCAGCTGCACAACAGCGTTGGGTAGCAACAACACGAGAAATAGCATTTGATATTCTATTATTCCGCAGTTGCAGTTGAGTAGGAAAACCTTATTCAAAACGCCGACGCGTAGGTGGTCCTAAAAGTATCTAATATTACATGGATCATGTACTACTTGTGGCAGTAGTCCACTCGGTTCGTGCGGTTGAGGTTTTGTCGCTTGGCAAAGCATGCGGGGGTGGGGGAAAGTGGAGTTTTGCCATCGACCATCCACTCTCCTTTTGATACACTGCTCCAGTTACTTTTAAGGGTCCGAGGGTGCCGAAAGCTCAAATCTCGATCTTTTTTTCTAGTGATCTACGTAAGTAGGAAACTAGTGAACTTGGGATCCAAATTTCAACATCCACCCTTCCAAAATGCCGAGCACAAAGACCATAGAAGAAATCGAAGGCCAGCTAAATTATCCCGCGGAAGTAGATTTTCCTCCGACTCCATTTTTCCTAGGAGCAGAAGAGCCATGTCGGTTTGAGGGTGAGGTTTACAATTGTATGGTACGCGGGAAAATTCCAAAGGAAATCGATGGAACGTACTATCGTTGTATGCCCGATGCACTTTGGGCTCCCTTGTATGAAGATGATATTTCGATCAACGGCGATGGAGCTATCGATGCTATCCGCTTCAAAGATGGCCATGCAGATTTCAAGCAAAGATTCGTCCGAACTGAGAAGTTTCTTATCGAGCGAACTGCGAGGAAATCTGTGTTTGGAAAATACCGGAATCGTTATACCGACGATCCTCGGGTAAAACATAAAATTCATTCTACTGCAAATACACATGTCGTCTATTTCGAAAAGCAACTCCTAGCTCTCAAGGAAGATTCCCGTCCATACGCAATGGATCCAAATACTCTGGAAACAAAAGGTGTGTTCTATCGATCTATTGGTGTGATTTGTCTATTTGTCTACGGAGTAGTACTAACAAATATCCAGGAAATTATGATTTCCATGGGCAATACTCGGCTCCCACTTTCACGGCACATCCAAAGATTGATCCCCAGACTGGAGAGATGATTACCATGGGCTATGAAGCAAAAGGTGATGCGTCCACAGACGTGGTATATATTATTTGTTTGATAAGAACGGCAAAAAGCTCGAAGAATGCTGGTTTAAAGTTCCGTATGCTTGCATGATGCATGATATATGGGTGCATCTGACAAATGGGTGATATTCATCGTCAATCCATTGGCAACGGTACCCGTGACCATGATGGAGAAAGGTCACAAGCATTTTGCCTGGGATGATGATAAGCCGCTTATGTTTGGCATTCTACCGCGTCGTAATCCTAAGCCTGAAGATCTGAAATGGTTTCAACACCCTAATGCATTCTACGGTCATACTGGGAATGTTTTTGACGGTGAAGATGGATGCGTATATCTTGATGCTCCTCTCACCTATGGAAACAAGGTATTGCTTGACTTTTAGTGCCTTTTCCAAGAACTAAAGGCTGATCATGGAAAGTTTTGGTTCTTCCCACCATTGAAAGGTGACCCGAAAGTAAATACTCAACAATTCAAAAGCCACTACGTGCGATGGAAGTTCGACCCCAAGTCCAACGATTCAAATGTAAAAACCGGTGGAGCTCTTTGACTTACAAGGCGAAATGCCAAAGGTCGATGATCGATTTTCAACGAAGCCGTACAACACTTTCTTTCTATGCATGACAGATACTTCTCTGAATCGTGATGCTGCAGTTATTGGTGGCACTTATAATTCGGTTGCCAGATGTGATATCGACACTAAATCACGTACACATTGGTGTGCTGGCCTTAATACAGCACTGCATGAAGTGGCATTCTGCCCTCGCTCTAAGGACGGTAAGTAAATGCCACTCAAACCCTCTTTACCTAAAGATTTATACTACACAAGCTAACATCATATATATAGCGCCTGAAGGTGATGGTTGGGTAATGACCATCGCCAATCGTCGAGATACCAGGCTCTCCAGCCTCCTAATTCTCGACACTGCGAATATTAGTCAAGGGCCAATCGCTATTGTAGAACTACCATTCCGATTGCGTGCAGGAGTGCATGGTTCTTGGGTTCCAGCTGAAGATCTTGAAGAACGTGTAGATCTTTGCGATATGAGTGGCATCACCAATGAGATGCGGAAGGAGTTTGAGGATACCAAGGTTAATCTACCGATGTAAATTAATATTTAGGAAACTATGCGAAGTATGTAATTATTTTTTAAAAAAAAGTAACAGCAGTATCTAATTTTCATACGTGTCTTGGAGTCTTCTATAAATATTGTCTGCCTGCGAGTAAGAATAGGCAAGATGAGATTAGCGACGAGCGACCTCCAAAAATCTACTTCAACAAAGGATTACAAATAATAGCAGAGTGTGTCTAGCACGAAGATCACGGATAAAAATGCAAGCCGTAGAGCTTCTATTAATTGTCATCAAGGTCTCATATCTCAGAATATCTCCAGAGAGAATGCCCATAGATGAGTCCATGGGATCGTTGGCTAGAAATACCTATTAGATTTAGCGAGCATTTCACGAGCCATTGCAATAATGGAATTAGAAGAGGTAAAGGTCTCCTTGATTGAAATGAGCTAATAAAATCAAGCATTTTAGACTTATATATGAATAGGAGCCATCAATAAAGGCCCAGTAATAGTTAAACTTAGGCGACGGGTTAAACAAGGGGGGGTCGATCAGGTGACATATCAGCCACAATAGCTGAGACATACTTCACTTTCTGGAGTAGCTTCCTTACAAAACATCGTTAACACGAGCAATCTCAGAAATTCAATATATCATCATGAAGACTCAATGCGTAAGAATGAAATGATCTGCCAGTACAATTCTCGCCAATACTAACTTCTATAGACAGAGGACAAGCCCGATGCTCCTTCCACCTGCGAACAACAACTCGTTAGCCAGGCATCGTCCTCCCTCTACTCCTCTCCCGAACACCTCAATTCACTCATTGCCTCTGCCAACAGCCTTAAAATTGAAATTCATGCTCTTCGTAGCGATGTCTTATACCTTCAACGAAAGAATTCCGCGCTAGCTACAAAAGGTGACATTCTGCAATCTAATTCGGGTGTGTACAGTACTATTGAGTCATTTCTCCGACTTTACCTTCAGAGATTCGTTACATGTAGTGGTCTAGGAGTTTTCTCTTACAGCTCCGCAGCTTCTCAGACCCTTAGATTTTCCGAAAAGAGGATGGGATGAGCCAAAACCAGGTTAATAATACGATGGAAGCCTGCAAGGCAAGCTCGGAACACACTATTGAAGACGTAGCTAACCATACTATTGTATTGATGACTACTTCTATAGACAACTAATATCTATAGAGGATATAGTCTAATGTCTCCTCTGATATCATCTGGTAGAAGATGGAGTATATAAATACTACATTGATCAAGGCGTAGAATTCCACTGTGTTAAATGTATCCATGATAACAAGTCATGCTCATCATCGGGTTGATTACGAACGACCCGGCATAACTGTATTAATAATTCCTGAATGCGTAGATGAATTGTTGAGAGGCGTGGTTATTGATCATTCTGCAGACATAAGTCATCAAGTACAAAACTTAGTTACCTACATTTAACTAATATCATCTAAGGATACCTACCTACCAACCAACCCCAACTATCCTTATCATAAACCTAAACTTCGAGTCAACCAAACAACCATACCATACCATACCATACCAGATACTCTCACCTCTTTACTATCTAACGAGTTTTTTTCTCTTCTTGCTATTTCGATAGGCAAAGGATATGTATCTCCCTCTACTCTAGTCTTACTTCAAGCTCATCTACCAACCTTCTAGTTAACCAATTATACCAAACAATCTCACAATTGCAAACTCAAAGCTACTGTTTGTCCTTACTATTTTACAATAATACTATCTCTCATATTCCATCCATTTTTTATCTAAACTACCCTACCCTCTACCATCTACCCTCTACCCACAGACCTAGCTAGCTATCTATCTATCTAGTTCCCCTCCCCCTCTTCCCCTCTCCCAGGTTATCTCCCCCAGCAGTAAGAAGCTTCTTCAATCTTCGATACCTACCTACCTACCTACCTACCACCTACCTATCCTCAAAACAGCCACTTACCTGCCTAGAGCATTTCATAAATTTCGTAAATATCATAATGTCACCTCGATTGATCAACCTTCAAACAGATAAAGTACTATAGTACACTAACACGCTAGTTAATTTAATAACAGGCCGAAATTTAAATCACCAAGTTAGTAAAGTAAGTAAGTAATCCATTCTTCAATGCTATTTGTCACCTCTCTCTATCTTAATCGGAATAATAACAACAATAAAGAAAGATAGATATCTTATTCTAGGTACTGTAAACAGATTTTGTACTTATGATCACGTCTTCGTTTCTTTTTTTATGAGTATATTACCTTATATAGGTAGGTACTTAGCTAGTCATATATACAGTAGAAGGATTTTTTTATAAACAGACATAAGACAGACAAACAGACAGACAATCAATACACACACGCCAGCGTTATACGTAATGTGATGTAATGTAATGTAAATATAATGTAATGCCTGCATCAGCAGCAAAAGCAAAAGCCGAAATGCAGAAAATTGTTTTCAAAGCATTCGGTGCTCCCTGGGGTATATCGATCGATGGGTATCCAACTCCAACATTACACGTAACATATCTTATCTTCAATCATCTCTCTCTCTCTCTCTCTCATGCTCTGTTACCCGTAAGAACTCATCACCTTATCCTTCAAATCATCAAAAGACATCAACATCTTCCCTAAACCCACCCCATCTCACTCCATCTCAACGATTAAACATTATGCCCACCATCCACACCTCTCTCCTTCGGATTTTCTCGTCTCGCCACCCTAACCACACCTTAAATCAAATCAACTCAACTCAACTCAACTCAACTCAATTCAACCAAGCCCAACTCCCCGTAACCCTCCCCAAATCCTCATCCGCCAACTCCTCGAACATCTTCAAGCTCAAATCCAAATCATCAACCTTGCACCCGACACAACGATCCACAACCGTAACATCAACACTCCTATTAGAACTCACACTCTCATCGTATCTCTGAATCCGGATCTTCATTCCGCACAATGGATTAGCATTTGGGTTTCCAGAGGTACTAGCTAGCTGCGTCGAACAGGATATGTGAGACGGCGCAGATGGAATCGGTGGAGGAGGATGTGATTCCGCAGGCTCCGAGTCCGGGCGCGTAGTATGTTAGGTCTCCGGTGAAGATCCCGGTGTTGGATGGTAGGGGGAGGTTTTGTGAGGAACTACTAGGAGGGGAGGGTTGTGATGTTAGTTTTGGGTTCTTGATATTGATGGTCTGGCTGAGAAGGTCTGGAAACAGAGGTGAAGCTCTTCTCAACTAGGAATAGATCGAGTAAATCATAGGAAATCATATAAAATCATAAAAACTGAAGGAGAATAGGTAAGCACGAACTCACTTATGCCTCCTCAACCCCAACCCCAATCCCAATCCTAGAATCAAAGCCAGAAGCACCACAGCCACAACCGCCCCAACAACCACCATCATAGTCTTCCTACTCCGTCCATAATACGTCCGATCAACCGGAAATGAACTATTAAAGCGTCTAGAAAACGCGAAGTGTCCCGGAGCAGGCGGACTGGATATCTTAGTCTGCGAAGGGATCTCAGGGTCAGAAGAAGACGCAGCACCAGCCCCAATACCAGAACCAGAACCAGGGATCTCGGAATCAGGTTCGCGCTGATCTTCAGCTTCGGCTTTGGTTGCGAAGAGTCCCTCCTTAGGTTGAGAAGACGAAGAGAATAGATTCGTGAAGAAATTCTTGCCGCCGCCTATTTTGCTGTTTCGTGTCGTAGTGGGCGTTTTGCCTTCCCAGTCGGGGAGTTGGTGTTGCGTGGTAGTAGCTGGCGCCGTTGCGCTGCTCGAGGGCGGCGCGTGGGAAGAGAGGTCAATAGGCATTATTATGATATTCGCTGTAGTTGTGCGAGTACGTGTGGTTGTAATTGCATCACAGGTGACAACGAGGGTAACGAGTGAGTGAGGGTTATTATAGATTATTATGTAGGAGGGACGAGAGGGCAATGGCGCTGACGCGCTGAGGTCTGGGAGAGAGGTGAAGAGAAGAAGTGGGAAAGTGGAAATTTGGCAGGGTCCGAGTCCTGTTTTTTCTTGACAAATTGACGCCAAGCTTTGGCTGATCGATTCCCGTCGTCGTCGGCTCCGCATATCGCTAACGTAGCGCCATCGTCTTCAGGGGGTGGCGCTTTTAAGTCCCAGTAACAGTTCATCGGCTGTCTTAAAAATTCGCACTTTATTCTTATTCTTATTCTTATTCTTATTTCCCTAGTCCATCACTGTTGTCCTCCATCGACATGGCAGCGTGTGAAGGGAACTACAATAACCACAACACCGAGCAATACAACTCATCGGTTTTCAATCACTCAACTGTCAATCCTACTTACTGTTGCTTCTTAAACCTCTTGCTGGAGGTAACCACTAGTCACTTACTACCGCACAACAACAGCGTATATACATAATATGCACAAGTTCAACAAATAAGCATACTTTTAATTGCCGTTTGCTTCATTATCTACTTGTTTGCCGCTAAGATTATACCCAAGATATCAATAAATAATTTCACATCATATCCTGCCCCCTTCAACAATTTCCCTTAAACACTCTAATTCTCCACTCTCTGCCGTCCTCCTACGTTCAAGAACCCATCGTTGCCCCTCAACTGGGTCGTCCTCCTTTAAATAACTAATTGAATCCGAACTCTTCCCTCGTTTGTGCGTCCTCCTAATATCTCCATTGCCTTCGCTTGGTGAGGCAAGGGGCGACGCAAGCCCTGGAGCCGCAGGACTACTCATAGTCATAGTAGGACTGACAGGTGCCGAGGCTGCAGGACTACGCTCCTCGCTTACAAGACTAATTGTACTATTTTGCCTGCGGTGATTGTTTGCACCATTAGGCACGGGGGCAGGAGCAGGACTTGTCAATGCTGATCCAGACCAAGGTGGTATCTGGCCCATCGGACTGCTCGTCTCTTCACATGAAGGACTTGCTCCTCTAGGACTACCGGTGCTGCTATGCACGCTCGCCTGACTGCCACCCCACGCCTTATTTCTTAATCTTATAAGAGCATCTAAGCTCATATCACACCATCATTACCATAACGATCAGCATGCATCATAGCGAGCTGTGCTAAGCCAGGACTGCGTAAATCGGCAGGAAATGGGCTATGGAGTTGAAGTGACATGAAGGAGTTACGATTTGAGTATTCAGACCGCTCCGTGATGGGCGTGAGATTGGGTTCTCGTAATGCAATTCGGCCACTCTGGCTCCGATTTACAGCTTCTCCGCCCCTAGGGCCAAAGTAGCCACCGTTGGCATATTGAGCTTCGCTTGCAGCGGGGGCAGAGTAGAAGCCAAATTCTTGTCCGTAGAACCCGTCACAATCATTGGCAAGGGCTTCAGCGTTAGCGGCAGCGATGATTGGATCGTCTTCAAGAGCGTCATCGTAATCAAAGTCGTCATACGTGGGCGAGAAGGGTTCATATCCTGAGAAGGTTTCGCCAGAATCTCTCACCAAACTTGGCTGATTTTCTTCCTTCTCAGATGAGATGCTTTCTCGTCGAAATTTGCCATTTGCTTCTGCTGCTTGTGCAGCAGCAGCAAGAGCAGATTGATATGCCATTAAGGTGTCTTGAGTCAGTCCCTGGCTGGTTTTTGTGCCAATTACAGAAGGCTTAGGGGCGAGGGCACCAGTAAACGTGCTGCTGGTTGGAGAAACAGCAGCACCAAATGCTGCACGAATTGCATCCATGGTTTCTTGGGATAATTTATTATCCACGGTCTCCTCGGATGGTTTCTTGTCCTTGCTCTCCTCGTCCTTGCTATCCTGTCCTTCTTCCTTTTCCTTTTCTTGGTCTGGCTGCATCGGAGTCTCTTTGAGCATAGGGGGCTCATAAAGCGTTGATAAAGTCGAAAAAGGTTTTAGTGGTCTGCCATACTGATCAGTGTCAATGGTGTCAAAGACTGACTCATCAAATTCGACATGGTCAGCCCCGTTATCAGGCAAATCAATGATCCCATCGTCAAAATAAAGGTCATCATCATCTATCCCTGACGCTGGTCTAGGGAACTCTGTGGTGGTGGTGATGCTGTGAGACTTTTGTATCTCATTTTCTTGCTCCTGACCGACATCGACACCATGCAGACCCAAACCATGTATATCGTGATCTTTACTGGGGGTTCGAGAAAGGTCGGGAGATGCTGATGAGCCAGGAGATGTGTTGGACTGATGTCCAGTATATAATGGAGAGTTCATATGAAGATAAGGAGATTCCTTTGTCATAGCAAACCCAATGACTTCTCCATTGGCATCTCGAGGTGTGCTTGCCATGCCAGGACTGTATGGACTCATCGGGCTAGTCAAAGAAGACACGACCTGCTGTTGAAAAGTGAATCCCGCAATGTTCTCCATATCATCCAAACGGGCACCATCATCTTCATCATTCTCGACGTTGACACCAGGGATATTCTCTTCCAAGTCGTCAAAGTTTTCTTCCTCAAAGTCGGCGTTGACGCCGGGTATCCTTTCCTCTAATCCATCGTCGTCATCCATATTATCATAATCATATTCGTCGTCTTCTTCATCTCCATAGTCATTCCCTTCTTCACTTGCATTTTTCTTCCTCAATGCCTTTTCACGATGCCTATCCTCAAGAATCTTTTCTTGCTCTGCAGCCCCTAACATATCAAAGCTGAATCGAGAGGATGTACTTTTGGTACTTTTCATGTGCTTGGGAAGGCCCAACAGTGCCAATTCTCTAGCCGACACCTCTGACACATTTCGAGATCGTCCCTTTTTAGATGGTGATGATTTTGGTGGCGTTGATGATGGATCTATGGAGATCCGCTTGTTCTCCGCAGGAAGTTCGGGTTCGTTTTTAGGAGGAACTGGCGGGCCAATATCCATTTCAGGTTTTTCAAGACTCACATTTTTCGTGTCAACTTGCTTTTCTGTTGTATGAGCACTCTGTGTTGTATTTTGTTCAGGGCGCTTTTGAAACCCATTCGCATAGGGAGGTTTTGGCAGAGGTAAGTCTGAGATGTCACTTGCTTTCCGTACATGAGGCCCTGCTGCTGGATACTGTTCTTCCTCAAAGTTTTCTGTGAACACTGGCGTATGATTCCCGCCACTCCATGGGCTTCCAACACTTTCATCCGTACCTGACAAGCCTCCATACTGGCCGCTTGGGCTTCTGTGGTAATGCCTAGAAGTGGTGCTGTTATCAGGGCTCCTTATATCACCACTCGAAAGATTCCTCCTCGGTCTAGGGGCACTAAAGTCATGCACAACAGTACCCCTTATCCGTGGATCGAAGCTCCCGGAACTTGAACTGCCTTTACTGGACACAATTGACACGGGTGTAAGTTGGGCCACAGCTTGGGATGTTCTTCTTCGGGCAAGAAGCGACATTGGATTCAGCAGGTTTAGTCGTGCCTTTCCGGACCGTGACTGTACTGGTTCGAATTTTGATACTTGAGCCTGTTTTTCCGGTGGAGGAGTAGGTAACCGTGTACCAGTTGGCCTTCGACCAGTTTTCTGGAGGGGTTGTATATCTGCACCAGTACTTGAGTCGGGAGACCTTTGCTTGGATCCCTTCTTTTCCTTCTTGTCGCCAGCCGGGGCTGACCCAAGTTGATCAAAACTTGTAAACCGAGATGAACTAGTTTCTCTCCCTGCCGAGTATGGTCTCTGTTCTGTTGCATATGGTCTCTTGAAATTGCTGTACTCGGGTGCTTCTTGTGGCCTTGGTTTCTCTTTTAACGTTTCTCTTGCTTGTGATTGTTGATTTGTTTCGCTTTGCCTCGATTTCGTCGATTCAACATTATATTCTGGCGGCGATGTGGGGCTGGAAAACGACAGATTCGCAATGGGGGGTAACACTGGTGGCGGCGACGACGCCGACATGCGTTCTTGAGGGCTGTCATTTTGTAATCGTGGAGAGTGTGCGTGGTCGGAGGAGGAGGAGAACTGTAAGGGCGAAGGTTCTCCCCAGGCATGTAAACCTTCCGGTAGTGCTGGCGAGGTAGGGTTCGAGGATGGCGTACGCCGATGTGGTCGAAGGTAGGAGAACATACTTCAGCACCAGTCCAGAAACTCGCAATGGCTTGATCGGGGCGTCGTTGCGGGGTAGAGGGACTCAGAGTGTGTTTGGATATCGATGCTGGCGTTCAATTGACGTCTCGGGCGCAATCATTATTATTTTACAGCCGTCCTTCCACCTCTTTCGTCAAGTCGCGACCGGGATATTTTGCAGTTGGGAGAGAGATGAGAGAGATGTAAGATGCTGCAAGGAGACCTGGGGGTTCGAGGGGACGAAGTAGTAAAGTACGGAGGTTTTCAAAGCATGTGAAGTCTCTGAGGCGTGGTGTTGGTCAGCGTTTCCTTTTCTCTTCCCTTCGTATGCACTGCAGGATGGTGACGTCGAAATTTACGAGAGGTTGAGATAAGGCTGCGTAGGCACGTTGATGAAGCACGAAAGCTTCTTGGCAGTTGATAGCACAGGTAGGTAGGTACCGGTAGGGTAGGTAGTCAAGAAGAGCAGCAACAGCAAGAAGATAGGAGGTGCAAGCCGGGCATCTGGGTATTCTATCGTCTGAAGTTGCGAAAAGAGCTCACAAGTCGTAACGAATCTTATGGACATCAATCGTGATCTGCGGCTTTTCGCAGGCCTTTGCGACGCGTCCCAGCGGCGGGCGCCCAAAAATAGATCCACAAAACTCTCTGACGGGCTGTCACCAGAAGCAGCACAACACACACACACACACACACTAGAAGCACAGACATCCACGACTTGATGTAATTCAACAACACCACTTTTTGTTGTTTTTCCATCCAACCCTCGTCTCTGAAGATTCTTTTCTATTATTAATACCAAGCTCCTTCTTTAAACTAGACTTTTTGACCTAAACTGATCGAGGAGACTCCCAGATCCAGGTATATTCACTCGTATTAACAGACGGGAGAGATTCTAGACTCTCCACACATTGAAACAGCTCCACATCGTTACCAAGCTAACAGAGGACGAGACAAAGACATTGTACAGGTGCAACCAAGTCTCGTCAGCCTCGCCTGCATCTTACCCATTGAATCTAATTCTTATTCAATTATACAGTGCCAACCAAGCATGCGCTATCTGGAGCTTCTTGGCTCACACTGGATTTGAAGAGAATCCCTCAGAGACAGCATTTATAAAGTTTATATACGACTGGTGCGAATCCCGAAAGACCTCCAACAATGCAAACAGTACTTGGTTTCGCCTATGAGCTTCTCCTTCCATAAGGCTCAAATGGGAAGCACACAGCGCAACAGCCGCCATTGCGATATACAAAGCCGCGCAGAGGTAAATAGGCACGGCAGTGGCAGTGTCGGCCACGGTTCCAATGACAGCTGACAGAATACCCATAATGCGATTGCATGCCACAGCAATTCCGTTTCCGGTTGCGCGGTGAGCAGATGGCAGTACCTCTGGTGTGTAGGCGTAGAGGGTGCCGTAGTAGATGTTAAGAGAGAATCCGATTGCGCAACTGAAGCCGACGTTCTGGGGTTGTGTGCGCACTTGGGTGTAAGCAAAGAAGAACGCCATTGTTATCAAAGCACCGACGACCATGGTGTACTTGCGACCAAGAAATCTCCAATTAGCCATGTATCCTGCGAGCATAGGCCCTGGAATACCACTGATGTTAACAAGGGCATAGTTCCTCCAAGTATCGTAGGTAGAAATATTTCCAAAGTCAGCACCACGTGTCGCGAGGTACGAAGAAAGAAAGACGTAGAAAAGAGGATAAGCAAGTCCGATGAGTGTCCATGATATCCAAATAAGAACCGTCGATAGGGCGATTTCCTTGGTGGCGAACAATCCCCGAAAATGAATAGTTAGTTCCGAGACTGAAAACCTGCTCTTTCCATGAGCTCCTCCTCGGATAGGGCCGCAGGCTTCGAGCTGTGCGACCGTGATGGAGCATGGTCGATTGTATTTGGTGGCCATCGCTTGAAAGGTTGTGACAACTTGCTCTTCCTTGCCCTCACCCAACAAATATTTCGGGGTTTCCTTCAAGCGGATGACAGTGATACGCGCAATACTCATCACAAAGACTAGTGTTCCAGATGTGTACATCACATACCTCCAGCCCCTATCGCCAAAAACTTGGAGTTAGTGCACTGTTTCTAGATAGATCAGGAGTAACTCAAATTAAATGAAGAGCACAAGCATGGTTCTGCCGCAATGAATAATCCATTCAAACGGCGAATCCTGTTCCAAGAAATGAACTTACATGTTGTTTCCGTAAGTACACGCAATACCAGTGGTCTCGGGGGCACAATTCCATTTGGCAGGGGCTAATTGACTTGTTAGCTTTCACTTGGCTTTGTATATTCTATTCACGAATTACTGAAGATCACTGCGAGTATATATGACTTACACAAAAACCCCCATGCAATAAAGCCTGCAATTGCTTGGCCAAGTCCCCACCAAGCAGCGAGCCATGCTGTATGTTATTTAGCAACAAGAGAGGAGAGTTCTCGGGGGTATGTGCATACTTAGAACCCACTGTTTATTCGAAGGAAGGTATTCTAGGAATACAGTAGTACTATAAAACATTGGGTCAGTAATGCGGAAATAAACGTGAAGAGGAATTTGCCAAATGTGTCCGGATGATTCTACAAATACGTACTCAAGAATAAGATTTCCACCTCCGCCAAAGCCAGTCATAGCAATGAAGAACGCAAGTGATTGCCAACTCGGCGCTGCTCCAGCGACGATGACGGCAATGGAACAGATGAACAGTGAAATATTGAAATATTGAAAGCATATTTTCTGCCCACAATGTCTGCGGTCAACCCCCAGAATAAGGCTCCAAGCAGCATACCAACATAAGCAGCGATTGTGAGAGCTCGTCCGTAGGCAGCGTTGAATTCGAGGGCAGCCGAACTGGCAATAACGGACTGGAGGAGGAGAAGAAGGGGAATCAACTGCGTATCTGGTTGGGTGTTTAGGTGGTGAGCAGGCGGAAAAAGATGGTATATGGCGACTTACCCAAATCCATTGAGGACGAAGAGCTTCCAATGGTAATTTGTCCATCCAATTTCATCAATGGCCTGCGCAGTGAATATCTTAGCTCGGAAACCCAAATGGACCACCAGAACGAGTTTTATCTTGGCGCTTCTGGGCTCACATTGTTCACTAAGTGCATTTTGGCATTGAGAGCGGGGTCTAAGTCTTGCTGGGCAAGGATGTCCTGTCCCTCGCCAATGGAGGGAACGTCGACATCATGTTCTGGAGCAACATTTTCGGTGTCAGTTTGCTTGGGGAAATCTCCTTTGTCCTTGACATCTTCCAAAGACTGTGGTTGGGTTGACATGATGGCAATAATAGTGTAGATGTAGTCGTAATTCGTAATATCCCAAGCTCGGCCAACGAGAGCAGAACAGAATAACAGAATAAACAGCAACAGCAACGCTTGGACGAGGAACAACCTGTACTTATACCCCACGGTTATCCTCAGGTACGAAGTGCGTAGTAGAGATTGCTGCTGTAATTAACAAAAGTTGAGAAGCGTATTCTCTTCGGCTTTATCTCTTGGGTGTCGGCCAATCGATAAAGTTCCCTGGCACACGGCAAACCCGATAACTTGCGTGGGGTTGTGATACCACGATGTGATAGGAGATCTCCTACTCCCAGCATCGAAGGATAAGAGGCTACTTTGAACGCCAGTCTGCAAACAGCAATCTTTGAAGATCTGGCGCGTGAGGGTTCCGTAGATACAATGACTGGTAACGTAAAAGTAATCCAAAAGATAATATGCTGTGCACGTGCTGGGAGCTTTGGCCTCGGATTGCACTATACAGAGTACTCGTACATCTTAAATGACAAAACTGTCGCTGTGAAACGGTTAAATGGCGGTACACACTTGGTACATCGAGAGCTTGTATGACTGCTTCGTGGAGAGAGGAGGAAAGGAGGCTTGTGTGTGACTGATGGAAGTACATCTACTCCGTGGACACGCCTGCCTTCACCGTTTAGGTGAGGGCCATAGTTAGCCATATCTTACAGCAAGCACTCAGTACCTGACGTTGAAAGCGCACTTCGAAGGCGTCAATGTTCCTGCAGGACATGACCACTGAAAACAGCCTGCAAATGCGAGGAATTTGCAAACCTATCTCCACGTTGAAGTTGCCGCACGTGCTGAAACGATTGGGCAAAGTGGAGAACAACAACATGGATGCTTCTTCAGCACTAATGTCTCATGGACTACTTTGGAAGAGATAAGAAGCTCAAAAGCCTTCAAGAACCTCAACTGGCTATTTGCTTTGATCTCTTTGGCTCTGCCATCGAAGCAACGTACGCAGTCGGGATCATAGAAGGTCAACAGAGAGATTGTGTTCGATAAAGAAATCGACAACGCGATAGTTTTCCTGTTAAGGAAGCTGGTACGATGCGAGAAGGGGAAATTCAAGGTCAAAGAACCAGGGCTCCGTGATAAGAGTCTTCTTGGCTTGACGGCGAAGTGATACTGCTGCACGCAATGTCCAGGGCGTGATCGTGGTTCTGGGAAAACAAGTCCTCTCTCGTCATAAGTCTGATACTAGCGTCTCTCGGCTAGGTTAGGTGCCCAAAATCAACATCACAGGGCAAGGGAACAATGCGATTCGTATCTCCACAACCTCCTCACCTCCTCACCTCCTCATCCCAGCTCCTATCTCCCTCCACGCTCATATCTCCATAATCATCGCGACAGTGCTACGTATTGGCATACATCAATCACCCTTATCTACTCTATCTGGCCGAATTTCGCATCATCAACATTCAGCGATAACAACAGTGGGCGAAGCGCTCCATGTCCAGCCTTGTCTGACAGAGAGCTTCTTTTGGAGCCTCACCGACTTCCAGGCCATGCTGTGACAATGAGATTCCGTACAGCATTTCGTATCTTCTACTCGACCTCCTACTACGTCCTCTACATCGTTCTCCTTGTCTTATGTCTTGTCACTCCCGCAGATCTTGTCCGCCAAGCCTACGCCCGAGATAACCATCAGTTTTATAATATAATTGTTGTATGTGGAGCTGTCGGTCTGACGCTCTGCCTAGCCTTGCTCATAGGCATTACAAGATGGAAGACCAACTCAAACGTACTCAAAAGTATACCGAAGCAATGGATACCTATCGAGAAGGACGACGTGAACAGATCGGTCAGGAAGATGATAGTCGCAAGCCTTAGCAGAAGCGCTGCCATTGCCTGGGATGCTCGTCCGCGTATAGATCCACAGCCGCCCACAATAGTGTCTGGACCGGATACAAGAGATGCAATTGCGAGGCCTCCAGAGCCGGGTGAGGTGAAAAAGAAAGGGCGTGGGTTTTCTCGCAAGCGCACTGGGAGGACGGAGACCGAAGAGCCAGTAATTGCCATACCATCTTATAAGCCAGTTTGGGGAGACATATCCCACAACGGGTGGTCATCGCCTGTTTCTCCAGATCTTCCAAACCTGCAATATGTTTCTGTCGTTCTGGAACTCCCTCACCTCATTGAAGCAAAGGCCGTTTCTCTCGCCCCTCCAGATCCAGACTCGAATTCCGATCCACCAATGCCTGATATAGAAGTGGTTGAACTACTCCAACGGCCTGCTGCAATGGGACTACGAGATTATATTGGTCACCTAATTAACATTGGCATTATCACATCCATAGATATTGCAACAGACTTTCTTAATGCATACGAACGCGCGCGCTTCTCCGCTCAACCTCTATCAGAACAGGAGTTCCGAGATCTCATGAAGCAATTTGCTGAGCTACTTCGTGGTATGAATAGTCTAGATGCCAAGGGGTTTGACCTTAACCCTCCCGAAAGTGACATCGACGATGATGGCTCGTCATCATTAACACCAGCTACACAACGTAGTCGGTCCATTGCCTCCTCGAGAAGTACTACAAGTCGCAGTCCCAGCGAAGGGACAATCCGCACAGCACCCTCTCGGAGACCTGGCACGAAAAACACTAATCGGACGACAGAATTCGGAACTGCACCCGCCACGCCAAGGAGCAGAAAGACAGAAAGACTTCACGAGCTATTTCAAGATCGCCAAGTTCCCACAGTTTTTCCCAAACCAGACGACCTTATACCAGCAACAGCGGGACCTCGAGCGATAGTTTGGGTAGCCAGGGGAGCGTAATCAAGCTGAGTCGGACGAATGAGAGTGGAGATTTGCCTTATACCCTCACCGTACCGGGAGCGTCTACACAGAAAACTTATTCCTGGGAATCACACCCATCCTGAGCTGAACAAAAGAGATGTTTAGCTCAGTGTAGAATTTTGATTTTTCAATGAGTTTAGCGATGGCGTTCAGGAGATTCGGAGAAGTTTGGGTATATATCCCTGGTTCGTATTTTATAATGTTCAATAATAATGTTTTTTTACCACTCATTACCGCCTCTATCTGCTGAGTCCATTTATTTTCAATCCATCCCTTTTCCTATTCTTCGTCTACGCCCCATGAAAAAGAGAAATGAAAAAGAGAGACCGGGTTTGAGACTGAAAACCCCATAAGTAAGCAACATCCCCTATCTATCATGTGTTTTTTTACTGATACCACTGCAGACGCTACCAAGAAAATCCTTCATTTGACAATTCACATCACTGAGAGCAAATTAACCTCCAATCACAACGCTGCTTTAAAATACCAAAGACGAGCAACGCCTATCCAACTTTCATCAAGCCTTGGGCCGACTTGTTTTTTGTCTTGGTTTGAGAACGTCGATATTGTTGACATCATAGCCCATATCCAGGGAGTTTCGGCAGCCATTCTGTTCCGACCGAAATCATCTAGACATATAATCCAGGTTTTCTCGACGACTTCATGTACCGATGGTAGCCAGCACATGACCCGACCCTCAAGTAACTTGATTCAGGTTCTTTCAAGCATTGTATGGCCTTGTGCTGAACGATATGATGCGGAAGGCCTGATGTCTAGTACGCGAGGTATATGAGAGCTTATCCAGAGGCGGTTATGTCTGTCGCCTTAAGGTTTTCGACACTGTAGACATCGTAACCAATATCCTAGGGATTTCCACAGCCATTCTGTTCCGCCCAAGGTTACCTAGGCATTCGATCCAGGTATCCTCAACAGCTTAACGCATGCTTGGCAACCAGCATATACTTTAAGTGTGTCCTACCCGGGAAGCTGTGGAGGCCGCTGTGATATATTCTGCATAGCGTTGTAAGTGAATAAACTCTCACTCCAGCAATGAGCAGGACTTACCTCATATTCGATCTTATTATCACTTCTTTTACTCTTTTCTTTTTGAACTATATCATCTTTCGATGTATCACTTCTTCCCTGACTTGGCAAAAGTTTTGTCAAATTTGTCAAGGTAGCTTGTCATCTTGTTCTCGTGGGCCTTGATACTGTCTTCGTCATTGTGGTGTTGGAACCGCGGGTTCGAAGAGGTTGGGTCTCGAGTGTATGTGGTAAGAGGGGTAGTGGAGTGGGTGGTTGTTGAATGGATATGGGTAGGGATTTGGGTTTGGGAGTCGGTACTGAGAGGATAGAGATATAATCAGAGAAAAGTACACGGGCAGGAAGGGCAGGATGAGAAGGGCAGACTGAGAGAGGTAGGCATAGTGGTTTTCTTGCTGGGAAGAGTGGTAGAACATACGCTTGGTGAGAAGTCACTGAGCCTTTGTTGACCTTCGTGGAGGATGTGCTGGATGCCATTTTGAAGAGTGTTGTGAGATGAGGAAGAGTGAGGCAGGTATGGCAAGCTAGATAAGCTGTGTCGACGAGGTATGGTGAGGTATGGCGAGGCAAAGAAGATAGGTATGGCGACGGAGAACAGTACACTCGGATGTGTTGACACCGTACGGTACAGTATAGTAAGGGAACAACGGTATACGTGATGATGCTCTTGGGCTTGGATGGGTTGCTTGAAGAATTGGGTATGGATACTGATTACCATTCTACACTTTTGAAAAGTGGTGGGCATGGCGCTTCTTTATACCATTTCTAAAGGAGTGTAAATGATTCGCCTGTTGATACCTATCGTCACCTTCGCGAGTCTCCTTGATATTTTTTCTCACCTCTTGAGGAAAGAGATGCTTGAAATCTTCGGATGTGCATTGGTGGTGAACTCGCTGGTTGCCTTAATGGCGAACTGCACTTGCGAACCACCGATTTCGTGGTGTGCTCTCCCCTGCCTGCTTTGCTTCCCTCCCGTCGCGCGCCCTGACCGGGCCATACCCGCCGAATTAGGATGAAAACGCATGCACGCAATGGTTTACCACACATTCCCCGATAATTATGGAATCGCCATTTTTGTGCACGATACGAAGTAAAGTACTTGGCATTAAGTGAGAAATTGGTACGAAGTACTGTGGTGCAAGTGTTGAGAGCGTTGGCCATGAGACTTCTCATACTATTTACTCGAGAAGCCGCTGCAGTGATATATGTGCTAAAGAGAGTTACTTTTCCATTGCGGTATGAAATTGCAGTTTGCGCGCCATGTCAAAGGGTGCAGGGTTCATCTAGGCCACACTCGCCACAGTATGGGACATGTTCATCATCATCATGGGCCCTTAGCCTTGATAACCGGGAAAGTGATTGTGATTTTGGGGGCTGAAATTCAGATTCACAGTTTGGGGGCTGAATGTTTTTAATCACTTGTTATAACATGAACACTTTCCAGGTTAATACTCCCGAAGCTAGTTTTACTTCTTAGAAGGAAGGTAAAGTAAGCTGCGCTATTATTGTAATGTGCAGGTCCCATTTCGTAAATAAACAAGGAGACTGTATCTAGGTCAGCACTCGATTCAGACATACCCACCAGCAGATACCTAGAGAGTACTTCTAATCAAGTGTCGAGCTCTCGAATTGCAATTTTGAGACTATGCTCAAATCTATAATTTGTATAGTAATTAATTGCCTGCAGTTAACAAAACAGCAGCTTTCTTCTATATGCTGCGTGCTAACTGAATATATATACTCCGCCAAAAGGTCATGGGCCTCCTATGCAGTCTTAATCTAGAAAAACTTTTGTAGCATTATTATCTTCCATAGAATGAATTAGGGACAATAAATCGGGGGAGGGGGAGCAACAACATACCGACAGCAGCCTCTTACGAGAGAACCATGACTGAGACTTTAGTAGGGGTTGCCTATAAAGACTACTAAGACTTCCGACGAAAGACTCACTTAGGGCAGCAGTATCGCATACTGTACAAGTAGGCTGTAGTGCGTGGTTCGGTTTACAGGCGAGGCTACTAAGATTTGCGACGAAAGACTCACTTAGGGCAGCAGTATCGCATACTGTACAAGTAGGCTGTAGTGCGTGGTGCGGTTTACAGGCGAGGCCGGTCCACTACACTGCGGTAATCGATTGAACACCACATACAAGGCAACCACTAGTGCGGCACCAATAACATTGCTATTGCAGCCGCCACCAACGCTGTCAAGCTGCCAGACACCGAACTCTCCAGTGTTTTGACTCGTCGCATATAAAACACGCACATCACGATTGGTTGTTGCGTCGGCATGCATCGCATGCTTATGACTTGCGCTGCTACTAAGCCGTAAAGCTGCGAACCTCGCGGGCCATGGCTACATCTCTCCTTGTCTCTGACATCGTTTGACAATACAGACGATGTGCAGCTGTAATTCAAGGTTCACCACCACCAAGGTTATCCGACTTCGTTCGAGATCTTCTCATGGGTTGAGGATCGTAATGCAGGGTTGCGTGGCGAGGAAGTGGAACGATGCACGAGGCGGAGGCGAGGGTTTTTGCGGAGCATAGCTGACCTTGTATTTCCATCAGTATGAGGCTCCATTACTGTTATCATGTCGACTTATTGACAAGGGGTATGTATCTCCGAATCGTTGTACGAAAACAATGTTCCTAACCATGGCTTAGTCAAATCGCAGTCCTATTCGGTCGAACTGTTCGCCCAAGAGCGTCTGAATTATGGTATATGCCTTGCTGTCAGTCAATCTGACATTACCTTTCCGCTGTTCGCCAATAAACGAAGATGATCTTGAACGATTTCTGTTCAAGCAAAACAGGGAGATAGATGCCTTCAGTTACTAAGTAATTATTCACGTACGTTTCCAATTTGTTAATGAAATACAGGCATTTCGAGCAATCATTGTAGCAATCCTCATTATGATTAGAGTTCGATTCAAGTCATACACTGGCCTACGAGCCATAGTACTTGCCTATATGAAATCAATTCTTCATACAAAAGCGTTCTAGCCGTGATCGAAACCTATCAACAGCGCTGTTTAAGAACTCCCACCTACCTGAGCAAGATGCATTGAGACCTGCATCCATCGCCGCCTGCGAGACCTCGCGGAGAAGATTCGGAGCCTTGTATTCGTGTGTTTTGCATCGGAACATTCCCTGTTACCTTTTCTATGGATGATCTTTACTAACCGTTAAAAACAACATCTGTCAAATGCAGGGGAATGGGAACAGAAGTTGGAGACTAGGGTGCGGTGAGAGTGCCATGAGAGGAACGTTGTGTGTCCACGGTACACCATTACGCACACGCGCCCGCGGCGGGGAAATCGGATCGTGAGAGTAATACCGACCTGGCGGTCGAAGTACAATACAATAATTTCGGAGCGAACACCCTGCTCTTGACTATTACAGGCATGCTCTTGTAATATACAGACTATACTGGAAGCGGAGACTGTTGCAGCGGAAGAATGCTAGCAGAAACGGATGCTCCAGCGGACACTGTCTTGGGCTCTAGAATACGGCGGCTGGAAACCACATCTTGTCGCCGAGTCACTGCGATTCAGGAAGCGTGCTTCTTCGGATTTGCGTTTCCCCGATACCAAGTGATGTACAAGTTACTAAACGCAGCCTCACGCATTTGATCAAGGGGGTCGGCGGAAATGCGTTGCGGTGTGGGCGGTGTGTGTAAGACTCATTTGGAAATCAGGAGCATCGCCGTTAACCTTATCACCGACTGCAGACAAATGATGTGGGAGGCAAGGCCATACATACCTCAGCTACATGGCATGGGACTGTCAGCCACAAATGGTCGCTTAAGGTGCTTAGCGACCAAGATTGGCTCGCTTAATGCGTCGACTAAATGGTAGGTTGAAAGATACGAAAGTATCTATGTACCTTTCGTAGTGCGGAGCTAATAAACAAGAACACACTTCTAGAATACGGTTCTAGAATTGAGAGCTTCGCATATTCAGAATGTAAAGTCTTCTATGTCATACATCGCCTATGGAAATTACTCATATGGAACGTACAGAAGAACGCCGTACCTGCCGGTGGCCATTTATGAGTTTCTTGTATTTCTGGACTGTAGTCTTTTCCCACTGATTAATACAGTATACACGCTAAATAAAGATTCCCGCATATTATCAAAGCCAGTCTAGCAACGACGAAATAAACCGAAAGAACTTCTACAATCAGTGACATGCACCGTTTCTGAGCCTTGTACTAGGCTTACAAGCTTATTACTTATGCATTCCATTATCGCACAGTACAGCCTCTCATATGAATGATATGTACTTTACAATATTACATTATGTTTTAATTCTCTTTTTGGATATCTTGCTAAGTTCTACATGATCACCTCGCTTAAAAATAAGATTTTCGTTTCCTGTAATACAAGTTGTAGGATGAAGTCTTAAGCATTTGATTGTGTTCTTGTAGAATTATGGTTAGATTATTTCATTCTTAGGTAGTACAGGGAGTTGTAGTCTTACTAACAGTCTTTACTTCTGTTTTAACATTACTTACATTAACACTTAGGTATGTTTGTTTATTACATGTTTAGAGTTCAAAGTGAAAAAAGACTAACATGGAACAGAACTCTTTATATCTTTCTTGAGACTACACAACCAAATACATAATAACTATTGGGAATATAGTACGAAACTACCGAAGTTCCGAAGGCGAGCTTGGTGCTACTTATATCGTAGCATCAACTTCCCATTCCGTAGCAACAATCTGTTAATCAATACAATATAATACAATTCAACCTTATTTTACTCTTTTGGGTATACTCACCTGGTGACTCCAATAATACCTGGCATCAATTGTATGAAGGATACAACGTGGAAGATATAGACTTGATAGTTATTGATACAAAATAGTGCTGTTATATGAAGCTCAGTATTGCTAATAAGGCGTGAAAATTTTAATTTTTATAAAACATCAAACAAACTACTTCGAAGCTCACCAGCTTCACTCTAATTTTTGGGGTTCGCAAATCTGTTCAACTTGAAGAACCTATTTAGTTAGCCCGTTACCGAAGGTTCCTCATAGCTAACAGGAAGAGCTTCAATCTCATCCACGAGATTCCCAAGACTAGCTCCTTGTGATGAGAAATTCCTACTTATATCTCCCTTGTTGATGTTATTTATTATGACTAAATAGAAACCGGTCTTTGAATATACTTACTGCTTCTTGGCGGACTAGTTTCTTATTATCGGTACACTTCGATGATGTTTTCTCGGCATTGGTCTCTACTGAAGCTCACTTATAGAAATTCTTATCGAAGTCGACAAGATTATTTTGAATCTTTGTTGTGTGGGCTTTGATGATCTGTTCAGCGGGCGAAGAGAAGTAGGGTGATTCCTCGGGGACTGAAGTGGTAGGGTCTTGGAGATAATAGTTGATCCTATTTTTGTAGTTGCTGGTAGCTGAGGAGTGTCGACTTTGACTACTGTAGGTATTGGGTTAGCATTTTCAAAATGAAGAGTACATTTTGTTAATATGTACCTATTTGCCGATCCATTCACGGAGCCATCGGTAGCCACGACACTTTCCGCAAAGTCCACAATAGCCGATGAAGGATGAGCTTCAGTGCTAGAGGAAGAGTCAATCTATGATGATAACATGACTCTCTATGTATACTCACATCTCACAACCAGCCATTGACTCATCGAATTCCTGCAGGTATCTCTGTAGTTGGGTTGTATGTATATAGATGTTGTCTTCGGTCGAAGCTTGTTGGTTTAGATGGCCAGGCTCGACTTGGTCTTGGGCATAGGAGGTTGTGCGTTCGGTAGAGTGATCAGTAGTTGAAGAAGCATTGTCCTGGTTTCTGTTGATGAAAGCAATGTTAGCGAGGTGATCTTGGAATTTGATTGGGGAATCAAGAGAGAGAAAGATATAAAGAGACAGCAATTCAACATACGTCTCAATATTGGAAGAAACAGAGCCATGGTTCGCTTGTGTTGAGGATGTGATAGATGCCATTTTGAGGTTCGACGAGGCGAGGTATGATACGTTACAATAAAGTATAGAGCGATGAGCCAGAAAGAAGATATATAAGGAATAATATACGCAATAGAGTTCTTGTAGCTCGCTTTTAAAAATTGGTACAAAGTACAGTGATGCGAATAACTTGTCCTTTGGATTTCTTTCAAAGTGGTGGGCATGGTCTTCTTATAATCAGGTCGTGAGCAAGGCACGGGGTTAAGTGGAAAGTGGTACGCAGATACAATTACTCGTTCGCAACTTCGATGCCTTTTTCTCCTTCAAGATTGATCTCACCGTCTAGACAGACAAGCATCGGGGGGTAATATTTGACGCAAAGCCACTGAGAGTTGGCAGCGGCATGCAGCTCCTCCCTGGTTTGGTGTAGGGCGACAGGCTCTCTAGTACGGAGTAGCTACCGGAAAATATGGGCCCTCCACGACTAGCGCTATGATTTCCCTCATAACTCATCTCACCCCGATCGTACTACTTACATACTTACTGTACGAAGCACTTTACATCCTTGGTTCCGCCATGTACCTAGGTGGGTAGGGGGCTCGGCAGAATTAAGTATGGAATTTTGCAGGAAGGCCTGTTGTTGTGGGTGGACTGTGTGTGCGTTGGCTTGGACAGGGGGGGTTCTGGGAGCGACTGGGAGTGACTGGGAGTGACTGTGATTTTCTGGGTTGTCAGCCACTAAGGACACCAAGGTCTACTAATACAAGAGGCCCTGGACGCCTGCAGGCGTCAGATCCCACATGCGAGCGCACGACTAGGGTTGATCTGCGAGGGCACGACTAGGGTTGATATGCACGGCGACGGCTAGGGTTGATATGCGAGGCGACGACTAGGGTTCAGGTGCATCTGAAAGTATTTTTGAACGTTACCTTTTGAAAATGCTCTTTGAAATTTAGATCAAATCATGACGCGTGAATGTCCAGTCTGCAATCCACCATTCAAAAGGGCTGGACAAGAAACCAAAAAAATCTAACAACACATCTTGGCTAGGAAGAAAAACGCTGCACATGCTCCACATGCTGACAGGCTCTTAACTTGTCAGGTGTGCGGGCAAAGGTTTAGGCCTTCCCAAGTACGGTCGAAGCATGAAGCGGCATGTATTCTAGAGATTCTCTCTAACTAACCCTGATCTACTCTGCGTCTCCTAAGCTGGCGGGCCGGTGTCTGCTAGTACGGGGTAAGGAGAAGGGGAGAACGCTATGGCGAATCGCGCAAAGATAATAGTGATTGGTAGCGAGCGCCCCAGTGTAAGATTTTGGGTGGCATTTTAGGTGGGGGTACGGTCCGAGGATGTGTGCGCATGCTCTGCGCCTGATATTAAATGTACAATTTGTGCTTCATGGTAATCGGTGCACTAATAAGTAAAGTCTGCATATCTGAGACCATTGCAAGTAACCTTTTCTGGACGAACGGTTCCAGCTGCATAATATCTGTGGCCCAATCTTGAATTTTCATATTCGATATTCCTAGCTACGTATAATTGTTTTTAAGTCGCTGGGCCAATTCTCTTCTTTGTTGCTGTACCAAATGCACCCGTGGTAAAGCCTGCTATCTACGGACAACGAACGTACTGTACTTTCTGAGTCCATAGCTGCGTTTCAAATATGAAAGCGGAAACCCCTTCGCGATGTAGGTTCAGTATGTTAATTTTCACCCATGTTCAGAACTCCGTAAACAGTATCGTTATGTGTAATCGCTCTAGCTGATTAGGGTCTCTTTTTCATTTCTTTTTGCACTCTGGCCCATAATTGATTGCTGGTCTCTGAATCTGAAATATCGAACGATTCCTTCACTACTATAGCCACAGGTGTGGCGGAGGTTAAGGCGCCACCGCCTTTTCTGACTGTTTACTTCACAGCAGCGGGGTTAACCCAAAACCCCAAAAGGTGCAGGTGGCAGGCAGGGGTCTTTTGCAGCTAAGGATGGCCACATGGCCAGCCTACCGAAATCATAATGCTTATGATGACACCACAATCTACAGTTTGGATTCGAGTGGCGAATATTTTGCACAATGAGGCTCTTAGATTACTAATGGCTCTCTGCTATAATTATTTCTGCAGAGTATTCCGCATTTGGCTAGGGTCAGAATTGGGAACTGAAAACAAGTTGCGCATGCACACCGGCGTTCCGGCTCCTGTGAAGCGCAGTTTTTAATCTTATTTGCATGTACCTATACAAAATATACGCGCTTCTCAGTATTCTTATTGCTTTCATATGTTTCTGTACACTCAAAAGTTCAGAACGAGAGAACGATTGCTTAACAGGCTCGATTACTCAGTGAACGAATTAGGTCGCTTATTACCTCGGCTATTTATTTACTACCAATGAGAATTATTCAGCTTAGGTATTTTTAAAATCAGTAAAAAACAGCCAATCAATATGTATGATGTCAGATTAAAACAATTATAATGCCATGCTTATAGTGTAACTATAATCTTCTTCGCTTCAGGAAAAGCCCCAGTAACTGCGTTATCAGATTCAGCCGGTATCCCGCTATGCTCAACAACAGATTGAGAAAGTGAAAAAGGAAAGGAAAAAAAGACGCTCGTGGTACCAGTGGTACAAGAACCACCGGAAGCTTTATTCCAAGTTGAAATTGTTTCCCCAGAATAACCCTTCACTCATTTCCCGAGAAGATAGCCTTTCTTTGACGGCATACCGACGAAAGAAACCCCAACAGAAGATGCTGCCACTGAGAACTACAACTGAAGAAACAGATAGCTATTCTCGTTCAGCACTAGACCTTCCAAAACCATTTGCAGAATCCCCAATCCCTTTTTTTATTAGCTTTTTGAATTTGCCACATGTCTGTCCCTTACAACACTTACCTTCTGTTAAACGATAATTAGTTCGTATTTACTGAAAGTCACTTCTTATAGAATTTCTCATTGAAGCTGTCGATTTGGGTTTGAGCTTTTGCCTTGTGAGCTATGACGCTTTCTAGGATAGATGTATTGCGATAGTCAGGGCTCGGGTCGGTCGACTCATTGATGTAATCGTTGATGCCAATAGAGCTCTTGCTAGTAGAACTAGATAAAAAGTTGATACTATCTCGAGGTAATGATGAGTTTGTCCGGAGATATATAGAGCGGCTGTGGCTCATGATATTAGCTGGCTTCATCACTACTTGCCAAGTACTAGAAGACTTCTGTCATGGGCACAAACAACATGGTGTTGAATACATTCAACGAAGATCTCACTTTGTTACAGATAAACGAAAGATAAGTCTACACACCTCTCAATAGAGCCTTGCTTTGCTTTGCTCGGGTGGAAGCATTGGAGCCAGAAGTCATTTTTGTGAAAGCGAGGTGAAGAAACCTGGCCAACAGCGAAGATTTGTGTTCAATCTGAGGAGAAAGGGTGCTTAGTACGATAGAGTATGTCGTGTTGTAAAGTTATTGCTCTTGTTTGTATAGGAGCGTGGGAGGAGTACCTTCCTCAAATATATCTTATTTTCCACGTAGCATGATAGGAACATCGAGCGATGGAGCTTATGGCCCAAAGTAATCGGATGATCGTATTCTAGGAGAATTTCATGTCACAAAGTTCAACTTCATCCAATTACTCAACACTGTGTATCATGTAAGGTGTCATGAGGGACAATTGATCCTAGTTACAACGCTGCAGACATATTTTGAAAGTGATAAACTTGCTCTTCAAAGATGATTTTCTATATTATTGACATCAGAAACGTACGACCTAGATACGTTGCACGTTTGCCTTAAAAATTTTCATGATTACCCTGTTGCCTCCCTCAAGTTCTGATTCGAAATTATTTATATATCCCTAAGAACTTATGGAGTGCTGTCTACTGTCTGTGTTACATCTCTGAGAAAGTGAGTTAAAACATTTAACTATTCAAAAGATTTTCCTGTACAGTTGTGCGAGTTCGTTTGCCTCTACATTTCTTTCTCATTTCAGAGCCTCAAGAATCGAACTCGGAAGTATCATTAGAGTTGGCCCGAAAATATATCCAATGCATGAAGCGAAGCATGGTATGGTATCCTGCAGCTTGCAGCAATAGAATGAAGCCTCTTCTCTAATTGTTTGCCACTGAGATCCAAACCGCCTATATCTTTCAGCCGTTTCGCCTTTAGCATGACTTAGTTGGTTGCCTTATCTCAAATCACAGCATCTAAATGGGCCTTATAATCCCCTCATAGAATAGAGCCACTTTTTCAAGTGATCGCTGCTAAAATCCAAACCGTCTATATCTTTCAGCCGTCTCGCCCTCAGCATAGATAATCGGTTGCCTTATCTCAACCCACAACCCGTTCCCATGGGATCGCCTAACAAGCTGACTGCACATTAGAAATCAGTCGTCGCTTACATATACCAACCCCGCAGACTTGCGAGTCTGGAGAATCATCAGGCCTAAATAGACCAAACTGCTCCAACTTTTGCAGGTTTTCTTACTGCAGACTCTGAATAATAATTCAGTTCTTAGGTAGGAAAGGTATTTCTATCATACTATCCTAAGAAGTATAGATTCTAGTGACCTAGAAAAATAAGTAGCCCAACATAGCGCCAGTTCACGTGACTGACACATTTACTTTGAGGTATCTCAGTGGCTGTTATTGTTCTTTGCTGACCTTGAAGGCAACGGCCTCAAATTTTGCCTTGTAATACAAGTCGCACAACTAATTCAAATGGCTCGACTTAATCGTACCACACGAGTCACATGGCGCTACCGATGCTGCTTCGTGGCAAATTCGAGAATCTTTCTATCTCCGAGCCCGATGTTTCTCTGAAACGCTGTTTTATTATTGACTTAACTCCTTTTATCCTTGTTTGCAAAGAGTGCTAGCCCCAATTAACACCCAGGTCGCTTACTCTTCTTGGAAGCTGGCGTGAGACCTTGCCTATGCGCCTACTGCTTCTCGTGTTTATTTAATTGCTTGTTTTTGATACATAGCATTATCAAATTCGGCACACCTGTTTCTTCTTCTTCTTTTTTTTGGAAGGGACATGTGAAGGTCTCAGCCTTGTGTGCTTGGGTGTTCTTTGAAGAAGACTATTGGCGTTTGGAGTAAGAGGCGGAAGTCGCCGGGCCTTAGAGGTATACATTAAGATTCTCTGTAGAGTACTCGACAGTTGGCAAGATAGAAGAATAATTCTAGTCTCTACTCATTAATATATAGTTAGAACAGTAGCTAGAAAAGGTGGTTGGTTAGTTTTGTTCCTTCAAAAAGAGCCAGGACCCGCTAACCAACACTGAGAGGAATGTAACATACATCTCGATGTTTATACTAATAGATGCATGATTAGCCTGGCTTCAAGATACAAGTAAAGGCGTTTCATTTAATTTAAGATGATTGAAGTTACCTAGCAAGGTAACATAAGATTATATGCACAAATAGATATCTAAGCGACCAACTAAGTAACCGATGTTTTGCAAAGAAAAGTTCAACCACTATCATGTATACCTATTGAACAGTTTGGAGAGTATGCTACTTCTTGTAATGGTTTCAAGTAAGGTGAGAGGGGTGTTCGAAGGTTCTGCGGGTGCTGAGGACTTGACTAAAGTAGGACCATCAATTGAAGTTCTAATTTTAAGCGACGTGACTAGGACCCTGAACTTGTCTAGTGCCTGGCACTGCCTAGTAAAACTTGACTGAGAGTAACTACTAGGATTCTAAAGTAAGTGGTAGGATAGAATCAGCACGAAGCATCGTAGCAGAGTAATTATCGCTTAGCACACCTCGTCACTACTATGTCTTGATCACCTTTTTATAGTGAGCACTTCTCTCACATTTCACTTATTAGCCTTTCATGCCGTGTTCTATTGTCTAACTTGGTTTCCAAGGTAGACTAACTCCCTATCACTATCACAGCCAGTTTGCAATCCGTCGCCACGAAAGCCAATACATTTTAGCCTTAAAACTACACTTATATACTAGGGTGTATATTGGGAACTAAAGAGTAAGGAAGCGAGCCAATCGATCATCATTGTACATCAACAAATCCTTGTCAGATATTATTTCCTAGACCTCCAAGTTCTTCACTGAGAACAAGTACTGTGTAATATCGATTAAATGACTTCCTTAATTGAATCAAACTACCCCTTCCTTCTATCCCCTGTAAGCTACTCCAGAACCTCAACAATCTCTGCCTTCTGGATAGTTCATGCACTTGGACCAAACACAGCAACCACAACGATGTCCTACAATGGGTACATATATCTCCAGGTTCTTTGACCATAACATTTCGAACAAGTTATTGTTCTCAATTATACTTTCTCATAATGTTGTTCAGATTTTCCCGCATCTTGGTCGTATGCACCCGAACACTATCTTTTGAGGTGTATTGGTGTTTGAATTGCGGATTGGAAGAGATTGGATCTTCGAGGTAAGTGCTAATGCGTTCGGTAGAGTTGTCGACGAGTGTGCGAGAACGGTATTCATTACTAGATACACTATTAGTACAGTCTGGGAACTAAAGTTTATGATGGCTTAGCTAGGACTTGGGAGGACTTACACTATGTTAGGGCCGGCTACAGAGCCATTATTGGCTGCTGTAGAGGATACGCTAGACGCCATTTCGAGACAATGTGGATTTTAGGTGGTGATCGAGGGATGATGCATGTATCAGGTTGCAATAAAGAATATGTACAAGAGCGGCAGCAGTTTCAGCACTATTCAAAAGTTTAGAAAGTAGTAAGTGCTTGTTTGAAGCGTTCGGAGTAATGTGTTATTTCGATTTTTGAAATACAGGAAAGCAGAACACCTCTTATACAGCTTCGTAACAAGGCAGCATGTAGGGCAAGCTGACTGCCTTGACATGAAAACTCATCAAGTCTTCAATTATTCATACATCACGGAGGTTTCTTTACGTTCATGACGGTGATTTTACGCGTATGCAGTAAATACAACACGTTTCTAGGCGTATCGTGGAACTTTCCACAGCATACCTGCCGTCATTAGCTGAGCTAGGACAATCCTAGTTAATCGTGACCAGATTGCCCCACTTTAGTGGGCAGTCTAATGCATAGCTATCCATGCACGGTGCGAATACTCTGCAGCTTGAGTAACCAGCCTGTCGGGGTTAAGAGCCGAATCTTCCAATAGAATTGCCGATTTAGTTTGACTCTAGAGGGAGACAAGACCAATCCAGACGAGCCCCAAGACTTTGCGACCGAAAGTTTATGGGGGAGCGTTCTCAAGTCCTTCTAATGCACGTCAAGGCCAAGATACTTCCTGGAAGGTACTGTAGAAGTAGGGATGAGGATGTGAAAGAGTAATTGGATAAGCCTTGCAGAAGATCCATGAAGCATGTAGCAGCAGCGGTCTGCTATAACTTGTGCTACGTACATTTAGAATAGCAACTTTTCCGATTGACGATCTAAGATGTGATGTGATGTGATGTGGTGGTGGAATTATAGAGTAGGAATCTATGATTCGCTATGATTCTCAAACTGGACAGGAGGAATTCGGATTCGGGAGTATATCTGGGGATCAAGAATGGGAATGGAAGGCGTGGGGGTCGTGAGAGGGCTGTGTGGTCATGATGCAAGATTAGGGGGATGCGCCCGAGTGGATTTCTAGACAAGATAAGGTTAAAAAATAGAACGGAAATTAGAGATCAGTTAACCTTGTGATACCCACAGGACTATTGATACTTGTGAGTAATTGCTATAGTGCTGGATTGGGCGCCAGAATTGTCGGTCTAGATTATTCGTCGCTAAATCAGTCACTAAAGATACGAGTTAAATCTCGGGGCAATCAACTAAGCCAAGTTGTATTAGGGATTCCCCCAAAAGCTTCAAATATTGCTTTTTTTTATGTTTCAAATAGAGAGATATTCTGAGAACCAAAAGATTTTGTTTCTAAAAACAAAATCCAAGAAAAATCCTAATATCATTTGCTCTCTTATTTGACCAGTAAGGAGATCTTGATATATTGATGTGGTTTTAATGATACAAAGATTTAAACAAGCTCTTCTGATACATACATAGTGTTTTCTGTAATATTTTCCACGGACTTCATACCCCAAACTTCTTGCTGGTCTTAAGGCACTTCTTTAACTTCGATTAAAATCTTTTAGTCGCGGTCGCCTATTACTGTACAATCAATTTTACTTTACTTAAAAAGAATTATTAGCATCTTTCACTTCCTGAGATCTATTATAGTCCTAACTATTCTTTCAGACCTCATTAGATTTCTACGTAAATGCACATAATGTTTAGGTACTGCAATTGGGGGCTCCAAAAGACCAAATACAGATACTCCGTCGCTTAATCCACCAGTAAACAGACAGACAGTCAAGCGGATTTATCAGCCTAAGGTGGGGTTCACATAAGATAGAAGAAGCTTCAATAACGTTTGTAAACCTCGTATTTTTATTTCTTACTCTTACTGTATATTCATTCCGTCCGTACCTTTGATCGTCTCAAGGATTTAAACCACTTCATACCTCAGCTGATAAGTACAGCACCAGTCAGTATACTGCGGCACATGTGGGCTATCACTGCTAAGAGCAAGACTTCATATAGTCTCATCATACTCCTTCAACAACCCTTCTCCGTCTTTCAAGTCCGCTACTTGACGCGAGATTCTTCAACAAATGTATGTATTTGTTGACTGAAATTTTGAGTGGAGATTTAGTCGAAGTGCGAGTTACTATGAATAGTATTGCGTTATAATCACAGACATGCATAACCGCGACCTCCAGGAAGTTTCCAAAGGATTTTACGGAACTGTTTGGGGGAAAAGAGAAGCACGAGTAGTGTTCTGTGGTCTAGCAAGATTGCTTTCTCGATCACCTCTAGGATCTTGACCTCATGTTAGGTCTGTAAAATCGCGGAAGCAGAATTGCGTTACTTACCATCTCTTGCTTCAATCCTATCATCATAGTTTTGAGGAGGATAACGGTACAAATTTCTAACTTTTACAAGTCCCCATACTCCTGTCGAAGTGGTCAAGAAAGTCCTGCATCTTGGCGGTATGAGCCCATGTGCTCTCATCGACGGAGTCGTGTTCGTACGCAGGATTTGGGTCGATTTCTTCTTTGACGTAGTTTGTGATGCGTTTCTTCGAGAAGACTTTGTAGTCAAGCTTTGAGTTGACTTTCGAAGTTTTCCTGGAAGAGCTGACAAGTGAAGGGTATGATAGGTAAGCACTCCATATTTGCCTTTCCGGACTACTGGTACTTAGGAAACCAAACCGAGGGTGATTAAACATGGGCCCACCATAAGTAATGGTAAATGATTAAGTATTTCAACACTCCTTGTCACAGAGCCGTGAGTTGCTCGAGCTGAAGTGGTAGAAGTTGAGGACATGATAGGTTGAGAGGATGGATAAGGATGGTTATGTGATAGATTACAAATACGTGGATGATAGATGATGCCTGGAGCATCGGCATTGGCATGCGATATGTGGTTTTCGCATTTATCTCAGTCAGTTCGTAACTTGAAGAAGGTTTGAAAATGATGTTCTTTCACGGAGCGCATAACATTTCTTATATATTGCTAGTGAACTACTCGACAGAAAGTCAAGTTGGTTGCCTCGCCGCACCAACATAAATCCAGCGCTTTTTCTTTTCCATTTAGTAACCCCGAGTTTAAAGGACATAATGTGATAATTCCACACAGTGGGCCGATACTCGTAAGATAGCTGAGAGAATGCACTTGATTCTGATTCGCTCCTCCGACATCATGGGGGAACTCTGTCGCTTCTCCCCACGCAAAGCCACCCGTAAAAAGCATCATCGCACATACTCAGATTTGCCTACATGCGACACTCTCCAATGAGCTTCTCAAATTAGATATTGATAGCATCCGGGCTCCTGACGATCGACTCGGCTTTGGGTTTAAAGACCATGTTCTAGACTTTGAGGTCCCAAGTCTGGCGTAAGGCTGACAGAGAACTGTGGCATAAATGGACCCTTTGGGTAACCGGCCATATACCTCCAGCCACAGGGTCGCCGACGGCCGAGGCCTAGACCAAAGTCCAGACCAGTTTGGCTTGCAACCATTGCGGGGATAACGTCGGGGCGAGCCTCCCGTAAAACACCCCTCATTCCAGCAGGCTGAGTGAGGCTCATGATCTTTAGAGATGTTGTGAGCGTCTCCTGGATTTACCAAAATTATTTCCGAGCTTACAGTTTTCCTTCCCTCCAGCAACAAGGATTGGCAACGCAATACAGTACCTATGCGACGCGACTTGTTAATTTCGGTATGACGCGGAGTTACATGCTAATGATTTATAAACTCACCACTTTCTTGGAAACCATGATTCCATTATCACGATGTCCTTAGGAATGCAACAGCGAGAGAAGCACTCGATCGTGTAGTTTGCGAGTCCCGAATGCTGACGAATCATAGGCTGTTGTGAACGGCGGGTCTGCCATAACCATAGCCTTGCCGCTGTGTCTTCGGATGTTTCCTTTTATAGTGCTAGCCTTGCATTCATGCAGGTGAATATCAGACTGACAACCTACCACCTCTTTATTGTCTCTTAATTGTTCCTGTTCCCGATCGGCCACACTATTGATTATGTATCATCGCTCCTCATGGTATGTCATTGTATCATCGAATTCTTGCAGAATGGCCTTTGCTCGGGCGATGTGACTTCGCATACTCTCATCTGCATTCGAGTGTTCATACGTGGGGTTTGGGTCGGGTTTGTCATCGATGTAGGTAGATATTCGTTGCGTGGAGTCACTTCTGTGAATCTCAGAGGTCGATGAAGAGGTTACATCGTCTTGCGAATATGTTGTTTTCGACTTTGCTTTCGTATATGAACTATGGCTACACAAAATCAGCGTTGAAAGAAAACAAGCACATCTTCCTCAGAGCACCAGAAGTTTGCTTGGCTTTCCTTTTAAGGATACGACCGAGCTTATAATGTCGTACCTCTTTACAGACCCGCGGGTAGCTTTTGTAGATGTGATAGAATTAGGAGACATTTTATATCCCACCTGCAGATACGTGGGGAAGAAAAAAGGTCTCTAGTTGGGTGCTGCAATTAATGTAATAAGGTAAGGATGAATCTTCAGGCGTTTGACCTCTCGTTGCTTCCTCGAGAAAAGCCTTTTACGTTGGTCGAACTGGAACGCTGGTGGTTGGTATCAAACGTTATATAGAATCGATAAGGCCGGCGGAAACTGAGCATCACTACTAGTGGTTTAAGTATTGCCGGCCTTTGAGGGATTGGAATTCATTTATTTCACAACATCTACACCACCTTCTCAAAAATAATTACAGGGTTAAGAAGCTCGTGCTGTTTGGTGACAAGGGTTCAATGGACAGTACCAGTATCGTGCTATATATCCTGGTTCCGTCTTGACATTTGGGTCGTTCTATTGGAACACAGTGCTTGGAAAGAGGAATACGTAGGATGCAATATGACGGACTGTTGCCCAACTAGTAGTAAACGCTGCTACTGGAATTGGTATTCTCTATAGTGCAGTGCGAACGCCAGCCTATGACCTTACTTACAGGGCCTGACCGAACTCAGAGGTCCTAACACCCTTGCGGCCCGCAAGCCTGGTGGAGCAATCACAATCACCAATACTGCTTCTGCAAGAAAAGTAACCGGGGAACACCCTAGCCCGAGCTACAGGCTGTGGTGGTGACCCGCAATGCGGCAACACTGTGCGTCACTGACATCTGACGAATTGGAGGAGCGACGTGTGTGGTTTAGGCCACGCCGAGTAGCACAGAATGAACGGTGGGGTAGGTTTGGTGTATTTCAATTTCTGCTTTGCTGGCTACTTGCTGCGACAGAAGAAGGTTAGCGTGCCAGCTGGCAGCAGTCTTGTTCAAGCGAGCAACTGAGTCGTCCAATTGTTGCCACATACCCTCACAGCACACGAAGAACTATATTTAAGCTTAATTATCTACTGCTCCATATGGATGGAATTTGGTTGATCTAAGCGCTTCGCACACCGTTTAACAGCCAATTAGACCGCAATCGCACGGTTCTGGATGGCAATTCGTCAGAAATCACCCTTGTATACAACCCCGCACCTGTACAATAGGTAGGTTTGGGAGAGGCCCCCGCTCGGTCTTCAGAACCCCCACCAATGCACGCCACTATGTCCGAAAATCAAAATCTTCAAAGGTAAAGTCTACTCGTGCCTCTCGGCATCACCGTACATCCAATAAGGCCCGTTTTGCCGACCGAATAGCGACAAAGGCACAAGATTGGGAAAACAAATTGTCCCTTTCACGCCGACTTTTCGTGCACGAGGCTGCAGAAATGACATGTGATTCAGAGCCTCACCTACCTGCTCGCCCGAATACTCCGTATGAGAGAGAGAGAGAGAAGTTTTACGATGGGCTCGGTTTCGCCGGGACACCATTGCGGCCGTTTATGTGTGAATTCTAGAATATGTCTCGTACTCGTAAACTAACTTATGATTTGGGAAACTACATACTGCCTTGCCAGCCTTTGGATGACTAAAAAGCTCTGGGCGATTACCAAGGATCGTGGTTGACTCTCACAATTTACAATTTGAAATGCAGTCCAAATATTCTACCAATGGCTTTATTTAGATCGACTGATATGGATTAAATTCCGCAACGCTGCTACAGAGGAGTACACCTTGCTTCATTCAGAAGATCAAAAATACAGTAGTATTTAGTTAACATTCTAAAACTAACTTTGTCAAAATCGATTCTACTTCTATCTCTAAATTCGCAAAGCAAGTGGTTACACAAGACAACCTTGAGCAAAGTATGTATCACGTGACAACATAAGAAGCGTCTCCATTTTTGTGCCGAAATTTAGAGATCGGTATACTACATTTGGCGACTAAATGCAAACTAGTGCCAAGTTGATGATCTTGAAATCTACTGAGTTTTGTCTTGGCACGGGACCTGATGTATGATTCCAATTATAGAAGAGACTTGACCGAGCCAGTGAGAATTTTAAAAACAAGAGAGAGGCTCTCCAGATTCTATATTCTAACAGACTATAAAAGACTACGTTTTTCAAGGTAGAGGGATATTTATATAGTTCTGCTACATCTGATTTATTATCCAAGTCTCCAATCACAAAGAAACTTATCAAGCCATTAAAGATATTCAATCCCAAGTTCATAATAAGATTTGGCGTACTACATACAGCACTTGATAATCATTTGAAAGAAGCCGTACAAGAAAATCCACCGTAATTCATCCACGGAACGAACCGTTGCCAAGGCCAAGCTGATATCCTGAAGAAGAAGCAGTAGCGGCAAAAGAGTTTCTAAGTTTCTCGCTTATCTTCACGTTGAAGCTTCTTCCAACATCCAAGTGCTACGACATATCATTAAAAATGAACAATTTTCTCTAAGTTCGTTTTAACCAAAAAGGAGAAGCGTACTGGTATTATTTCCTTGGCTCTTAGACTTCTGTATTGGAAGTAATTTGTCTGATTTAGCCTAAGTTATTCCAACTCTGTTACAGTAATATTAACCTGATGCTAATGAACGCAAAATGCTAGCTTATCTAAATTTGATTTTTCTTACACAATCAAACCTTATATGTAATGATAACAGCAAGTTTCCAGATCGTTGGCGAATATGATGTTGTTTTATAGAGTCGTAAAAATGGGAATGTTGAGATTAAGTCTATATCAATCACTCTTGTTTTTTTTTTTTACTAATTCCATTCTTCAGAAGAATGTAAACTCCGAACTCACTCTTCTGCTACTGTACTAGGGGTGTTCACAGACTGTGGTGGTTCAAAATCATTAGCGAAGATTTTTCTACAGCCAGGTCGAGACCACCATCAGTTTTAAAATGAACCGTTGTCGCCATAGATAAGAACCTCAGTCCCCAATCATCAACAACTACTACATTAATGCCCACTGAACGTTACAACACCACCTTGACCCTCTCTCTCCCTATCGTGGATCAACAGTCGTTGTGGTGCGTTACCACGGAATTGCTCCGAACAAGGAGGACGCGAGTCAGTCTATCATCCACAGTAGTGGGTGGTACTTACTAGATTATTTTTTTGCCATCTTGACATACGGCTTCGCACAGTTCGTTATGCCGAACACCCCCCTCTCAAATCTACCGTGCAAGTAATCGTATTTGTGCAAAGCGGTTGTTACGGCAGAAGGCAGTCACCACTGCCGGCATGCATGTACCGGGAAGTTCTCCACTTTTATACGGGGATGTCTTGTATAGTAACCGTTGATCTTGCCATATGCACGTCATTATTCTGATCCTCTTTTTAAATCTTCTGATCTTTGCTTGTGTGTAGTGGTGAGTGATAAGAACTCTAATAATAAGAGAAGTACTGTATATACTAAATTGTATAATAAGACCTCAACAAAAAAGGTTTCATGATAACTAGGTGTTACTATCCAATCCGCTTGAAACACCTGCAATGTATATAGCAAGGGCTTTGTGCCGTTCGATACGCTGCGCAGACATGACTCGTGTCAATCGAAGAGAGATAATGACACAATAGATTGTGGATCTATACGCTAAGCTTCTAGATGTGCTTCAAGGTATCTTTCGCTCCTCGGTAGACAAAAAGGGCCGCGTGGTACGGAGTAGACAACGAACATACTATCGTTTTAAGCGAGTACAATATTTTGACGAAACACCTAAGGTACTGTACAACACTGCGACTTCGCCAATTATTTTTAATGCTTCTGACTACCCATATTTTTCTTTTTAATTGTGGAATTCTGCATGTGTGAGGGGCCGGGTCTTTCAGGCCTGCTTATTCTGAAATAATCGACCGAAGTAATGGTAGCATCCGGTATTTTTGGCCACCGAGGGTTGTGTTCTTGTAAACGTATCAACACTTATATATATATATGGTTCGACGTCCTATGTTTCCGTTAGACTGTCTTCTTCTTCAACAATATTCTGCTCTCTCTCTTGTATTGAAATTCAATTTTCTGTAACCTCAAGCTACGAAATACCTGAATACTCCACAGTTGAACTTCACCCGCAATGGATTACAAGCTCAAGAAATTCACTCTAGACCCCAAAGTTCCGTACGGGAAACGCTTGCTCCCAACTGTCGTTGATGAAATTGCCAAAGCAAACCCAGACCGTGTTGTCTGCAAGATTCAAAAAACGGTCGATATACAGAATGGATTTTTACACATCACCATAGGACAAGTTGCGAAGGCGGTCGATTACATGTCATACTGGCTTGAGAACCAACTCAAGAAGAATAATGGTCAACAATCAACAATTTCTTACATGGGCTCTGCGGACATCAGATACTGGATTATGATTTTGGCAGCTATCAAGATCGGATCGCCTGTGAGTACTGTACAATGAACAAGTTTCTAAATTTCTAACAAGGCTGATTCATGTATAGATTGTTCTCCCATCCTTGAAAAACTCTGTTCCAAACAACGAATCGCTGTATAATGCTATCAAATGCCGCACTCTTTTCTACAGCTCGACAAACGTACACAGAGCAACTGATCTTGCATTTGTTATGAACAATGAATTACACATTTCAGAAATACCAACCTGGGAAGATATGATCACCCAAAAATCAGAACACTATCCTTACACCGATACCTGGGAAACAGCAGCTAAGAAGCCCATCCTGGTCTTGCATACCTCCGGGTCTACAGGAAATCCAAAACCTATCACATACAACCACGCATTTGTTAGCACCTTTGACAACGCAAGATTGATCCCATCTGTTGATGGACAAGAGCCATTCTCCCCTGCCATACTCGAGCAAGGACCAGCTTCGGAATTTTACCTCGGATTTCCGTTCTTTCATTTGGGTGGTCTAGCATTCTTCTTCCAACCTATATGGTATGATACCGTTATGGTGCTTGGACCACCGGAAGTTCCTGCCAACGGCAAAGCTCTTATCGATCTCATGAAGCACAACAAGTTGACTACACTCGCGTGTCCGCCGAGTTTGTTAGAAGATATTGCGAAAGAATACAGAGATGAGTTCGAGAAGTATTGCGGAAACACAAAGATTATTATATACGGAGGAGGTCCACTTGCACCATTCGCTGGTGAATACTTTTCTAAACATATCCCCGTCATGGCTCAAGTCATGGGCTCCACTGAATCCGGGTTTCTTCCGCTGGTTTCTAAGTCGCCAGAAGAGTGGCAATGGCTTTACTTCCACCCAACGATTGGTGGATTGCATTTTGAGCAAGACGAGGACCAGCCCGACCTCTATGAGTTAATCATCAAGCGTGCACCAGGCCAGGAATGGATTCAAGGAGTTTTCCAGACGTTTCCAGAGTTGAATGTATGGCGTACGAAGGATCACTACAGACGTCATCCTACCAAAGAGCATTACTGGTGCTTTGTAGGTCGTGTAGACGATATGCTTGTTCTTTCAAATGGAGAGAAATTTAATCCTGTGGGGATGGAGACTTCGATCGCTCAGCACCCTGCTGTCAGGTCCGTGATAGTTGTGGGCCAAGCACGTTTCCAATGCGCCATGATCATCGAACTAAAGGACGGTGTACAATATGATGCAGCTATCATCAGTGATATATGGCCCGTCATTGAGAAGGCGAATATGAATTCTCCTGCCCATGCGCAGATCGATAAAGATCTGGTCATCCTCGCTGATCCAAAGAAGCCTTTCCAACGCGCTTCGAAAGGTACTGTTCAACGCTGGAAGGTTAATAAAGACTATGACGCTGAAGTAAATACCTTGTACGAAACCTTTGCAAGTAAGGCCCCAGGAAACAGTATTGAGTATGAACTCTCTTCCGCCACGGATGAATCTGCTGTGCAGAAGTTCCTGGAAGATATTGTCAACCAAGTTTTGCCTGGAAAACAGATCAAGGACACAGACGACTTCTTCGTTCTCGGATTAGATTCCCTCCAAACTTCTCAACTATCCAGCAGTATCAACAGCACTCTAAAGGGACACATCGAAGGCAGCAAAAATATCTCTACCAGATTTATTTACGAGAACCCATCCATTCGACAACTCAAGACTGCTATCCTCGCTCTCACAACGGGTACTTCTGCTGGCACTTCAGAGGGTATTGAAGACCAGATGCGTGCTATAGTAGAGAAGTGCACTTCTCATCTCCCAGCCAAAGTTACCCCCAAGCCTAACGCCAATGGAAAATTTAACGTGGCACTCACGGGAAGCACTGGATCTCTCGGTTTCTACATAATCGTTGCACTACTTGCCAACCCCAAGTTCGACAAGATCTACTGTCTCGATCGCTCTCCGACCGCCGAGCAGAAATTCGCCGAGCGTTGGGCAGTTTTGGGAGAAGAGCATTTGACGCCGGCACCAGGACGGATGCACTTCTATCGGGCAGAATTCGGCCACCCTACATTTGGTCTTCCCGATGCAGAGTACTCTGAGCTTTCCAACAATGTCAATGCCATAATCCACAATGCTTGGAAGGTTAACTTCAATCATCCACTTAGCAGTTTCAGCAGCCAAATCGATGGTGTCGAGGCGTTCACTCACTTATCATTGACCAGTCCTCTACAACCAACCCTCTACTTTGTCTCTTCCATTTCATCTGCTGGCTCTTATCCTAGCATCATCCCAGAACAAATTCTGACAGATTACTCAGTTCCATCACCCATGGGATATGGACGTTCCAAGTATGTCTCTGAGCGTGTCATGGACGTCGCTGCCCACAAAGCTGGAGCCAACATGACTGTATTCCGTGTAGGACAAATTGGAGGTCCGGTTCTGAATGGCGTGAAGGGTCAATGGAATCTACAGGAGTGGTTCCCTTCTCTCGTCAAGACCTCTGGAGAGCTTGGTATTGTGCCTGATACCCTTGGAGCAATGGACAACATTGAATGGATTCCCGTTGATGTCTTAGGCCGCGTCATGGTTGAACTTATTCAAATCCCACCAAATGACCCAGAAACCGAGGGCGCAAGGGTTTACAACTTTGTGAATCCACATTTGGCTTCGTGGAAGAATTTGATTCCTTCTATTCAAGCTTATTACGCTGCTAAGGGAAAGGAAATCAAGGTCGTTGCATTTAAGGAGTGGCTAGGAACGATTTCTGAACTCGGAGAGGATGAGGTCACGCTTGAGAAGTTCCCGTCTAAGAAGATTCAGGATTTCTTTGAGAGTATCAGTCAGGAGAATGGTATGGGCGGTGGGTTTGAAACAGATCGCTTGGTGAAGGATTCTGAAACTATGAAAACTCTTCCACCAGTTGGAAAGGAGTGGATTGAACTTTGGTTAAGTCAGTGGGCTTATTAGTTCTCTCATTTGTATGATTCTTCCTAATTATATTGAACGCATTGGCCAATAAGTATTACTGCTAAGCGAGTGCGTGAAACATCAATAACAGTAAGTTAGTGGCATATTTTTAAATTCTTGTACAGGTCAACAATCCTTATATAATGCTACTTGTTTGGTAAGCACAATTTATCGAAAGTAGTTAAGTATGTGTAGTTGCTTTAGTAGACATTGAAAAGCATAACTAATATACCTATGTACTGTACATATCCAAACAAGTAAAGCTAAACATGACTTAAAGCATTATAACTATTCACTTGTAGTTAGTATTAAATAAGGAAGGGGAGTATAATCACCAGAGTTCAAAAAAGCATTAGCTTACTTTAAAGAATAGTATAAGTCTTATTATCTCGAGTAAGGCAACAGAAAAACCTCTTAGGCAATGCATTTTAAGTCTATAAGCCATCTTTATCAATAAGTAACTCTAGCTGATATAGCTATACAACACAAACTACAACACAACATCTCCAAGCCTCGCACAAAATGTTCAAACCACTACATATATACACATAAAACCCTCCACCGCTCAAAGTCAAAAAACAAAAAAATGAACACTCCCAAATAAATCCTCTGCAGAACTCCCACCCCAGCCCCAAATAATCCTTCTACTCATCCCAAACAACACAAACAACACTCCCCCCAACCTCAACACCCGCAACCACATCCCCAAGAAGCCCAGTAACCAAATCCCTCCGAAAAACAACAACAACAGTCTCCTGAGTCTGCAAACCAACAGCCACCAAATCACCTCGTTTATTAACCGAGAACTGGCGGGGAAACTGTCCACCAGCAGGTGATTGATCGATGAGACTGAGAGAACCATTTGATTGGTTGATTGAGAAGGTTAGGAGACTGTCTGAAGTGATCGTATCGTTTGTTGTGTTTGTAGGTAGAGATGTGATAGTGGTCAAGGGATTGGGGATACTGAATGAAGAGTCGTTTCGTTGAGATACTAGGAGGAAATTCTTATCTGGCTATTTTGATTTGATCAAATATGTTAGTTACCTAGGTATTCAACTACCTTATTTTCTTTCTTTCCCATCAAATAGATAAAGCTTTGCAGAAGTATAGAAGTAATAAAAGTTGTAGAGAAGACGAGAAGAAGGGATGGATTCCTACTTACAGAAACATGAACCTCAGCAGCAGCACTATACCTCTGCAAGGTCCTCCCCTCCGTCCCAAGCAAAAGATTAGTCTCCTGTACAACCACCAACGCTAACCCACCAAACCCATCATCATAGAAAACCTGATACGCAATCAATAAATTCCCCAGTTCACACGTGACGAACAAAAAAGTCTTTCCCTCATCCGTAACCAAAAACTCGCCATGTCTAGGTCCCGCCCCAAAAGGCGTCTCAACACTTTCCCTCTCCTCAATAAAACCCGACGTCTCATTAATGGAATAAATACGAATGAGATCTGAACCGAGATCAGGTACGATGACGAATTGGCCTGTGGGATCCAGAATTGCATGGTGGGGATGAGGTGGTGTTGTATGATTTCCAACGGTTGAATAGGTCATTGTCTGGAGAGTTTGGAGATCTAAAGGGTTAGATATGTTGTATGATCCTACAGAACTTGATGTACTATGTTTAATTAATATTATTAGTTTACTGTAGCAGCAACTCTTGATGTTAATTTGGAAATAAATAAGGATCGAGCTCACTAATAAGCAACTGCTAATTCCCCATCACCATATAAAACTGAAGCGACACCCCCAATAGGCGTAGCAATCCTCCCAAGCGAAACTAAACTCCCATCCTCTTCAATGGCAAGAGAATTCAACGTGCCATTCTCAGCTGTCAAACCTCGATCTAAACAATACAAGAGATCACGAGACTTGTCTAGGGTTAACCAGGAAGGAGATCCAGCACAAGCAGTTGAAGAAGCTGTGATTTCGAGAGAGGAGGTATCAGTTTCGATATTGTCAGATTGATTTGTCAAGGATAATGTAGTCACATTGCCCGAGTACGAAGCTACGAAGAGACGAGTAGCTTCGCTTTGCGCCATGGCAGATAGAATAACGGATATTGAAAGTCTCATCGTGCTGTTAATGAGACTCCTTTGTTCGAACTAAGCTGAGAAAGTCACTTGGAGGACAAGCTGGAGAAAGGAAATGTTTTTGACGTTCCCCTCTTCCCTTTAGATATTCCGTCTTCGGGCATGGAATCTCCGCCAGGAAAGCTTTTTAGATGCAGCCAAGCTTTAATAAGCTTAATGTGTACACCGGGGCCGTATTCATTTAATTCACAGTCCGAGAAGGGCAGCTGGCAGCCTTGGCGAACCCCGTAAACTGTATAAAGCTCCTCAGAAGGTTCCAGCACCGCAGGAGCCAAAATCTTACAAAAGGCATATATATTATCAAAAGGAGAAGCGCAATGTAAAGCCAATCAATATTTATAATTGATACTAAACTTCAACAATTATAAAACACCAGAAAGAAGACTCATGTGAGCCTCCTCACAAGTACTACTCATACAAATAAAATATCGCTAGGATACTATGCTCTCCCGTACTATCTCCCTCGCTGAAATGCAATTATGCAACGGGAACCATTCGCTCCAACTAGACTCCTGGTCCCACATTGTTTGGGGACTAAACGCCATAAAAATGCTCATACGCTCGTGTACTGTGTGTATATCCCTCTATCCTTTCATACACCACCGCCATAACAAAGGAGAAAATAATTATTGTGTGTTGCACGTATCGAGAAGTGAAGCAAAACAACTAGATCTTAGCAATCGCTCACTGCATAACACTCTGCCTCCATCGTTCGACCATATCAATTTGACCTTGATTAAGCGGCTGCACACCGTTTCCCATTTGCAGCATGCTCGACATAGGATTAGCTTGCATATTAGACATATATCCCATCTGCATCGCATTTGTCTTGTAGCCCATGGCGTACGGATTTGCAAAGGGCGCCAACATTTGGCTTTGGTACATGTTGAAGTTCATACTTGGTTGAGCGAACTGTGGATACATGACATGATTGCTGTATTGATTGTACATCGCTTGGTTAGGTGCAGGGACGACTCCACCTTGATTGAAGATGTTGGCCTGTTGTGTATTGATGGGCGCAGGCGGGGGTTTTGAGTTCTCGAAATTGAGGAGAGTACTGCTTCTTCGTGCACTCTTTTGTTGCTCGTGTAGACCGAGAAGACCAGCCGGGGGCTTGGAAGGTTGACCATAAGATGAAGATCGATTGGCGCCGGCTGCTGGATGAGCCTGGAGAATGTCGGCCATACTCCGTCTCTTGGCTATTTCTGGGCGTTCGGGCGTTCAGGTTCGGCTGCAACACCTGGCTTGCCAACCTCCTTTTCACGTGCTTCTCGTTCAGCTTGAAGACGTTTCCTCCTTTGGCCTAAGGTCTCCTCCTCTTCATCTGGAGAGGGGCTTGTCGAGATCTCTTTGCCTTTGCCTTTGACATCGACGTTTGCCGTATCTGTGCCGAATTGGTTCATTAACTCCGAAGCAAAATCACCACTGACAGGCCTTGTCGTAGGCATTGCAGGAAGTCCAGTAGCAGTTCCTCCTTGGGCCTTGAGACGCTGCACTCTTTGGGCTAGCGTCTCGTCTTCATCTTCTGGCAAGTTGGCCGACACATTCAGCATAGTTGCAGAACGGGGCATTCCTGGACGTCTGCCTTGAAGTCGATCTCTGCGAGCGCTCAAAGGCTCGTTATCGTCACGTTCCTTGCGTTCCATCAAACCTAGAGGTCTATTTCTCTCTTGAATGGCTTTGCTGTTGTATAAGACGCCCAACGGCACGTCTTCATCATCCTCAACACCATCTTCCGGTAGGCCCTCCCAAGCCAATTTCACTCGCCCCTGCTTGCGCGATTTCTGCTCAACCTGTAGAACTGCATCCATCTCCAGCAGAGTTGAATGCATGCCGTTGGGGTATGCAGCTGCTAGCGGCCGGGTTCGATATTTCTGTTGTTGTTTGCGCATTTGAAGTTCAGCGAGAAGTGTCGTTGGTGCTCCCTGGTACATATCATCGCGCTGCATGCCCTGATCATCATTTTCATCATCGATGGCTTCTTCTTCAAGACCGCCATCAGCACGATCTCGGAAGTCGCCAATCTCAGACCCATTTAGTGGTGTGGACTCCTTAACATGATCTTCATCGTCATCTTGACCCTGTTTATTTGCTGCCAACAAGTCACTACTACTTGCTCGCCTTCCCTTAAACATGTTGAAGGAGCTCAATCTCTTCTTCGACTGTTGCTCATTGGTCTGGCCTAGAAGTTGCATGCTACTTCTACTATTCCGGACGGACGGCTTTCCATATACTTCGGCACCGAGGTGACCAGCAAAAGCATGGTCTGTAAACGCACTTACAGGTGCATGAGCTGAAGCATCCAGGATACTGTCCAGTGTCGCCACCGCTGATTGCTCCTTGAGTTGCACAACTTGGCTGACAGCGGGTTGATCGAAATACGCACTTGCTCGCAATTGTGGTGGGAGATGTTGAAGATCCTGCGTGGTACGTCTGCCTCCCATGTTCATTCTCTGGTGTTGTGCCACATATTCTTGTTCCTGGACACCAGGATCCTGAGCCAGGGCGCCGCCCTCTCCCTCGAGCACATCCGGAAGCCATATTGCAGATTCTCTAGCAGCAGGTGGAAGACTGCTAAGAACCTGAGATCGTCTCTTATTCCTGGCCATAGATGAAGGCAGCTTGGATAATTTCTGTGGAAGATTCAGCATCATCGGAACAGGTGCTGGGTAATAAACCATTTGTTGTCCAGTGTCTGGATCTGCGTATGTTTGAGGCCGTGCCATTGACAGTCGATTCCCTGCAGATATTCTTCTAGTACTGATATCTTGGTATCCTGCATCTTCGTGGCCCACGTCCAGGGCACCTTCTTCAAAGTTCACCGTTTCTGCAAACAGTTGGGATACCGTCCTCTCAGCAAACATTTGGGAGGGGGTTTTACTCCTCTCCTCATACTCTGTGTGAACGCCATCGAAGTCTGCGAATTCCTTCTCTGCCTGAGCGAATGTGTTCGTAGACGGGGCAGGAGATTTAGGTCGATCTTCTGCAGCATCAGGCTCTGGCATTCGTTCCTCGGGGGTTTCCATAATATCGGTAATGGGTCGGGTCATTGTGCCCGTCTCTTCGTCCCGTTCAGCAATTGAGGCTGACCGGGACACGATCGGGGACGTTGCAGGTATTGAAGCTGCACCCCTCGGTGTCGTGACAAATGAGTCGAGTGGCCTACCTTCCAACTCCGGCTCGGGACGAGTCCCATATCTTGAGCTCTTGGATGCAAGAGACCCCTTGGGAGACTTGATAAAAGTTCCTGGGGAATACGCCGTTCCCCCGCTTCTGCTGATTTTATTCATCTCGATAATCGAATTGCTCGTATTTGAGAATTGTCGTGTCACAGGAGGCATCTCGTGGTGGGAAGCTGACAATGGCGAACCAGAAAGAAGAGACGACCTTCGACTGTCGGACCTCTTCTGCTCCATATGCAGATCCCGAATGGCATCTTCAATTGAGGAAGTCATACTTAAACGCTCTGCCGTGGCCTCAAGACTTCGAATGTTCCCTGCGTATGCCCCTTGCAGAGTCTGCAAGTCAGGAGTTGGATGCCTCAAAGGTACAGTTCGACCAGATGCGGTCCGCAGTATTGCTTCGTCTTGTGGGATTGATGGTAGAGGATGTGGTCGTCTTATCGTCGTGAAAGGGTTGGCCGGGGGGTCGACTGTGGCTTGGGATCGTCTTGGATGAGGCCGAGGAATGTGTAGTGGCACGAAGGACTCGTCTGGTGGTGCGTCTCGATTGGGTTTACGCTGCAGTTCAGACTTTATTGGTGCAGGAGGAGCCTGTTGCGCATCTACTTCTTCGTAGTCTTCATCGTCCAGCATATCATAGCTGCCGCTGGTTTTGGTGCTGCGCGACGCAATTGACTTGACAACTTGGCTAATGCCGCTGGTACTACTGGGCGAGTTTTCGCTCGTATTGTCCAAAAATAGGCCATCCACTGACTGTGATAGCGGTGGCGTGAAGATCGGTGAAGAAGCGAGGTGACGGGGGGAGGTGGTAGGAGAGCCTGAAGAAGTCGAATCGGCATCGTGATCGTGGTCCTGCTGTCGAACGGCGTTATACGACGCCATGTTGAAGAAAGGACGTCGCAGAGACTGCGACGACGATTTGTTGACAAAACGGAGAGCAACGGCTGTGGCAGGATATACAGTATACGGGGCGCTGGGGCGGCACGCGATATATGCTTGCTTGCTGTCCCTGATACCCTGTATTATTTTTTTGCTTGGGGTCGCGGGTTGGCGGGCGTCGCCAGTTTTCGAAATAGATTGGCCAGGCGTTGGCTATCAGTGGAGGAGATTAAGCTGCAACCACCAGCGACCAATCCCTGAACCTGCGTATCAACAGTATCAGAGGGTCCATCAGGGACGAGCCGTGCCAATCGATGGACTGCAGAGCTTTGTCGCGGTCGCAAAAAAGCAAAGATAGGCAGGCAGAAAGCGTCGCGAACTGTCTTTTCCCTTTAATTTAGAGTGCCGGTGTGTTGGTGGTGGTGGTACTTGGATGTTGACGATGGTGAGCTGGCGAAGTCTTTGTTTTGTGGTTGTTCAGGGCACTTTGTACAGCCCTTTGCTTTGTGCTACCCAAGTAGGGTGTGCACCTGCAATTCACTCTTGCCTCTGGTGCCTTGTGGGAAGAAAAAGTGCCCTAACGAATGACAGAGTGGGATGGATATCTTGGCAGGTAAGAAGAGCAGGGCAAGATCAACGAGCTGCTGCAGGTATCACTATCAGATATAAAATTAGATGAAGTGTTTGGGAAGATAAGCAAAGGTCGAGACACTGCAAAGGGCCTGTTCAACAGATTGTGATGTGGTATGTCGTCTGCCCAAAACAGAACCTCACCTTATCAGTATGTCGGTAGAGAGGATCCTGTTCACGACTATACTTGTATCGTAGGACCTGAAGCATGAAGTAGACCTTGGACAGACCACTTACTTCCACCGCTATGCCTCAACAATTGTTCAAGCAACTTGGAAGTCGTGCATCTAGTCGACGACGCTGCAATCCACGCAGCAGTCGACGTACGGCAATCCGCAGTTCAAAGTTACTGGCGCCGTGTCCCACTTGTTATCATCAGTATTATCATCCTCCTCGCCCCATCTTCCCATTCATTCATCCATTCATTCGTTGTCCCACAGACAAAGCCACGATCGCTGAGGTACTCGAGAGTCGAGTCCCTTCGAGTCGACGAAAGGCATCATCTGTACACCCGACCCATGTCTCTTACTCAGATATGAATCCCAAACCATCAGCCTGCATGTCAGCGTTCAATGATAATCCTGTCTTCAGCTGCTGCACCTCGCTCTGAGATTATCCAAAATCCTTCAGAGATAACACTCTGGTTTAGGTTGACATAAGCTCTGTCGACACCATCCATGGACTTACAGCACTTACAGCACCAAAATGCAGGTCTCGCGCCTGCTCCCATGACGCCGTCTTTTTCGTTCCTGAGCTTTGTTCGGCATATACTCCGAAGGTCTAATGGGGGAAGCCGAGCCTAGCTCACTCAGCCTTCTCCAGACGACGTTATCAGCCGCGTACAAAATCTCCACCACGAAAACTCTTTCAATGTACTGTACACTACTGCGTAATACACCATTGTGCGGAAGGTCGAAGATATTTTGAGATCAATTACACTTAACCTTACAAGTACTACCAATTCACAAGGATTCAAATAATCTTAACTATCTTGAGGATGTTAAATTAGGCCAAATTGACTTCGTATCAACAGGCCGAAGTCACACCTTGAAGAAAAGTCAAGCAGGAGGCCAAGGTACGAAAGGTGCCAGTGACTTTCCGAGTCGTGAAAATTGCGTGTGCCACGAAGGTACAAGTAACTTTCATTTTCAGGTGTGAACTGCCCACTATTGAAGCTTGAGGAACTTATGAAAACGTAGGTACAACTAGTCAGCACTCCTATGCGGGGAAGAAGAATAAGTAGACCAGGATCTTTCAGCTCACAGCAGTCCTTTTTCACTACTGTCTAGTTCATTCTCCTGCCCTCCTTCTCTTCACGATCGTAGCACAGCCTCTCATCACTCACTTTTTGACTGTTTCCATAGAAATAATGACCAGAAACTCCAAAGATAGACCAACAGCATCTTCGCCGGTACTCAAGATCAAAAAAGGAGAAAGCAGATGCCCTTGCACCGTCTTTCAGGAACCGACGACGTCATACCCTCCTTCGGTACCAAACTTCATCAGTACCAAACTCCATTTCTCGAAGATACCGATATTACACACGACATATTCCGTACGACCAAGGAAATATAGGTATCAATTAGCTAACTATTGCAGCAAACAAGAAAATCTACACCTTCCAAACCAGAAAATATATATTTCCGTCGCACTCAAAAACAACTGATTATTCAGCGAATTGTTCGTCTTCGGCCGGTCACGTGTGCCAAACACCCAAATGGAATTCCAAATTCCCATCACACAATTCGTCACAAAAGTCTCAGAAAACAGAAACAGAAAAAATGGGACGGACGGCTGGACCCGAGGTACATGAAAGAAAATGCGGGACATCCGGTACGAATATCATCAATATCAATATCAATATCAATTGAACAAATTTCCCGAGAACCAGAGGTTCAAAATTAACGCGATATCTATCAAATAGGGATAAAAAAAAGACTCATCTTAAAAAGAAAATCGCTTCAGATTTGACAAGAATGGAAGACAGAACCCCCATCTTAAATTACTCGACTAAGAGAAATCTTTTATCTACCTACCAAACCAGACCTCGAACATATCAAGCAATATAATACTACTACAATCAACAATATCGTCCCGCGAAAGAGAAGATCTGCATCAGGATAACTCGTCGACTCAAATGCCTTGGTCAAACGAAAATTCAATTTAGATTCAACAATATAATTTGTATCAAGATCAAAGCAGACACGGGGAAAATCTCTTGTCGGAAGAAACATCCATCCAACCACCCGCCCGCCTTGTGAGGGGAAAACGTATAGTATCCAACCCAGTAGAATCCAGTCCTATCAAATTCTCAGAAAAAACAAAGAAAAAAAGACTCTCGGATCCTTCCGCCACTTCTCCGTACCTACCAACAACTATTATATCACATCACATCACATCAAACCACAAAGCACCACAAAAAACCACAACTCACACTCACAGCCCACAACCCATAACACAACACAACACATCACGATAAATTACAACACATTACACCACATATCATCACGACACAAAGCTACAGTACAGTACAATCCATACCCTCGCAGACTAAACCCCAAAAAGCAGAATAGAACATAATTAATTTAATTAAAAAAAATACCCAAAAGGAAAACCAAGAGAAGAAGGGGTCTTAGAATAACTTCCCAACTCAAAATCCCCTAAAACCCCTACTCAAAAGCGATCAATTGGCAATTAAGTACAAATTACCCAAAAGGAAAGTGCAGACGGGTAGGAATTCATGAAAACAAAAAGGACTTTCTCTACAATGACCCAAGTCAACACAGTCACTCAAGATAAGTAGGTAATTTGAAAAACCAAAAGAAAAAAACTGGGGAAACCAGGGAAGGAAACCCATCCGGTTTTGTAGCTTTATGATAGATCAATTTATGATACAAATTAACTTTTTTTTTTCTTTTTTTTTTTTTCTTTCTCGGTTTTTTATAGGGGGCGGGGTGGGAGGAATGGATTTGTTGGATTCTGTGGAGTGTGGAGTGGAGTGAAGGGTTGGTTGGTTAGTTGATTGATTAAGGTAGTACAGTATAGAATGGTAAGAACTTAGAAGACCCTTCTTGCATGCAAGGCTGCATCTGTACAATATATATACTGGCACCTAAGGGTACAAAAGTAGATATATATATATATAGAAACCCGTTTGTTAATAGAGTTTTTGATCGAGTTTATTTTTATTGACCTCTACTGTACTGTACTGTACATATACCTCGATTCTCGCTATCCCTAAAGTGGTAGTATTTCGCAGAACGGCGTCTTTATTAAAAGCTACTTAACGAAGCTAAGTAGAAGTTTGGTATTATTTAGATAAGTATTATATCGATACTAGCTAGCTTATAGTTGTAATCGTTGAGAAGGTTGTTGAATATATGGGATAGTCATGTGACTACCACCACACATATACCTAGGTAGCCTCTTCTGACATACCTACCTACTTAGTTCTACACAAGATACAACTTTACATTACCTACATATTACTCTTAGATAATTTCCCGAGTAACCTCCCTATTCAAAATTATCTTTTAAGCCTGTTTGTCTAAATTAAGTCGAGGAGCTTCGGATCGACGTTTCCAATGGTTAGTTTTTGAGAATCCATTTTCAGATTGTCGAACAAAGTATGTATTCGAGCTCTGTAGTATGTATCTAGCTTAAGCTCTGCTAAGAACAAAACCTCTAAATCTGCCGTACAAGGGCGTTTCGTGTTCTTCCTGATTCGTCTTGTTCTTGGCTGCTATTGTGTTTTTCGAGGAAGAAAAAGAGGAAGAGCAAGACATCTTATTTCGAAGTTTTTGTTTTAAAGACTCCTTATAGCCGTAGTAACTTCCTCACCACCTCCCTGGCATGTAGCCTTGAACCTCCTTCCGTACAAACAAACCTTGAATGGAGGGGAGATTCAATAAATCACATGACACTCCGTCGCCTATAACCGACATAAATTTTTCCCACACCCCACAACATCTTCTCAATAACAACAACAGCTCCTCCACGCCCAACCACACCACGCCACTACTACATCTTCGACAGCCACACCTCCGTCCTGCAAGCCCTGCAAGATAAAATGTCGATCCCCGCAGACCCTCCACCACTTTTCGGACAGAGTAGCGGCTACTTAGAAGCAGGGACCTTGCAGGCTCGTAGTTCGACCAGTTAATCACTCCCAACGCTACCTACCTACCTACTCTACCGATGCCGACGCTAAAGTGAAACAAGCTTTCTACTGTTATATTTTATAGGTAGGTACTAACGCTACAGAACAATTCATAAAGTCCGACGACCATAAGGCTGCCGCTTACTAAGCGGAGAATACCACCACCCCAATTAACGCAGAGCTCGCATGACTTCAAGCCGGCCCACGTCTTGTACCTATCAAGATGGAGAATACTCCAGGGGTACCATTACTTACTGTTGTTAAGACAGAGATACTGTCCGAAAGAGCGATTTGCAAATGCAAGGTTGATACACTCGGCAAAGATTACGAATTAAAAGATGAGATTTTAGGCGAGGACACCGATGTCTGGTCAATTATTTCGAAGAAACCTCTTATTAAGAGACTATCGTATAATCTAAAATCCAAGACCACAGGAAGAGACGGGTAGTTCAGGAGAGTTATTACCCTTACCGCCTAGTAAAATTCCGGTATCGACGCCGTATGCGAGGTAGCGCTCTACTAGAAGCCGTTATCTTTGTTAGTGACAGTCACTTTACCACCACCTATGACTACAACAAAGAATCCGCTCCTAAAAGCCTCACTTAAGAACACCGAGAAAAGCGCTTCAACCGTTAGATAATAGTAACTCGGACTCCGGTGATTCGGGCCAATCTTATTTAGAGGTTTTCCTACGGTAGATGATACGGTGAAGGTCTCTGAGGAGCTCTTAGGCACTAGTAACATATTAGCGAGGACTTTTTCCTGTTTATATAGGAATTTTATAATGATGGTGGTTATTATATAATAGAGGGATAGTAGTCTCTGCTAGTATTTTAATAAGGTTATTTTCTTTTATTTATAGTAGAATTTCATGATTATAGTAATAGTTACCCTAAAGCTTAGAATATAATTGCGATATAGTATACTCGTTAAAGTAATAAGTACTTTTACAAAGGTATTTACTATACTATATCCACTATATAAGCCTAACACTAATAATTATTTCAAGAACACAATAATATAAACAAAGGCAGTACTAATAACCTATTATATTCCACATCAATTAATTTTGTTATGTTTATCAAAACTAGATAGGTAGGCAAGACTACATTATTCGGTCTTCAAAAGTGCCGACAAGACCGAAAAACGTAAAGGTGTGTACAGGAAAAGCATTGTCCCCTACCAAGCCTACCTAGTACTACATTCTGCGCGGTATTTAAATCCCAGAATTACAGATTCATTCTCTATTGGCTACTTCTATACCCTTCATTTAAAAGCAAAACAACCGTATGTAACGGAGTCGGGACTTCATAGATGTGCGAGTTTGTTTATAAGCAAATGCAGGCTGATGGAGTAAGACTAGGATTATAACAAATAGAAACTTGGTTATATACGAGTTCTAAGCTAAAATATTTATGAAGTATGGGTTATACTATTAGTCATTGCTGATCGAGACGCAATGATTGTTGAAGTATACGGAAAAGCACCCTCTACATGTCGGCTGCTTTGAAACACCGTAGGATATCATCATTGCGTGCAATTGGATGGTGTCAGGACGGGACAAAACAGGTCCCACCTAATCCACTCTCAAGAGTAGTAAGGAACTGATGATCATGACTATCTATGCTTAGAGCACTGGAGGTTCAAAGGGGTATAATCATCTATAAAAGGCGAGGAGTAGCAATTCTCGAGATAGATCATGATCACTTTCCCAAACATCTTCTCTTTTCTCTTTCGTTGCTCAAGATCAAGTACACACCTTTCACCACAAGATACACAACGATAGATAGCCCGAATATCTATCAGGATACCATTACTACACTTTCAAAAAATTTCAGCTATCACGGTTATTAACAAACAAACAAACCACAAATCCTCATATGATGAACCGATACGCCGATTCAGGTCTCTCGATCCTCGTAGTCGGAGCTGGAATTGCAGGTCTCGCATTTTCCATCGATGCTTATCGTCAAGGCCATCAAGTTCGGATTCTCGAGAGGCGTCAGGAACCAGGAGACTATGGTTAGTTACAAAGATCCCCCCCAATATCTCTTCTTAAATTTTTACTTCGAATATAACGACTAAACAAAAAAAATCTTGTGTGTGTGAAAAGGCGAGATTTTCTTCATTCTATCCCCAGGATTGCACAGTCTATCTAGATGGCCAGGTTTCATGGACCGACTCAACAAAGTAGCTATCTCAGCCGAATTCCAGTTCTTCAAATACGATGGGCAGAAGTTATTCGGGACTCATCTCGGGTCTTCTGATCTACCGACTGTATCAGTGAGTCGGAGAGAGTTCTATGAGTTGTTGCTCAATTATGCACATGAAACTGGGATTCCGATCGAGACAGGTCAAACAGTCGAGGATTTCTTCGAGACAGAAGATCAAGGCGGTGTGATTCTTTCCGATGAGAGAAAGCTTACAGCAGATATTGTGGTCGCTGCCGATGGTGTAGGATCTAGATCCTGGAACTTGATTCTCGGTCGAAGAGAGAAGCCCATCAGTTCCGGCTTCGCTTTATACAGGACTAGCTACCCTACCAGCGTAGCTCTTCAGAATCCCGCTATCGCGGAGTTCTTCAAGGATAAGCGAGAATGGACTTCTTTGCATATTGGTCCTGGGGCTCACTTCTTTATTGGCATGTCACCTACTGAGTTCAGCTGGGGTTTAACGCACAGGGATGACGGTTCAGCCATCGAGGACTGGAATCGTGTTGTGGATGCAAATGGAGCGCTTGCGTATGTTGATGGATGGGCACCCATTGTACACGACGTCATCAAATCGACGCCAAATAGTGAAGCTACAGACTGGAAGTTACGCTTCCGCGATCCCCAGCCAAAATGGGTATCTGATGGTGGACGAGTTGTTCAATGTGGCGACTCTGCTCACTCATTCTTACCCTCATCTGGTTTCGGAGCTACCATGGCACTTGAAGATGCCTTCTCATTGGCTTCTTGTCTAAGACTGGGGACTAAACAGTCCGCTCATCTCGCTACAAAAGTTCATAACCATCTCCGGTAACTTACTTACTTACTTCCTTGAGAAATTTTTTGCGATCAAAAGAGAAGATGGCTTGCTAATAACATCTTTGGAACTATATGTACAGGTATGAAAGAGCAGCAAGCGCACAGAAAATTGGATTCAAGTCGCGCGAAGCCTTTCATCACACGAATTGGGATGAAGCAGCCAAGAATCCACGCAGTATTGCCAAATTTACCGGTCAGTGGCTACTTCGTCATGATCCTGAGATCTACGCTTGCGAGAATTACGATGCTTGTGGGGCTCATTTACTTCATGGAAAACCCTTCCAAAATACAAATACTGTTCCGGGTTTTACTTTTAAAGCCTGGACTGTTAAGGAGCTGCTGGATAAGTCAGATAAGGGTGAGTCCATTGAGGATAATGAAGGAGATTGGTATTCGTAGGGACGAGATGTTAGTCTCAAATGGTCTCTTTAGGATGGACTTGCGTTAGATTAGAGAATCTCGGTCTTTGGATTTTGTAGAAAGAGTCGTACTATTGGTATAGAAAAGTCGCTACTCATATCCTCCGCAATTCTTGTTTGTATGATCTGCGATTCCTTAGGACGCTAGAGACTTTGTATCTCCTCTCCTTTTCCCTATTCCATTAATGTGTTTTAAGCTACGTGACTTCTTCTACTGCCCTCCGCACTTGAATGTGGAGTTGCTTATCCTCTGCGGCACATTATACCAAGATGTATTCATTGAACTTCTGTAGTATTGAAGGGCATTTGTTTCCATAGCTGTTACTTCCGAAATAGAGAAAAGCAGTTACAATCCAATTAAGGAAAGGTGTAATGCCTTCCAGCATCTCCTTTAATCAAAATATAAACATCATCATTCTTTTTGACTTTTATTACTTTAGGTATAGCCCACAACGTATCGCTTATTCGTACACAGAAATGTTGCTAGCGAAAGGATGATTATAACCCTACAAATAAAAAGGCCTTCTCAAAAGCTCTCGATAAGGGTTTCCAACTAAGGCACAGACCTTAGTACCCATATTTTATAAAAATAAAAGTAGATAGACTATATAACTAAACCGATATCAACTTAACATATTACAATAAACCACCAACTCTCCCTCTCTCCAACCCCCTCAATAAACAACATGCCACTGCCCCCCAACACCACCACCACCCCTCAAAGAATCCAAAGCCTCATTAACAGCCCCCTCATCCAACCCCCTAATCTCCCTAAACCCCAACTTTGCAATCTTCCCCTCCAAGATCCACGTCGGCAAAATAGCGATAGCGATAAACAATTCCGCCACATCAGGATCACCCTCGGGAGCACCAAAAACATGACGATCATGCCAACCCTCCTTTTTCTTACTAGCAACAACCTGATCAACCTCGCCCCTCAACAGATGAACAAAAGTTCCCTTCTTATGATCAGATAGGAGAGAAACGGCAAGGTTATGACCTTTCTCGGGATTGAAGCAGTCGAGAACATATTCTAAGTCATCACCTACGATCTCCTCCCTGATTTTCCTCTCGAGATCCTGATTCGAGAGGTTTCGATCAATGATATCAGTAGCTCCGTATCTCTTAAGCTCCTCAACTTTGTTCTCATCATCCGTAGAAGCAATAACGATGATCCTCCCAATGCCCACAAGTTTAGCAAACTGAATAGCAAATTTCCCACAATTGGTACCTCCACCGATAATCACAATTTTCTTCCCCTTGAAATCGAAATCTTGAGATTCTGGGGTTCCGGGAAAGGGAAACCCGAAGCCCATTTTCTTGCCGAAGAGCGCGATGGCTGAGGTTAGGCCGTTGCAGGGGAAGAGTGTTGCTTCGCTGTCGCTGATGTTGGATGGGACGATGGCTGCGTAGCGGGAATCTATGACGGTGTATTCTTGTAGACCACCTTGTTTGACGCTGGAAAATCCGCCTTGGCAGAATACGTGGGCTCCGATTGGTAAGGTGGAGTTTGGACCGTTGGAGACTACGGTTCCTGCTAGGTCGAAACCGAGAACTGCGGGAAGGTGGTTTGCTATGTTGAAGACGTTTCTGTCACGGGCTTTTTGGTCGAAGGGATTTACTTTTGTTTTCTGAGTTTTAGTTTGACTTGGTTCATTGGGGATAGAAGAGAGGTGGGGATGTGAGGGTATTAGTGGTGAGGAAGAAAGGGGGACGTACGGCCACAGGCTGTTATTTTTATAAGGGCTTCGTTGTCACCTGGTGAGGGCACTGGGACCGTGATTTTTGTCAATGGTTTCCCGATTTCGGTGAGGGCGAGAGCGGTTTGGGTTTTGGAAGACATATTTGCAATATGGTTTGATAGATAGGACTAAATCTGTTGATTGATGATTCAATAAAGACGAGAATATTGGTTCTGTTTGATTCTCATTTGAATGTGGCTTCAGACTACACCATTCGAATGAATTGTTTGAGGATAGCCTAGCAAACCCTTCTTTATATACTCATGCTCGTTGAGAACCATCTTAAAAGAGATCTAGATCTTTTTGAATTGAACCTCGGTAGCAGACGCAGACGGAGGGTTTTTGATGCACTTAACTCCGTATACTCAGTGCTTGAGAGGGACATTCTGAGGTTCTCAGCCTTGCATCATAGCAGTCGATGGAGTTTGCGGTCGGAATTAAGCCTCGTGAATCAGGTGTTGTACTGTGCTGTAGCATGAGGTTTGTAATCCATCAACTCAGACTCGCAACATTATTCCCAAAGAATATCTGGATTGGGATGTGTATTGATGAAGGTTGTCCCGTTGAAGACATGAACTAGGTCAGTTTTGGACTTAGCACCCGGAGCCGGAGAAATTGATTTCTGCCGGTCCCTGAGATGGGATTTTCACCAATTGAAGTTCTTCCCATAAGAGGTGTAATTTCTCGACATCGAAAGGTTCTGTCTGAGGTGACAAGATACTGTGTATGTGAAGATTGGTGGGAGAAAATTTGAGAGCCCGGGGAAATAAAGTGCGGGATGGAGATGAGGCTATTCAGATGTCTGAGAATCTTTATTTTCTTCTTGCTTGCTTGGCTTGCGGGAGGTGGGGCCGTGACAGGCGGCAGGAACTGTGAGGACTTCCCCGGTTTTTGACAGGAGCAGCAAACGACTCCTCACTTTCCACCACAGAATTCCTAATATGGGGAATTGGATTTCTTAATATTTTCTTTTTCGACGTAGGCCTTGATCTGCACTGCACTCCTGGAAAGGGCATGGAGGAAGGAGGGGCAACGAAGGACGATGATGCGAAATGGGCACTAAATGATAGTGAGAACCACCCAGCGCATTTTACAGAATATATTGGCAACGGAATACGAGAATCATATGGGACCAAGACAGGTAGTGGTGTATCCAAGAATGAAGAACGACAAATAAGATTCCAAATCGCAATGGCTCGACCGCTCCCGCGCAACGTCAACGGGAATATTTTTGGAGGCTTGGATCAGAGCCCATGCAACGGGAACAATTGATTCCAGAGCGGGAACTTGGCTCATTGAGCAGAGAGAAACATACTGGCGATACTCAGCGCAAGATATCAATTTCAAAGACCAAAGAAGTAACGCAGAGAGACTGTCAACTGCCAGATCTCCAACAAGCCGAGCCATGATCTGAGACTGCGATGTGTCGTTCCATCCCTTTATCGATCTCATATGACAACTCACAAAACGACGACGATTAACTTTTCCCCTCCTGTCTACATTTGAAAAGGAAAAATAGAAAAGCAGATTTTCAATATTCGTACTGAACCCTTGATCTACAAATATTCAGCTCCAGACACTATTGAGACTTGTTAGAGACTTTTCGTACGAAAGCTGTGTTGTTGGTCGAGAGCCAAGAACATCCTTAGAGTCGAGCCCAGAGCGGACGGTAGATGGAAGGGATATCGAGGTGAAAAAGTATGCTTTTTGCGGATGCGATATTCTACCGTCGCCCTAGCCCATCGTCGACATCAAAGCACGGAGATTTCTCTTAAACACCATGCACTATACTCTAACAGTGCATAGTAAACCTTATCACCATATTGCATTCCTTATGAACGGGACCCGTTGAATAATTGAGGCTCTGTAGGAGAATCTGGAGTTGCATACTTAAGAGTGCTCCGTATTCGTCCACTAACCATCCCTCCCCCCCCCCCCTGCCACAGGTGTGTGACTGATAACCTCGATGATCGAGAATTGATGTGAATGATGCGTCTTGCAAGACGGAGATGATCCAACCCGTCTGTTTGGTAACAGAATCGTGATCAGTTCATTCTTCGTGTCCACAATAGTTCCAAGGCAAGTCTCCGCTGGCCAGCCCAGCCTCATTCTTCAACACCCACCACCACCCAAAATAATACCGAGCGTTTGGGTTTCCTAGGACAGGGCCTCGGTGTGCTTCTGCCCCTACTTACTGGAGCGGTTGAGCCCCTTCGGACGATGCACCTTGAACGCCTCAGACATTCGCCAAGAATGAAGAGGAAAGCTTCCAGAAGGTCTCGCTAGAATATCCAAACTGATCTTGGGAGAGTGGGCTCTTGAGTCGTGGGAACGATGCATTTAGATTTTTGGGGACAAAGAGGACTTAAGGAGGCTGGGAAGTTCTGGCTAGGTATCAGGGACCTGGGCTTCGGACAGACTAGAATCCTTCCTCTACTGTAAATCAAAAAGGCTAAAGTGATAGGGACAGTAGCAGAGTCCCTGCTGCCTCATGGAAGAAAGAAAAAAAGTTGAGATGAAAAGAGGGTTTGGGAGTCTAAACATCATAGCTTCCTTGTTTCCGTTTCCACTTTGTTCCACAGCATCCTTGTTCACCAGCCCTTCGACAGTCGCAACGGTCTCAAGCGCCCGCGCGCGCGTCTCTCTTGCAGAGGTCCACAAGTCAAGTCTTGGGGTTTACGCAAAGTTTTAGTTTGGGTTAAACTTGCTTGCTACTGTAAAACGCAGTCTTATTATTAGTCAGGATGCATAGCGATATAGGTCTCAGTCGGGATAGCCTTGCTTTGCATGCCCTTTTTGTCGACGGTCCCACAGCTTCCACGCGAGGGTGTAGGGATACCATCTGGTCGTTGGGTAACGGGTGATGATGACGAGGTCACGCTTTCTCAACGGATCACTGACGCTCATCGGTTGCTGTGAGTTACGGCTACGATACCGGCAGAGGGATCAAGGACTTGCTGCATGGGATGCCGAGGTGATGGGGGGGAGAGGGAGAGGGAGAGGGAGAGGTATTTGCTTTTGGCGACTTCAACCCGCTGTCAAGTTGCTTATGACGGAAAAATATAATGTCGCATATGCGGAGCGGAGCAGAGACAAGTCTAGGCAAGTCTTTAACGGCGTACCTCTTCCGTACCGAGTAGTAGTAGTAGTAGACACATGCGAGAGGAACACTCTGAGCTCCAGCAGGAAGGAGGCACAAGTACTCCATCGAGCCAGGTTGATGCGGCGCATATAGGGTCAATTGATTGCCTGCCTACAGTGTGTATGCTTGCCTGCCCGTCCCGACTCGAACACCAGAATGCGACGAAGGCAGATTGAGTCAGGACGAGCGCTGCGTAGGTTACCTTGAGGATCTTTGCTTGTCGGTTGAGCGCGTTCAAATTCAACGGTAACCGGCCCGGTTCAGGTAGGTCAATCAAACGTCATAGGAATTGTCTTGGAAAAGGATTCGCGGCTCAAAATTCGGTCGACGAACATCAATCACGACCATGTGTTGACGGGAGGGAAGGGCCTTGTGGAATTGTGGGATGAATGCGACGATGCTGGCTCCCTCCCATCGGTAACGATACGACATGACTCCACGAAAGGAGAAGAAGAAACAAAAAAGAAAAACAAAAGACATCGATCGCAGACTGTTCAAGCAAACAAAGTAATTTTAGAGTTGATAGATCGCAGCATTAATGCTAAATGGAAAAGGGCGCATCTGACTCGTAAGCCCTTTAGCCTTAACTCTCCCAAGTCATGGGCCACCCCCCCCAATTTCTTCTAGAATCCGGAGAAGCTCTTTCTAGGAAGTGTATCTCGTCCTTGTCTTTAGATCTCAGCTTGGTTGTCGCAACAACGCTGCACACTCTCGAAACAGCGGTCGGCGAAGGCTGTAGTGATGGAAGGGAGCAAAAAAAAAAAAAAGACGTTTTATTTCTCCCACAGCAATTCCCGAAAGATGCAAGCAACCGCTGTCAACACGATGATCGTACCAAAAGAAATGCCGGCTGCGCTAATTTTTCATGTCAGGTACGAACGAACCTCACATGGATGCGCTGCAACGGCTGCGTCGCGGGTGTCCTCCGTATGGAGCCGGTGGGAGCTAGTAAGGTCGCCGACGGTAGGGTAAGACTCTCCAAGAGAGCGATGTTCGTTGGGGAGCAGGGATAATCATGACTATCATATCATGGATTCAGAAGAAAAGGCGAAAGCCTTTGGATTGAAGTGGACTCAACGTGGCTGTCGGGTCACCGGGAGGGGCTGCAGGATGCCATGCCATGCTCTCGATCCTTGGGCGTGTTTGCAGTCTGCTGGAGAATTGTAGATACGGAGCATAGCTGTACCAGTTGTACCACTATCTCTGTGCTTGGGGCACGCTGAAGGCTGGCGTGTAGCGTGGTTGGACGCTGGTAAGCCTTGAATTTGATCGTCTCTGGATGCCACATGCTAGTTCCCCGACCCCGTACTGCGATACGATACCATTGATGGGCCTGAAGTAAACCCTGAGTCTGAGATACGGATGGACCTCCCCCCTCCTGCGGCAAAGTTTTTCAGGGCGGGTTGATCTTCGATGACCCCCCCGTTCTTAGGGACGGCATTTGGATCGTACAGTACAGTACGGTAGCAAACATCTCATTTGTGTTGTTCTACTTCGTACCGTACTCTAAGACTCAATGTTATACGGATTGCGATGAATCAAATTGAAGGACTTGCACAAGTGTTGTGATTTGGAGAGGAACAAGAAAACATATAGGCGGCTTGATGCGCGCTTCCAAGGTGATCTCTCATTCCTCAGTTCGGCTTGCCTCACTCGGTTTCTGATACTTGTGCGGACGGCATCGCTTGTGTCTTTGACTCGTCTCTCAGAGTCTCTTACTGAGCCAATTATATCCAAGGCATGATGATTCGTAGGGGCCCAAGAATCAAAAACACAGCACAGGCTGAAAACAGCGCTTGCTTACCTCTGAACTGAGTGAGTATTTTGAGGTGGACGTACTGTACAGTACGTAGGAAAATAGAGTCGTTTTGCGGAGAATAGAGAGCGCTGCCACAGAGCATGATTTTTCTCAACAAGATGTGTCGTGTTCAAACCGAAGAGAAATGAGGAGATTCGTACTCGATAGTGGCCTGCTCCCGTCAACTTTGAAGCAGCTGAAGCCCTGAGCAGCGGGCGCTAGACGAGACGATGCCGGCGCCTCCTATCACTACACTACTCTACTGATTGTCGATATCACCACCACTTACCACGGTCCATCTAAGAAAAGTATCGCCTCGTTGGTGCTTTCTTCTTCTTCTGCTTCTTTTTTTCCACGCCGAGTTGTCGACATGGCGCAGGAGTGGTCAGTACTGGCGACAGCATTCCCATTTCAGATCTGATAGGCCAGATCATGAACCTGAAACAGGATGAGTCGGCCCAACAGCTCGTCTCTCTCTCCAAAAGTCCACCCTGGCTATTTATGATGCTCCCGAACGCTTTAGGGCAGATTCCCGCTCGATCAGTCTGATAAATGTGGATAGTGGGACCTGTGGCTGGAAGGAAGCACTAGAACTAACGAGGGAAGTTCTAAAAGTTCCATGCAGCAGCTTTACCAGCCAGGCGGATTGCCCCTGACTACCAAAGAACGGGGGTTGGCCCCCGATGAACCTAAACCTTGCTAGGGCCGCCATCGCCAGGAGGGCTCACCCTTTAGGACTAGGGACTCCTGGCCGGCGAAATTAAGCCCTTATCACTGATGAGGTATGCTAAACGGGCGAAGAAAAGGCCCAAACTTGCAGAAGAAAAAAAAGGGATAGCGTAGGCAGGCAAGCAGGTAGGTAGGTACGAAGTAGTGGAGGTAAGGTAGATATCGAGGTCACGATAAAGGGCAGGGTGAGTGAGTAAGTAACTAAGTACTCCGTACTCCGTACTCTCTATTGTTTATAGACTTGTGGCGTAACGACGACTCAGCATTAATCATGATCTAAATCCGAGAGACGAGCATAGTGTATCTACATAAGGTAATTTGCACATTGACAATCGTAATGGGATAGATTGAGATGCGGTGCTGCCGTTGGCGCTGGCGCTGGTGCTGCGCAAAAATAAGGGCATAGAAGTCATCTCTCTCCTGTCACATCTAAAGAAAGAAGAGCACCAACAAAAATTCATTAACTGCTTAGAGCTATACTGACACCGGGTTATTATTACCGGCTCCAATTATGATCAGCCAGAGGTGACCTTAATGCCCAAAGTCGTCGTTTGCCGGGAGCACTCGGCCGTTCATAACTTCATTTTAACCCCTTTACGGCAGAGGCCTCATTACTTTTTTGGCTTCGACGTTCGTCGCTAGACAGGAACACCCAGACAGACAGGCAGGCAGACAGACAGACACACCCTCGCTGGCCTAGAATGCCCCGTCGACTGATACCCCTGACACCCTGCTCTCTGGCGCGCGCACACCCTTCACTCCTTCCCCCCGGGCAGCCACCTCTCTCAGTCGCCATAATAATTTATTCGAATTTCTGTCGGTTTTTTTTTTTTGGTTTTTCTAAGTAATTTCCAAGGGATGCGTTGGGTTTTCAGACGTGGATGGAGCACTAATTTCATTTGTCTTTTTCCGGGACGCCTTCCCCTTCCCTAGTCCAAGCATCACCGTCCCAGCGCCCTGGCAGATCTTCCTCTCGCCCTTGTCTCTGGCATGCACTCACTTCGTATAAGACAGAGCCCCTTCGCACAATCCCGAATTTCTTGATTTCCTCTTGTTAATTATCTGCTGCTTTGTGCTTGCCTGCTCTCTCCTCTACTGCGTGCTCTCTCTACTACTATCAGTATTACTTGCGACTACTGCTCTCCAATACTCGCTCTCCCGGCAAGAATAGGCCTCCCTTCCTCCCTCTCTCACAACCAGGCACTCGCACCCGCAAGCAACATCCCTAGGGCCCCCCCCCCCATCGGCTACGTACCTTATACCGAACTGCATTAAGCATTTACAACAGCACAGCTCCCGGCGCCACGCTTCCACCCTACAGCGTCCGAACAGCACGCTTGCGCTCCGTCGCAGAACCTCGCGAAGTCTCAGAACTGTCAAAGCATTACGAGACTTTCAAATAAACTCCCATCTGCTGTTTCCGACTCCTGCTCAACAAAACCACCCAAGAGCTTCTATTAGAAGCTTCTGCGACGCCCTCCAGAAAATTCTCCCAACGTCCTTCCATCAATCATCCATACTCGACCGCGATTACTGGCACTACTACACTTGAGAGTCTACCCACGACCGACCTCTCACGCTCCTTTGAGGAGAATCGACAACGCAAACCCAAGACACCCTACACCGTGAGTCATTTTAACCACCGCCAACCAACCCCGGCTGTTTCATTGCGCAAATCAAAAGTTACAAACTGGTTAAACGCTGAGTGGCGACGCTTGGAGCCTTCGGGGCCTGGGCCGTTCATTGATTTGATATATTACCTAGGCGTGTCGCAAAGATCCAACTAACAATTTTCCCTCTGCAGACCGTCACCATTTCCGTCAAGATGATCACCCGGACGTTTCCTTCAGCAAACATGGGCAGAGGCGCATATGATACAACTGGTGTACAAAAGCCACCTTCCTCGTCAAGCCAAGATAACATGGGCAGAGGCGCATATGATACAACTGGTGTACAAAAGCCAGCCTCCTCGTCCAAGCCAGATAACACAGGACCACCTTGTCATCGCACTCAACCGAACCATGGTGTTCTGCGCGAGCGCATCAAGAGACAGCAAACTACACGCGCCGCCGAACCGACCCCTTTTCGCGACGCGACCACCTGTGTCTCCCATCCTCGACATCAACACCAACGCTATCAACATGACCGATTTTTTTTTAAGTCAACGAATACAAACATACACACCGTTTCGCAAGAAAGCCCATATTAATAATACCCGTCGAATTCACAATTCAGCCTGTACAACAAAAAGTGCCCATTTACGAGCGACGACTTCTCCTGTATCATTCCTACATCACATTCCTATCACATTTCCACCACAGCTCGATCCGATCCAAAAAGTTTAATACCACCCCTCCCTTACTTCAACATACGCACACAAAATCCAAAAAACCTCGAGCGGTCTGAATCTCGATCCACAGTACAGACTCCACCGCCTCAACCCAAAAGTCTTTCCAGGTGTAAGGAGGGGTTCTACAGGAGTTGCATCTAGATCGGAGCGTCGCTTTCTGGGATTATTGATTTTCTCTCTCTGTCTTTTCATTGCTTTGCATCTCCTTGGTTCACATCGGCGCTATCCTGTATCATTTTTCTTTTTTTCGTTGGCTACACAAAATGGGATTATCTGGCATGGCACTCTGGGCAAGGCTGGGAAAAAGATTTCGATTGCTTTTTTGCGGGGTGCATATAGACTTGCTTTCTTATCGCGTTTGCTTTTATTACACTTGGTTGCTTTTTCTGGAGTCTCCGAAGTATCCTACCTCGCGGTACGGAACCGGTTGCGCACTTGTATAGGATAGTTTGGGACCTGCTTTTGCGTATGGCATGTCTTTTGTATCATTTGTACTACACCTTTTATTGCTTTGCTTTGCTGCGTTTTCCCTGGTATCAATTCTCTTCAAGTGGGTTAATAAGGAGAGCGAGAGGAAGATTTCTTTTCTTTCTTGGCCTAGTCGATTTTTCTTCTTGTATCTTTTTTTTGCTTTTGTTCCTCGGGCTGGATCCTGAATCGAGGAGAAGGAAAAGAAACGAAAGACAGGCATAGAAGAGGCAAAAGCGCAAGCAAGAAGCAACAAGCAGAAAAGAAAAACAGGCTGAGGCTGAGATGATCATATACCCATAGACTTTTTATTTGTTTGTATGAGTTGAGAGAGTTGGGGATGAACGGAAGGGAATGATGGAAGGGAAAGGGGATCCAGAACCTATGGTTACATAAAATTACCTTATCTTACATATTAATACGAAAGTTACTACTACTTAATACCTGCTCACTCTACAAGTTTACATTCTTTTGCTATCTTGCTTCCTTACTGATTCTTCTTTTGGACCGTTAGACCGTTGAATTCTTTGTACTTACTTACTCCTTTGCTTGGCTCCTTACCTATCTACCCTACCTCCCCCTCTTTCCTATTATTGGATAGAATTTAGAATTTAGAATTTAGATTTAGTTACACTACACTAAGATCAACTAGGTAGATCGCGATGGAAAAAATTATCTAACCCTTAGCTATCTATCTACGTATCTACAGAGATCGATAGGATCGAATCGATAGGAAAGTTGATAAGTTGATAAGTAGGAAAGGTTGATAGGGATGTGATATGATGAGATTTCGATATGCAGGTGGATATGATAGATACTGCGGTACTGTAAAATCTTGAATGCCACCAACCCAAGCCAACCCAACTACCACCACAGCTGGGGGAAAGTTTTCTGGAATTCTTTGGTTCTTCCAACTAAGAAAGAAAATTGCCCTCTTTTACCGCTGAAAAAAAGTTGATTGGAAAGGAGATTTTTGATGTTTGTGGGTTGTGGGTTGTGGGTTATGGGTTGATGGAGTGAGTGAGTGGTGCAGTGAGTGATGCAGGCAGATATGCGGGAAAGAGGCTAGGTTTCTGCATGATTAGTTGGTCTTTTGTTTGGTTGGTGAGTTGGTTGGTCGTCTGCTTGGCTGTTGGCTGGGGGCTGGTGAGTTGGTCGGTCGGTCATGTCAGTCGGTCGTCTGTTACAGTAGTGTGATTTTATTATTTATTTATTTATTTTTATTTTTACTTTTTTTTTTTTTTTTTGATTCTAACGCTAACGTATGTATGTGTATGTATGTATGTACGGGTTTTCAGGGTTGATGGCATATGCAGTGATGCAGTGATGCGTTATCTTTTTTTCTTTTTTCTGTATGCCTATCTGTGTGTGTTGGTTGTACATACGGTACGATGTATGTGTGCATGTGTGTGTGACGTGGTGGTGATGGCTTGTCGGGATGGTTATGGCGATTACTGTATCGATTTGATATCGGATTGAGGGGGCATGGCATAATGTGATGGGAGGAGGGAGGGAAATAGATGGAGATGGGGATTGGGATGCGTGAGATGTCGGTATGAGATGTGAAGATGAGGTGGTTTGGGTATGGATTGTATGGGTTGTATGGATTGGATTATACGTTACGTACTGTACTGTACTGTACTGTACTGTATGGTATGGAATATGTACCTCGGTCTTTGTTTGTCTGGTGATTTGATGATTTTGATGCGAAGGGAGATAATACTCCGTGGATTATAGTACTTCCTCTATATAGACAGTATCACTGATTGGAGGTGGTAAGCAGGATTTGAATTTGATTTGATTGATTTATTGATGACATGACGTGATGTTTTTTTTTGTATTGCTGGTACAGTATCGCTGGCGTTGATTGGGGCTGGTAAGAGTCACTCACTCGATTCTTACCTACCTGTCTGTAGGTATGGTGAGTGTATAAGTCACTATGGTATCATCGGATATACGAAACTACTGCGTAGGGCAGGTAAGTAGGTAAGTAAGTAAGCAAACAATTTCATCTCATCTCATCTCATCCGGTTATGCAGCACCGTTACAGTACTGTACTCTTTTATAGAATCCCCTGTATTTATCTGTATGGACTATATGCATCGATGGCAGATGATCTGCCTTGTCAGAAATACTATCAGAGAAAAAGCATCCTTGTAAATGTGATAGGTTTGGATAGGGAAGTTCACGACTGGTCCGATGCGACGTTGAGATGTTTGATGCTCCGTCGTGACTCAAATCCGAGGTCCGGGTAAAGAGAGAGATGGCTTGGTGCGTGGAGGGTATATGGGAGGGAGCGAATAGTGGGAGGGATGACAAGAGATGGGAAGAGGAAAGGGAAGGAAGTGTGAGTGAGTGAAGGTGGGCGAGTGACGGACGATATGCTTTGTTTGATACAGCACTACAACTTCGGGGTTTCGTATCGTGCTATACCTAAGGTAGGTAGGTATCTCCTTTCGTACCGAGAGTAATGTACCATACTTCCTTTTTCCCCCATGATACACACACTTCCCTTTCCTTTCCTCTATGACACGAAATAGGTTTCTTTCGAGTCGTTCCGTAGGCCTAGAAGGAGTTTCTTTAGGTTGCTTCACCATGTTTTTTGCTTCCCCGAAACTGGGATGGGGACATGAGGGTATGAAGGTTAGAGATAGCATAATCCGAATAGATGGGAAGACCGTTGTAAGATAGACTATAGTGGAGGGCGCATCAACGGGTAGGCAAGGCAAGGCAAGGTGTAGTATTGTGAATTGTGATTACGATCTCCATTGCATGCATTTCTGACATCTGCGAGCCTGCAAGCCTGGCAGGTTTGGCAAGCCAGGACCGTTAGGAGTAATATGCATGGAAGCTTTGCGATTTGCAGTTTTTCCGTCTTCTAGAAGGATGAGGGGGGTGAGAGGGAAGGGTGTGATGGACGGATGGACGGATGGGTGGATTTTGGGATGGGTTGTTGTGGGTGTGGTGTGTGTGTGTGTGGGTGTGATGGACCGGCCTGTTGGAGAGCGTTTTTTATTGGCGTTGTGCTTTGAGTGGCTGGTGGTGTGTGGATTTGTGGAGTTGCCGTCGGTGGTTGTTTTGGTGTGTGGATGGGTTGTCGGTGTCCGACAACTCATGTCGTATCGAGGTCGTCTGTGGTGGTGTGGTCGTGGTCGTGGTGGGTGTGCTTGAAATGAGATGAGATGAGATGGGGTGGGTTTGTTAATGAGCGGGCTCCTTATTTTCAAGGAATTGTTATTATTGGCACACCTCATTTGCACAATTCAGTTATTTCTATACGGACAGAAGTTAAAAGTGGATGGTATGGAATCATGTTTACTTGAGATGAATCATAGATAAGTACCGTACAAATTGCTTTACAAGATACCTTAGCATTTACTCGGGGCTATACGTTTTAAGTAGGGTATTCAAATCAAGTGAGCGACTTAGATATACGAGTACAGAAATGGGTTCAAAATATCATCTTACAAAGCCATATTATGGCAATAATACGGCGGAATAGGTACCTTAACTTCTTCTTGGACTCTCTCGTTGTAGGCTATCCACGAGCTACGAGGTATGTAAATTTAGGCTATTAGTGCCTGTAGCACCCTACGTGCCCAAGTTTCTGTGTCGCACGCTGCGAAATACTCAAGTAAACGACGAACCGAGTCCAAGTATTTCCTTGCTATACATAGTACCAGAAACCTCTGAGGCCAGATATCAATTGATGAAACTTCATAGTTAGTGTCCTATCTACATGAAACTTTGATATGCAAATAGTCACTTTGGAGTATGGACTAGAGTTAAGCAAGTACTACATGTAAGGCGGGTGTACAATGGCAGAATAGTAGGCAGCCTACTCTCACGTGATCAAAATCTGATGCGGCTGCGAGAGCTTCCAGCCTGATGAGCTAAAGACCTGGTTGGATTGAAGTCAACTTCAATTTGAGCGCCCAATATAAAGGAAGTCCTGTGATCTAACTCAGATTAAAGAAACGGTGGTTTCCTAAGAAGTGATTCTTAGTTGCAAAAGAACCCCTGGTCAGAACGGTTACCTTTAATCGCACAGCACGCACTCGGCGTCAACCTCCACACCCCACCAAGCTCTCATAACCAATCTCCAGCCTCCTCCACAACAGAACACCAGTCCTCCCCACGAAAAGCCGCCAAGATGTCAATTATCCAACAAGTAACGTCGGCCTCTCTATCCGACAACTGGCGCACCATCAACATCGACGCGCTGGATCCTGAGTCCAGCTCCAATTTCGACACCGCTACCCTTCACCCAGCATTTGCACCTGTATCAGATGCCGAGATTAGGCAGATAGGAGGTCAGGTTAGACAACTGCTAAGAGGTGGTGATGCTGAGGGCGCGCGTTGAGAGGTGCGCTGGAGACTGCGCCTTATGGGGGTGATGCTGGTGTCAAGGTACGTGTTGGACTTCCCCTGGCATTTGGGCCCGGTGTAAGACATCAGCAAGATTGGATTAGGGCTAATAGGCACTTTGTATCATAGGATTTGCATTTACAGACTGTTACAGAGGTCTTGCAGTCTATCAAGGCTTCAGATATGACCCCCATGCTTCAACGAATCTACAGGTCCGAAGGCGGTAGTGATGCTCTAGATGTCTTGATGAAATACCTGTATGTCTCTGCTTCCTTTCCGGATGTCTGTCTATATAAGGAAATTATATTGATCATTGTATCTGTACAATAGGTACAAAGGCATGGCTTCCTCTGAACGTCCATCCCGCGGCTCGGCCCTTTCGCCCCAAACTACAGGCGCGGCATTCTCACAAATCGGTGGTGGTAGACCTGGTGCTGCGAATGAGAGCAGCGGATCTGCAATGAGTGTATTGCTGAGTTGGCATGAGAAGGTCGTTGAGGTTGCGGGTTTGGGATGTGTCGGACGGACTATGACTGATTGGAGAAAGGTTTAAGCTATATTCGACAAGAACGGCAGTTTTTTTGTTATGGAAAGCGACGACACAACTGGGGTACGAGGGAGATATCTGAAAAGTACAGGCAAAATACAATAAATCAGTCGCGGCAGGTGGGAATGTGCTTTGATGGGCTTGTCATTATATCTCGGTTTGTTGGTAGGTGGTGCAGATGGGAGTTGGGTTGCGAGTGCATACTCCGTATATTTGCAGAGCATGATACGGTGGCAGGCACTCCACTACTCACTTTCTCCGATATTGTCTCTTCTCTCTTCTGGCTCTCCAGAAGCATTCTCTTCGCCTGCGACTGAAGGAGCCATGAACCCGACGGCAGCACAACTCCACACACCCGCTACACCGTGTCAATAAAAAGCATTTTCCTCCTTGCCACAAAAGCTGTGGGCATTTTTCAGGGCATCAGTGATACCGGTTGTGTTATTCAAGTGATAAATAATTTGGTGTTGAAATGGGTCTCTCTTAGTCTCTCTTAGCCTCGTTTTAGCTCTGCGTTGGCACAGCTATTGTGTTGTCATTGCATACATAAGTCGCCAGCAGAAAGCTGCATAGTACCGAGACGTTGCTGCAAAAGTTTGCAGGAGTTGGGCTTGGAAATGTTGGGCACAAATATAATGAAGCTGACTATTTTCGAAACTTGTGCTCTCGCAATACTCTTTGCTTTATTCGACTTTGTTCGTTTCGTCTCAACTTGGTTCTCTGGCGAGTGTCAGCTTTGCTTGTGCTTTCAATAATAGCCTTGTTGGAAGTCCGTGGCTATTATTATTATTTTCTTCTTTCCCTTTGAGAGTATAGTATCTGCAAAGCAAAGTGCGAGTGTGTGGGCGGTGTAACAAGAGAGTCTGCTCTATTACAGCATCATCTCGGCCGGCACATGAATCGTCCTTGCATTTAGAAAAGGATCCCGAAATGGCATAGAGACATCTTTCTTCAGGACGTAATATCTTTGTCTTAAAGGCTGTTCTGAACGCATGCCGATTGTGGGCTGGAGGAGGAAACTGCAGATAAGTATTAAGGGCTGCTCTTTTCATGCCCGTGCTCTACACTTCAGCCACTTTGTTAAGCAGCAGTTGCATGCTTGATGTGGAGCTCAGCGTAGAGTTTTCCATCGGCATTTGGCCGATGCAGCTTTCTACAGTACAAACAAAACGTACACGGTGAAGACTTATCCGAGCTCAATATCTGGTAAAGGCCAAGACTTATTCGGTCAGAAGAGCTCTTGAGTAGTCAGCAACTTCAACTTCATCCGCCCTGGACCAATAGTGGGATGCAGAGAGTCTACTCCGTACCGAGTCTAGTATCGGACAAGACTTCCTCCGCGGATAAGTCTTCACATCATACTATTGGCAGCAAACTTTCCCATTCTGTTTTCAAATCCACAATTTTCTGTATGCGGGGACTTGCCTCATACCTGAATAAAGCACCTCAAGTTGAATCTTTGGTTGTCAATTGGCTAGAACGGTCCGTCTTCGCAGTGGGAATTGGTAAAGGCCTTTTCTCACTCATTGTTTGTGGCTAGGATCACCATCATGACTTCAGAACTTGTTGTATATGTAATACATGATTAACGGGTCAATATGTTCTTTTGAAATGCTTCATATACTTGTCATCATATCTCGCCTGTGTCTATGATATCCAATTAAGAATCATCTTCCTCATCACAAATTATTACTGTTGACTTTCAATGTAAAATCATTTGTATTGCCACTCAATCTATCCTCCTTCAACTTAAAACGCAACTTCGCAATGGGTCTCACGCGAGCAGCAGAAGACCGTCCTACTCCCCCGGCCATCTACAACATCCGCATCTATGGACTTGCTCTTCTCGCCTGTATAGGAAGCTGGATGTTTGGATACAATGTTGGTGTGATAGGCGGCACAATTGTTCTCCCCCTCTTTCTTCAACGATTTTCATCTCCCTCCTGTAGGCTCCACTGCCTATAACAACATCACGAGTAATATCATTAGCTTGTTACAGATTGGTGGGTTGGCAGGTAGCTTATGTATGTTCTTTGGCATGAGGAGATATGGAAGGAAGTTGGCGCTGGCTGCTTGTGCTGGCGTTTACCTTGTTGGAGCTATACTGCAGGTTAGTAATGCTGTCCCAGAAGAAGAGGTTTGAGATTTGCTGATTTTGGTCTTCTGGTAGACTTTCTCCTATGGGAATTTAGATATGATGTATATTGGTCGTCTGATCACTGGTATTGGAGCAGGAGGAGGAACAGGTACGCACAACTTCTTATACATCAAAGTCTATTGCAGGAGCCTTTACTGACTTACTAAACCATACAGTCGTTGTACCACTCGTACGTATAACTACCACCTCCTCATCAAGCTGAAATTGCGCTTAAACTAAGACCTTGAAAATAGTACCTAGCAGAACTCAGTCCGCCAGCCATCCGTGGCTCAATAGTAGGCATCTACGAAATCAACAACCAACTCTCCTCACTTGTCGGATACTGGTGTAACTACATACATTGTAAATCTCTACATCCCCAGCACCTCAACGCGACAATGGCAAATCCCACTGGCTATGCAAATCGTACCATCTACAGTTCTCTTCGTTGTCGCTATTTTCATCCTCCCCGAATCGCCACGTTTCCTAGTCAGCAAAGACAAAAGCGCTAAAGCTCGAAGGATCCTCTCGTTCGTCAGACATCTTCCTGAAGATCATGAGTATATCAATAGTGAGATTGCTGATTTTGAAGAGGCTCATCGAGGACAGGAACGTGCTAGGGAGAGTCAAAAGGGTAGGTTAGGCATGGTTAGGGAGTTGGGTTGGGAGGGTAATAGGAACCGTGTTGTTATTGGTTTGGGGTTGATGATTGGTCAAAATTTTACTGGTATCAATGGTGTGAACTTCTATACGCCAACGATATTCCGATCTATTGGAGTCGAAGGCACAAATACCATCTTACTTGCATCAGGTTCGTCTCTCAGTCCGGACCACCCCTTTCCACAAACTACCTTTCTTTTCGTTTCTTTTCGAGTTGAAAATCAAAAGCTAACTAGCCCAAAAAAAAAGGAATGTACGCGGCAGTGAAAACCATAGCGACACTCTGCTCCCTAATCTTCCTCATCGACCGCGCAGGCCGTCGTAAACTCCTACTCATCAGCGCCGTCGGCGTCTCAGCTAGTCTCTGGTACATAGGCGCCTACATAACAGCCGCACACATCGACCTAAGCAAATCACAACCCGTAACCAAAACAGGCGGTAGCTGGATCGCAATCATCTGCGTCTACTTATACGCAGCCTCCTTCTCAATAGCCTGGAACGGAGTGGTCTGGGTCTACTGTTCCGAGATCTTCCCAGCTCGCATCAAGGACTTGGCGGTTTGTATGACTACTGGTACGCAGTGGTTGACGCAGTTTGCTGTTGCGAGAGCTAGTCCTTATATGCTTTCTTCGTTGTGAAGGGTGGTTTCTTCTTCTTCTTTGCTGCTTGTATGGTTGTTGCTGGTGTGGGGGTTTGGTTCTTTGTGCCTGAGACTAAGGGCGTGGGTTTGGAGAGGATGGATCGTATTTTTGGGAGTCCTTATGATGGTGGGAACGGGACTGAAGATTTGGAGGCTGCTGGGAGGAGGGAGGAGCAGAGTAAAATTTCTAAGGATGTGGATGTTGATGTTGATGGAGATGGGGATGTTGAGAAAGGTGGTCAGAGGGTTGTTGCTGAGCAACAATATGGGTTAGAGATTTCGATCTCTAGAGTTAGGAGTACTAGGATGGAACAGGTTGGGATTTCGGGTATGGGACAAACTGTTTGAATGCTTTTGTTTTCTTTTGTCTCTGGTTGTGTGTGTCCCAAAATTGGACTTGGATGGAAAAGGAAATAAAATGGGGGTATGGACTGGAGTACATGCATATTGGTCTAATAGTATAGTTAATATTGGGGAATAATAATATTTCTTACGTATTAGTTGCTTATAAGTATTCTCAACTACTAGCAAACTTTATTATCATCTTTACCTTAGTTAAAGTGATTCTTTATTAGGGTATATTTCCGTTTTCCGGTTTGTTGTCAATCTTATGCTTATTGAAGTGCCTTCTTTTATATGACAAGTTTTATTATAGCAGGTATGCCATTTTTTTACTTATTAGGAATTACAAACACGGATCAATAAATACACTGTGCAGATGATTCATCAATATCATTTTCCACCACAAAAAATTTGGAAATGATCTCAGTATTCTTAAATCCTAAGGTATCAAAGTGAACCAGATACAGATTTCCTACCAATAGAATCAATAACCCACCGTATCTCCTCAGCAATAACATCCGGTCTCAAAAGCTGAACATTATGACCACAATCCCGCAAGTGAACCAACCTACTTCTCGCCGACAACCTCAACTGTTCCTCCTTCAACTCCCTATCAACGTCTTCCCACCCATCCAATAACTCCCTAAACGCGCTCCTCTGTTCCACCGTCCCATTTCCCGCCTCAACACCAGCCTCATAAATCCTCTCATAATCCCTCTTCCCACTAGCTCTAATAACACTCAAAGGCCTCTCACCCAAAGCCCTCTCTTCAAACTGTCTTTTCGCGCCCAAAGTCTCACAAACCTCAACATAAGATCTCATTTCCTCATTAGCAGCTTCAAAACCACCAGCTATTAACTTAGCTCTCTCTCTCCACTCTTCCTTTCCTATCTTCGCTTCATCCCTTAATCCCGTGATTCGCGCGAAATTTAAATCTCCTAGAACGGCTGAGATGTTAGGGTCTGGGATGTGGAAATATTTATATTGTCGTTCTGTTGAGCCTTCTACGAGGACCATACCGATTACTTCGTTGGACCAGAGATGTAGGAATTCGCGTGCTATGATGGCGCCGTAGGAATGGGCGCAGAGGATATATGGTGGTGTAAGTTTAGTTACTTGAAGTAAGGTGTGAAGTTCTTCTGCGGCTGTTACGGCTGTAGAAGGACGAGGATATGGAGTTTGTGGATTTTGTGTTTCTTGGGTGTTTATGATTGGGCGTGGGTTGCTGTTACCGAGACCTGAGCGATCGTAGAGTAGGATACGGGTTGTGGGTGAGATAAGTTGGGATACGGGCGTCCAGGATAAGGAGATGTCGCCGGCGCCTGGGAAGATGATTGTTAAGGGTGTGTTTGGTGTTTGGCGTGGTGGACCTGAGATGGAGAGGTGGAGGGAGTGAGTACCGATTGAGATTAGCGAGGATGCTGAAGGGACTGTATTCCAGTCGAGTGAGGTGCTAGGATTTGCCATTGGTAGGGTAAAATAATGTTTTTAGTGTTTTTTATTCAAGGTAGAGAGAGCTATGTAGGCAGCTTCGTTTGATGATGACGGTCAGCTGGAGCTAGGCTGCTTCTGGATTTAGTCAGATGATGTTTAATGTGCTGCTTACCTATAAGATCTGATGATTCAATTTGTTTAAGGTTGTAGAGCTCTTTTTAATCAATTGATGAATTCCTTTTCATCTAGGTTTACTTTGGCCTCAGTACAATTTAGAATATAAGAAGACTTGGAGAACCATCTGAATTATTTGACCTAGTGTCCTAATCATGTGTATCATTAATTTGCCGTATTAAGCCTTCTCTAATGCCAAAGGTCTATGTCCGCTGTGTGTTTGTATGCCAAACCTGTGTAATGCTAAGAGGACCATTTAAGTTGCTGATCTTTACCATCTTTCAAGAACCCATTTCCGAGACTGCTTTCCCAATCAACCATCAAATGTTCGTATTTACCTAAGTAGGCATTGAATGTTGTTGTTTTTAAGCACTGATACTTGCTCTTCTGTCCGCTACCTCATCAAGACCTTCAGCCTGAGCCCCAAGGAGCGCACTTTCCTCATCAATAACTGCAGACTTTTGAGTCTCTGTAGCTGGTTTCTGAGTTTTCTGTAATGCTGACCAAAGGGTACTGACAATGACAATAGCCCCGCCGAAAAGACTCCACTTTCCTGGGAGAACACTCCAGATAGCCCAGTCGAAGGACAAAGCAAACAAGACCTGGGTATACATCATGCTTGTTGCCTTACTACTCTCTTGTCCAGCTGTAGACCAGCTGTCAAGAGGAACTGTAGAATGAATCCTAAGACACCCAGCAATAACAGCAAAATCCACTCTCGGGCACCATGAGGCATAACGAATCCGATACCGGGAATTGCGAGAAGAGCAACCGTAGAGCCAACGGTACCGAGAATGGCGAAATAGTTAACAGACATGAGAGCATGGGCTCTATTGCCGATGACTCTGATTGTTGTATACGCTCCTGAAGCTCCAAAGATTCCTAGAACTGAAACGGCAATGGCGATGAGACGTTGTGTGGGAGTTACATGATCGACTTCTCCAGCTTTAGTGGTGCCGATAGTATCCTCAACCTTGCCAAAGATACTGGCTGGATGAGCAATGATGATTACACCGAGCAAGGCTACAATCCCAGCAATTAATTCTTTGCGTGTGAAAGGTTGGCCTAGAAATACCGAACAAGCCCATGCCGTGACAATAGGCACTAGAAATCTAAAGACGGTAGCCTCTGCAAGCGGTAAGTAGTGTACCGAGTCTAGAAAATGTAAGCTTTAGGGTTTCGAAATTCCGAGTACTACTGTACGACGAGTACTGCATAGCAAGACTTACAATACAGGCAAAACAGGCCACCGAACCCGAATAATGATCTCAAGATCAACCATCCTCTCACACTTGGTTTTCCAAGAGGAAAATCAGGAACTTGCGTCCACCACATGTATGTGGTACTCAGAATAAATGTCATCCCCATCCGAGCAACAATAACCTATGACAAGGCTCTAATTAACAAGCTTTCGGGTACCCCATTTATTCAGAGTTCACGAACCTGAAAAGGATGCATTCCATGACCTCCCTGTTGCAGAAAGCGTACTATGGCATCCATAGACGATCCAGCTATTTCAGATAGCAAAATAAGGAACATTCCTTTGTTGTTTTCCCATACTGATCTCCATGCACTTGGTTGTTTGGGCTCGTTATTGGGTGTCATGGGCAAGGATTCCTCTTGAGACTCGATATTGTTATTTGGAGGACCCATTTTGGAAGAAAGTTAATTTGTAGCTGTCAATGATAAAGGAATGGTCTTGGAAGAAAGGATGTTTGTGAGGATTTATTTTTTCTATTGTATTGAGCTTTATGGATGAAGAGTGGGCAATGGGGAAGAGGAATAGAAAAGTCAGCGAGTAAGATATTTTCCCATCGCCTGACCCCACACATTACGGAAGTCCCGAGGAGCATATCGTGCTGGTCTAGATCTCAGGGGTAAATCACCTGATATCAGCTTAGCTTTCCGGGCTTTTAAGCGAGGCGCTCCCCTATCTTATGTCCGCTTACATAAAATGCTGTACTTGGGCGGTGTTATCGAACGGTAAAGCTCTTGATTATAGCTATGATTATACTTTTGTCCGGAGTCTATCTAGGCTTTTGTATTAGAATTCGAGGTACCACATTTCCTCAGGACTCTCTTTATATACCTTAGTTAGAGGTCGGGATGGGGCCCCTAACCTACGGGTAGGTTATAGGTAGTTCGACCTAACCTATAGGTTCTTGTCATTCGACATATAGGTTCTTAGCATCTAATTTAATACTAAAATAGAGCTAAATAAGGTTATAACCTCTACCTTAACCTACCCTGACCTACCCTATAGGTAGGTTACAGAAGCTTTAATCCGACCTACGGGTAAGTTATAGTAGTCTAACCTAACCTATAGGTAGGTTTATATACCCTAAAATATGGCCCTATAGGGCCCCATCCCGACCTCTAACCTTAGTATATAAAATATCTTGAGTAACAATTGCTGACAAGCAAGCTTTGAGTAGAACGTCTTTATATACTTGTGCTAACATATAATCTTCTATATCTTAATCTTCTATATCTCTACTACGTGAACTTCCTTACTTATTCTCTACATCCTCTTTCTGTAACGAAGATTATCCACAGGCCCAAAAACTTCAGGTTTGCTAATTCAATTGCACCTGTCTTAATCTTTTGCACTTCTAAATGTCTGTTCTATCATTTCTACGCACACTTGATCATTGCATACTTTCTTGCCCTAGTCTTTCCTTCGCCCAACCTTTCTTGCATCCCGCTAGTATCTCACCACACACACCTTTGGCCAGCCATTCACGCCCCCTTGCCCCCTTGCTAGTTATGCAGGCTAATTCCACACACTTCTCTAAGTCAACTAGCCACACACTTCTTGTCTCCTTTCCACTAATCCTATATTCCATGCATTGTTACTCTTCGCACATATGTCTCTTTTTACGCATCCCAGCCCCGGCTCTCTCATAGACCTACATCCAGAAAACATTGCATATCTTCTTCCATATTATACTATCTCAAGTAGATTCTAGACCATTAAAGTCCGATTCAGATATTGGTCAAGGTGTGATATTCAAATATCAGGGGGCTGTATTGCTCCGGAGTGCGTATGCAGCAATGGTTTCAACATTTCTCCTAGTAGAGTCCCGGTTGGCCATCAGAGCTTGTCAACAACCGATGTTGGTGAAATCTCAGAAGGCAAGGGCATCGGCTTATCCAAGGTCTGACAGAATTATAAGCTAATCGGCGATGGTCTATCTTATTGTGTGTAAGCCGCTGAAATAACGAGGGAGTCTTTCCTTCGTGCTAATAAATCCAGCCACTTGTTTTCCCCCCATTTATCCTTACCTGTATCAGATTGCTCTGTACTACTTACCCTGGCAACAATAAGTTACGCTTATTCAGAGATAGTTTTGGCATGTGCATTTTCCTTCCCGAAAGCTTAGTGGTGAGAATCGAGAAACACAAGATGATTTGTTTTGATGATCAAAGTATTTAATACGCACTCGGACCGAATGGGTTAAAGCCATGACTCGGCACGACTTTGTTATTGCTCCCGAAGACTTATTATCATCTGAGATACACAGAAGCCGAGCGTAGTTCATGATCGTTTCTGCAGTTCGTCACACCCACCAACAATGGTTGGAGGTCCATTGGGTGAGATGGGTTGAACAGTGCCGTCTTTGCTAAAATGTATATAATGGGTTCCTCGAGTCTATTTAAACTAACCTTACCAACCCGCTTTATACTACTGAGTCAAAAGAAAAATCCCCCCCACAGGAAAAGACCATATAGACCGCCTATTTTGTTCTCTCGATCTGACCAACATGCCTACTTCCAACACTTCCTCCTCAACCAAAGCAACAAATGGATCAGCATATTCGTAAGTAGAGCTTATAGATCTCTCTTCCACCTCCCTCGTCGCTGGACCAATTTTCGCAATAAGGTAAAATGCAAAGGCCATATTGCGATTCAAGCACTCAATATTGACGACTAAGGAAAGTCTTACTAAGCCGTTTGGCCTTTGCTAGTTCAAGACACAACGATGCACATGAAGCTGTGCAAAACGGCAATGACACGCCCTCGTCGTCACATTCACCTCCAGGCTCAAGTCCCTCGATGAATCTCACCCTAGCGCCGCTCACTTGGAATCTTCGTTCACATATAACGAAACCAATGGAGTCCCTGCATATCGACATTGTGCAGCAGAGAATAGTATCAATGAACACACCATGGAAATGGAGAAAATCCTCGATGAAATCAATATCGATAGACCTCGGTGGGCACAAAACGAAGATATCCGTCGAGAGGGATAATTGATGTCGAAAGAGCGCGAGGGTTAGTCTATTCTATGTACCTATGAAGTCAAGAACAGAATTGCTAACAAAATACTTCGGTTAAAAGTCGAAAAATTGGGCGTGTTCTGGGTCTATGGAAGAGATAAGTTTGGATCGAAGGTTGTTTCTTTGTGAAATATTGAAGGGCTATGCGAAGGCATAGGCACAGGGTTTTGGAACAGTTACAATATCTATCACTTCCTGCTGGCGGCGAATCAAGTCTTAGAGAGCTTTTCCATTTTGGGGGGTAAACAATTGGATACTTTCTTAGGGATGATTGGCCCTCTATTGAGAACTGTCAGGGCTGTGTCGCGGATATTCTATTTGGCGCGTTTTCCTGACGCGATCGCTGTTTACATTGGCTATTGTGACGCGCCATGGTGACTAATATATAAGTTGTTGTTGCTAAATAATCCTCCGGCTTCTTGGCTTTGCAAATTCATACGAAATAACAAGTTACGGCTAAAGAGCGTTGTCCATCATCTTTACACACTGCCTATTGGACTACCCGGCAACACACGCCGTCCAACACCCACAACGCCCGCAATGGCTCGACGAACGTTTCAATATTCCACGGATAACAACAGCGCTGATGATATCGAGAGGTATCTCCCGGAGGATGGCCATCGAACCTAGGGCTTCGTGATCTCTCCTTGCACCTAGTGACCACTGCCACTGCCAACTGCGAAAGCGACGATGACTGACTGGCACCAGTTCTTGAGAGTGTACGGTCCCACCTTCGAGAAACACTAGAAGTCTATAACGGACTAGATATGATGGACGATAACCTCAGGATTACCGTCATCGAAGGCCAATCCATTCTGAACGGTGTCAGGTTATCATTTATCTGCGATCGTTTCAAGGAATGGACTGCTACTACTGCATTACGGCAGGAGCAAGAAACTGGATCAGCTCTTTCCCGGCGCTGCAGGTGCTGCATACAACTAGACGTACTCGATTCAGCTATCTATGACCCGCCGGTATCTCTAGAGCCAGATACCACTGGCCATGGCTCTGTGAATCTTATATGGAAGGATTGGGAGCCTTCCTAGACCGGATATGAGGGAGGATGAGGTGGAAAGTCTGTCTGAGGACTATACATGACAAGATATGGGTTGAATAAGGGTTGCTTATCAGGATTTTACGGTTGGTGGTTTGGTGATTAGTATGGAGAGTATCGTCTTCCTTCCGATGTGGTGTGTGCTTGTTTGTCGATCTTGATAATATATTTAGTGAAGTTCAGGGGCGAGAGACTTATACATTCACCTGTAGTGCGGCGCTTGGCACGAGTGTCACGAGGCTGGTCGATGGTGAATCGAAATTAGGCGAGCGCGACAAGATATTGTTTTGCGGTCGCCTTCCATATTTCCTATCACCTTCAACTATGGATAATACACACCTACGTCCATCCGATCCAGTTCATTTCCGCTGCTGCAACACAAGATTGTCTACAAAGCGCATACGAAAACTCATCGGTTCCTGATCCTTTGCGAACAAGTCCAGCTCCGCAAAGGCGACGTTATTCCTCGATCACTTCTCAATCGCACATTTGTTCGTCGAAATCCGCCCACGAACATAAGGAGCGAGATCAAGAACAATGGTCTCTTCTCAGCGCCAAGCGTTGTTGGACTTGGTCAAGCCTAAGACCACAGCGACCGGCACCAAAGAGGAGAATCATTCCAAGCGACACACTCAAAGAGGTGCAGCGATTCCACATATACTACCAAGATAACTGCTGACCATTTTGCAGTTTCTACTGGCTCCAAACAATATCGGAACAGAGAGAAGTCGGCCAAGCAATACGCCAGCCCTCAAAAGTTCGAGCTGTTCCCTAAACTCCCAGTTGAACTTCAGCAAATGATAGTTTCCTATGCTACCCCCCCTCGCATCATCGAGGTTGAACTCAAAATCGATAATCATCGGACATTCGCGACGAAACTTCGGGGAGGTGTGCCGGCTCTTCTTTGTGTTAATAAAGATATCCGTGATGAAGTTGCGAAAAAGTATATGCTTATTCGGGACCATACTGTTTGGACACGATACATATACTTCAACCCGGACGTCGACACTCTCTACATCTACAAGGTAGACTTCACGAAGTTAACGGAACGTTCTATGATGACTTCAAACCCCGTAGACCTCTTCAACATCTCCCTACACTGTGAGCACCATTGCGACATTATGGTCCAAGAGCGCATCCACCACGTTGCACTTAATGTTCGGGACGTCTTGTACAAAGTCTATACTCATTTCTGGCTCAAACAGAAGTTTATAAGTGACCTGATCCTCTGCTATCCAAAACTTAAGAATTTGGATCTCGTTTATGACAGAGATTCCAAACATGGTAATACAAGCAGAAATATTGAAACCCGCATGTTTATTCCTGCAAGGGGATTTGCGATGGAAATTTGTCATTGTGGTAACTGCGACGACCCGGACGAAAAGAATTTGTCGCATAGGAAATGCGACGTAAAATCGCTGGGTAGAATCTTCAGACTCTTTGAGGCTTTCCGCGAGAAAATTATACTTTATGGGAACTTAGAGAGAGTCAAACGTTTTGGGAGGGACTATCCAGAGTGGAAACCACCAGCTGTTAGGGCTTTTTCCATTGGCAAGTTGCGTTAGGAAGAGTGGAGGACAAGGCGACTGGATAGTGAGCAAGGTATGGAGACTTTTAATATGACTTTTGGGAGTTGTCTCTATTTCCGTGTTGTAGCTAGTATGAGTAGTGTATGGATTTAAGTCTTTGGTTACTTAGCAGAAGGATTTACCTACTGGTGCCAGTAAAGTTGGGGGTTATGGAGAAGTAAATGTATGATACAAAAATAAACTTCATTGTCTTGTAGCTGGTGGTTTGTAGGACGAAATGAGGGATCATAAAAGCATGAATAGAAGAAGAGAAGAAGAGCCCGAAGCCGAAGCTATATACAAGAGGTAAGAGCACCTCACTAGTACTTATGCTGTCCCGTGACATGGTTAGTATTTGGCTTCTAAGAATTTTCAATATATTAATCTGTGCTTGGGCAACTTAAGACTGGTTGTTAGCATATTTCGCCCTCCAATACTCAGGACATAGGCCTGGGTAGTAGATGAGATATCGTCATAGAGGTTCGCATGAATCGTATGCGTCTAGAAGGAGCTCGAATGTTGTGCTATGTCGAGTAGAAAATATGACAACATAATGTATGTAGTAGAGACATTTATTCATACTATTAGAAAGAAACTTGGATAAATTGAGCTGTTTTTGAGAGGCAATTTGAAGTCTATGTTACTGTCCTGCCACTTACTTTTCAGTTGGGGAAGGAGGCGGGAGTGAATTGTATCCAAGCGAGCTCACTGGTAGTTCCTTCTACCTTTGGCTCCAAACATCCACCGCTCTACTTCGATCTGCCACAACACAACACAACGACACCACAACCATCAAAACCACAAACCCAAACTCAAGACACCTCTCCCCATCTTCCATAAACCATAATACGGGGATACTGCAAAGCAAGATGTCCGCCATGACGCCAACCAGCGCACGCGTCCTACGCCAACGCACCAACGCGACGAGGCTGCCCACCGCAGAAAATGATATCAACACCGCGAACGCCCTTGACGATATCACCACACAGGCTGGAGATCCATCTGAGCAACAAAGTATTCGTATGTTGTGTGATTCGTATCCAGATTGTCTTCCTCCTCGGTTGCTGACAAGCATCTAGCCACCACTTCTACCAAATCCAGTGGCGCAAGTCAACAGTCAAGACGACGCCTGGGCCCCAGAAAGTTTACATTGTACCCCAAGCTGCCAGCAGAGATCAAGAGCCGTATTATCGAATATGCTATGACACCTCGCATTCTCGAACTACGCCTTACAACCACAGCTAAATATGGAACTTTCCCAAGTGAACTACGTGGTGGTCCTGTTCCAGTTCTTCTTTTGGTCAACAAAGCAACCCGTGATGAGGCCCTGAGAAAGTATAAAAAGGTCGCAGCCCCTTGGGATGAGGACGGAGCTTTCTTGTATTTCAATCCTCAGATCGACACCTTATTCATAGTTGGGTGGCAAGGTCGAGAGGTCGTTGCTCCGCCAAAATATTTACCATTCAAGCTGTTCAAGGCTTTCGACGATGCTGACCCAGCAAAATATGTCGGGCATGTTGCATTCAGCCAACCTCGCGTACTGCGATACTGGGGTTTGAATTTGAATAACACCTTTTCTGATCGCTTTCTCGAATTGCTGCTCCATCATCCAAATCTGAAACATTTGGATATCGTTTATGACAATCGCAAATGGAAAACCCAGAATTGGAGTCCACCCGAAAACTTCGTCTTCACAGAAGCTGTAGGTATCGCCCATTCATTTTCTTACTGGAAAGGGCAGCGTATGACCACGAAACAATATGACATGGCACGATTCGAAGAGTATTTTGACAATTTTGAGGTTATGCGTGGGCTGGGGGGACACAAGGATAAGCAAATTGAGCGTTTCTGGGAGAATAATCCAGCGTGGAAAAGGCCTATCATGGATGGCGTTTCTATCACCAAGAAGCCGGAACTACGGGCACGAGCTCCAAAAGGAAAGAATTGAGACGAGAATCAGCTTGATGGCCCGAGATCCACTAGCATCACTAGTACCTTGGTGCATGGTGAAATATTTCAGAGGATCAGAATGATCAATTGGGGAGAAGGAGCTGGAGTGAGTCATTTTTGCTGTCATGATTATAGCTCTACTAGCTTTCAAATAGTGCTCTTCTACAGGAAGGTAGTGTTTGAGAAGTAGAGAAAGCTACTAGCCTAAACTTCGTAGATAAATTACATTGATGGAGGTAGCATACGGTATTTCTATGGTAGCTTTGCCCATTTAATCTACAAGAGCACCTTTTCTCAGTCAGAATCCACTTACTCAACATTGCCGAACTGTGAAAACAATTTCAATTCTGGCTCATAGCCATACAATTTGGCGTGGTAGTATCTTTTTGTTTTTCTCCTCGTTCATTGCCTAGACTCCAGCAGAGACCTTTGGCTGGGATTTTGTGAGCCTGTCTTACCTTGAAGTAACTCTGTGGCTGCTGCGATAATATCATAGGCGATCTAGAGCACGCTATTGTGTAAAAGTATTATGATTAAAGACTCCACAAAGGCTGCCGTCCTTGCAAACTCCTTGTACAGCTAAGCGAGGAGGAAATCTCGCCCATGACAGAGTTGCACAAGACAATCAAAACAGAAGTAAAGACCCGTAGCTCACCACCATAACGATACTTTCCATTACAAATTCATTCTAAGAAAAGGCTACATAGCGTAATAAAATCCAATTTCGCCATTATGTGTAATTTTGTGCTACTGTTGAAGCTTTTTCTTCAGCTCTTAATGTAAGGGAGCACAAGGTTGTTGCCACACTGCATTAGCTGGGGATCGAGAACAAGCTTTTTGTGAGACCTTACATACAGCTTTCAAGCCTTCAAGCCTCTCCCATCATGATTTACATAGCTACAGGAAAGTATTGTCTCTGTATAAGAAGAGTGTTTTTCTCTGAGCTTTTCTATCATTCATCGAGCATTCATACTCGAGAGATATAAATACTCTTGAAGTAATAAATACACTAATCTTCAATTTATTCAATATGAAGTCCATAATATCTTTTCTTCTTTTTGTTGTGCAGCTTGGTCTTGTTGTTGCCAAGCCATCGGTTCTCTTCCCGCTATACATCTATCCAAGTCCTGGAGCTTGGCAACCATTGTATGTACTTTCTTAGAGTAGAACCACCACTTTCGAGTAGAATACTCATCACTTCCAAATCCAATCAGAGTTTCCTCCCAATAAATACAAGAGACAAACTAACTCCAACTTTTCTTACCACAGATACTGGGCACTGGGCAACTACACACAACTCACCTTCAAAATCATCATCAATCCCGCCAGTGGACCCTTCAGACCCGGTTACTCTGCCGGAGATTTCACCAACTATGTCAGAGAGATGAAAACACTGAATGCGTATGCGAACGCGAAGACTTTCGGATATGTCGATACTAATTATCCGAATCGAGCTGATGATGATATCGTTCATGATATTGATTATTGGAGATACGCACCTGATTCATCGCTTATTCCATCTGGTGGGATCTTTTTTGATGATGTTTGTAACAACTTCTTCTGGTTAGTAAAACAAAAATTCTTCAAGTACACTTTTGCAAGTCTGGGATGGGGTTATTTTAGCTTCAAATCCCGATCGGAATTCAAGTGTTCCAAGACAAGAAAAGAGAAGAACAAGAAGACTGATTCTGGATTCTTGAATGAACATATAGGAGCACTCTGGCAATTAAACAACGTCCAAAGCTACGCCCGCCAAGATAACTTCGAACAAATAATCTTCAACCCAGGAACAACACCCGCATTCCCAGATCCACGATACCCAGGAACACAAACCGTATCAGGCGTCTACAGCATGGCCAACGAAACGCTGGTCTACGAAAACTACTACGGAGCTCCTACACCCACGGGACCCGCGACCCCTTCAAACGTAGCATCATTCATCACTCAGAATAACCATGGCGTCTCTCCTACTAGGTTAAGCGGTGCTGTTTATGCTCTACCTACCGATTCTGCTTCTAATTCTGTGGCTGGAGGCTGTGGTGTCGCTAAGAGTTTTATCTGTAATTTTACTAATAGCTTTACGGGTGTTGTTGATAGTTTGTATTTGAGTAATTTGGGTAGTGTTGCTGCTGCTGGGGCTAATTATGCTGCGTTCCCGCCGAACTTTTTGACTTGGGTTTCTATTTTGGCGGGGGCGAATTGAGTGAGTGGTATATACTCTTGTGGTTAGTGGTATTGGGTTGGAGAAAGATATATACGGTATTGAAGGGTTGGCTGGGGCTTGGGGCCTTTTTTGGGTAGAGCAGGCCTTTGAAATGATGATATGATTTTGGTCATATATTTATGATGAGATTGAGTTCTTTCATTATGGGAAAGTGGTCTTGTTGAGATGTCTATCTGTATCTGTGATATATTGCTTCACACTATGAGGTATTTACTTCTGTTAATGAAGAAGAATAAATTTGAAGAATGTTTCGATTCCTTTACTGAATATATTCCGTTAAGGGACTGTACTGTGCTGTACCGTAGTAATAGAGATTTATCATATTAATCATATTAGCAACGCAGTTTGTTTCTTGAGAAGAAAAATTCGACAATGAAGTCCCATGATTTGAACGGAATTGAAAGGCGAAGTGGTTACTAACTGAAAAGTATTATATCTGGCGATGCTCCCGTATGATTGGGACGAGCTACAAGGATAATAAGTGTATTACACTTGTTAACTTTCAAGACAAAGCCTTGTAAGATCTAGGTAAGGGATCAAAGGGGCAATGAGGGGTTATTTAGAGATATACTATATTCAGTAGACTTTGTTCTTTTCTCTGTAATTATATCTATTGGTCACCAAGTCTACCACAAATAATACCAGAACCTCTCTCTATATCTAACAACCAAAAAGCCCACAACTCCAACTTTACAACTCCCTCTCATTACACAGACCTCTCATCAGGAATCCCCGAACCCGTCTTCTCACTCACATGTCCCTTCTCACCCTTCTCACTAGCAACAGCAGAAGAAGTATTATTATCATTATTCAACTGACTCTGGTCAATACTAGCAACCTCTAGATCCGTCGGTATGCCGTCGATAAGACCATGATCCATATTCTGCATGATACCAAGACCGGGTGGTGGAAAGATGGTACAGAAAGTGAAGTAGAGAAGTCCGCCAACTATGTATCCGAAGAAATAGGTGATTTGATACATCCTTTCCAGACCGATGGATATTGGCATTCCGTTGATTGAAGATATCCAGACCGATGGAGATATTCAAAAACATTGATTCGTTGATTGAAGATATCAATCCAGCTAGATTTCAAAAACACAAAAATTGTTAGTTTCCATCTGCAGAAAAAAGAAAGAAAGAAAAGACACTGAAAAGGAGAAGGTTGCTCATTCAAAGGGGAGAAAAAATGTGAGTAAGTAAATGGGAAATGTAAGATGTTGATGAACTTACGCATAGAAGGAGCCCAAGCAATACAGAAAGCAAGAAAAGCTCTCCAATTCAACCCAAAATGGTACCAATAAATACCGTCCGCGGTATAAAGATCCGGAATAATCCACATCCTCCGTCTAACAACCCAATAATCAACGACCAAGATCCCCGTCATAGGAGCAACAAAGACACCAAAAGAGCCAATAACCGACAAGAAAGTAGAAGCCTGAGAAAGGAACCTCCAAGGCTGAATAACAACACCAATAACAACAACCAACAAACCACCTCTCCGCAACGTGATGAACCTAGGTAGAACACCCGCGAAATCCATACCAGACGAGACACAATTCTGCGTCATGTTGACGAAGATCTGACTAGAGAGGAATCCGAGTCCAGCGAAGAAAGTCCCGGCGCGACAGGCTGAGGTGTATTGTATGGATTGGACATATTGTAACATGAGCAAGGGATTCCATTGTAAGATCCCATAGATTTCATGCGTAGCACTCGTAACCAATACACCAACCAAAGCACCAATCGTCATACCAATAGGCATCGCAACAGCCATACCAGGTCTCGGCGCAAACGGAGAACTAGTAAACCTAGTCCAATCTGAAATACGTACAGAACCACCCGTATACGCACCAGCGACCGAACAGATACCCTGAACCATCGCATACCGAGCTTGCTCCTTCGATGATATCTCAATAGCAGGCGAGACGAGATTCCCTGGACTACCGTTGTTGGAGTGGATTGCCCAGCCTAGGACCCCTGAGAAGGTTATACAGGTGCAGATGAAGGAGGGCCAGAGGAATCGGTTGAGTTTGTGGGGTGGTACGTAGACTATTGGGATGAAGATTGCTATGTAGATTAGGAATCCTATTAGGGCTTGGGTTGTTATTGCTGCGTTGAGGGGGAGTGTGTTTTTCATTGTTAGGAAGGAGTGAGAGAGTGCGTTGAGGATCATTACATTACTACTGCTTGGCCGCCGAAGTAGGATTGGATTCCGAACTGAAAATATCTTGTGAGTTGGATTTCTTTGCAATACTTGATGTTTTTGCTTGTTTGTTCGCTTTTTTGTTGTGGGAGTATTGCTTGGAAATAGAGGGGGATTTTGTACTCACGTAGATGAGGGATTGAATGCAACTTAGTGCTATACAAAGATATGATCCATAAAGACCCCAAGTAGCTCTTCCCATCATGGTATATATATCACCAGTCAGCATGTACTGTAAATCCCTCCCTATACACTCCGCAATTAACCAAAACACCAAAAATAAAATAAAAAACATCGCAAATTGCAAGAAGAGCACACGCTCACACTCCTCTAAAAGATAAAAAGCAAAAGAGCAGAAAATCAAAATCAAAAAACCAACCCACCCAAGAAAATGCTGCCTCCCCGCCTCCCCACACAAAAAGCATTCAAACTAGCCAAACACCCACCAACGAGCACAGCACCACAAGCCTGACCAGCCGTCAACCCAACAGCATGAGACTACTCCCCAGAGTCCAGGAGCTCAGACATATACCAGCTGTGAACCAGTACGAGAAGTAGTCGTACCACTTGTATGTTCGCTCTGCGGGGATGATTGGGTAGATATCTCGGTTTCCCCATCGTGAGGGTGGGTAGGCTGTGTATGCTGCGTCTTTTTGCTTTAAACTTCGATTAGGGATGAGGGTTTTGAGGGTTTCATTGTTTTTTCTCTCTTTCTTCTTTTTCCCCTTTTTTCGTCCTGGAGGGTGGGGAGGGTGGATGGGGTTATTTTGGTTTTTGGTTTTTGGGATTTTGGCGTTTGGGGATTTGGAGTTCTATTAGGAGTTTATGTGATTAGGACATAGATACAGAGATTGATGGAGACAATGGAGATAAAGATGAAGAAGAATAGGTACAGTAAAGAAATATAATACATCAATAGACTCACCAGTACAGAATGCATACTGTAAACCCTCCATATGTAAAATCCCTCCCTATACACTCCGCAATTAACCAAACACCAAAAAATAAAAATAAAAAAACATCGCAAATTGCAAGAAGAGCAGAAATCACGCTCACACTCCTCTAAAAAGATAAAAAGCAAAAGAGCAGAAAATCAAAATCAAAAAAACCAACCCACCCAAGAAAATGCTGCCTCCCCGCCTCCCCACACAAAAAAGCATTCAAACTAGCCAAACACCCACCAACGAGCACAGCACCACAAGCCTGACCAGCCGTCAACCCAACAGCAATGAGACTACTCCCCAGAGTCCAGGAGCTCAGACATATACCAGCTGTGAACCAGTACGAGAAGTAGTCGTACCACTTGTATGTTCGCTCTGCGGGGATGATTGGGTAGATATCTCGGTTTCCCCATCGTGAGGGTGGGTAGGCTGTGTATGCTGCGTCTTTTTGCTTTACTTCGATTAGGGTGATGAGGGTTTTGAGGGGTTTCATTGTTTTTTCTCTCTTTCTTCTTTTTCCCCTTTTTTCGTCCTGGAGGGTGGGGAGGGTGGATGGGGTTATTTTGGTTTTTGGTTTTTGGGATTTTGGCGTTTGGGGATTTGGAGTTCTATTAGGAGTTTATGTGATTAGGACATAGATACAGAGATGGTGATGGAGACGTGAATGGAGATAAAGATGAAGAAGAATAGGTACAGTAAAGAAATATAATACGATGTGAAATTCAATTTCTAGACTTGTACAATAGAGTACAGTAGGTACCTAGTTATGATATATTCTTTCTATCTATCTATGTACCTATCTACCTTACGACATAGATACATACATACATGCATGATGAACCTGCACAACGGTTCGACAAAAAAAAAATGAGAGAGAGAGAGAGAGAGAGATCGGAAAGCAGTACCCGATCGAACCCCCCCGCTGATATCTTGCTATCAATCAACAACCCAACGCAACGCCTTTATCTTTAATCCCCAAGAATGGGGATTGAAATTTGCTCTCCCAAAAAAAAAAAAGAAAAAAAAAAAAATATTAGTAGGTAGACTAAATAACATAGCTATAATGTCTATCTATGTAAAAGAGCCAAGTTTTATTACGTCTCTTATCAGGAGGAGCAGCAGCAGCAGTGACATAACATCTCAACATCTCAGCATCTCGACATTAAATCTCGATATAAAAGAGAAACAAAGAAAGAAGTTCGAACCTAATACAACACAACACAACACAACACAACACAGTAAATAAAAAGCATCATCTAGAACCATATCCATCACTTAAATTAAATCAAACTTACTCCACTCCACTCCACTCCGTACGAAGTAAACGTGCGTGACGGAATTCCATACCTACTCTACTTGTTATCTATCTATCTATCAATTAATCGATAAGGAGTCAGGACCCAAGAAGAGAGATATCTATCTCTATCTCTATCTCAATCTTTTTAATTCCGAGCTTGCTTGTGGGAGTTAGTTAGTTAACTTGGCGAACGAAGAATAGGTAGCTAGCTAGCTGGAAGGGGGGAGGAGGGTGGGAGTGGAGGAGTGAGGCAGCGCCGGAAGTACTCCCGACGGAAGAGAGATCAGTAAGTGCCGAATTTTATTTTATCTTTATCTTGTTAGGTGGTACTTCGTACCTCACACCTTTTTACTACGGACTTACACGTTTTACTATTTATACTTTTGGCAGAAAGGGAAAGTAGAAGGGTTTTATAAATAAGTGTACCTTTGTCAGTGCAAGTTGTGGCTTCGACCCTAACAGCAGCATTCCCTCGCTTATGCGTTTTAACTGAGAACCAACTTCACCTAATCTCACATTACCAGGGACAAAGTAGTAGAAATCCATACAAGAATTCGTCTTTTTTCATTGTGGTAGCTCGGAATATTATCAATTATAATCCTTCACTGTCTCTCGTTTTCGGTCGACGTGCCAGCCAATCGAGACCAGCGATTCCGTATACTCGCGTCCTCATAAATGTGCTCTTATGCTCATGCTCATGCTCATGCTCGTATGCCATGCTTTGCGGTCAACGAAAACAATAAAAACAAAGGCCAGATCTCTAACATGGCCCAAAGCCAACAGAAACTTCAAAAACCAACAAGTATATCCCAACGCCGCGCTATTCGTCTATCATGCGCTCATGCAGAATTATGAGTAAACTCCAAGAGGGGCTTGCCTCTTCCCATCCAAATATGTACAGTACCCAGTTGAGGCTAAAAAATTAGCTGCAAACTTTTTGTTATCGCGGGAGGCCATCTACAGCCAGTATACAAAGAAAAGTGAGACAGCGACTAGGCCGGCGCTCATACCAGCAATCTCTTTGCCGCCTGATGCGCTGCCCTTAGTACTAGTTGCTGAAGCAGCTGAACCTGTTGCGGTTGCAGTTCCAGTTGCCGTAGGCGATGAGGAAACTCCCTGTGTCTGGCCGATAGACGGGAGTGCGACATTCCCTTCAACCAGCCATCCCCCAGCGGTAGAGGAGGGGCAAGTCGGTGGGGTAATGGTTGATGTTTACATAGGCTGAGCTTGATACACCAGTTGGTGTCAAGGTTGCCCATTGGTTTTGGAGGTTGGTGAAATCGGGAGCAATAGCAGTTGGGGTTCCTGTTCTGGAAATTCCTGCTACCACTCCTGATGCGACAACAGTTGGGGAGACATCTTGACCATATTCAATCAAACCATAGCCGTTAGTCTCGTTGATCCATTCGTAGACGATAGCTCCAGACCATAAGCCGTTCATCTCTGAGCCGAGAATAGCAGCTTGATCTGTGAATGTACGCGGCGGCACCGTGTTGCATCCAGTCTCAGAGAAGAAAATGGGAACGTTGTAGCCCTCGGCGTAGTCATTCAAGGTATTGTATCCTGAAGTTTGGAAAGTGGCATCTCCACACCATTCATAGGCATTCAATCCGAAGAAGTCAACGATTTCAGACGAGTTTCCACCGCAGGCCAGGCCAGGTAGTTCTGAAGCATAGGTCGTAATTCAGCAATATCAGCAGCTGAGTATCCAACTGGAATTGTACGGTATCCCTTCTGATCTCTGTATGCCTTGAGGTCTCGTGCAGCAGCCTTGATATATGGTGCAGCCAAAGACCAAAGACTGATTCGCCAGCGCAATAACCTCGTTTCCAACGAAGAATCCTAAGGTGTTGTCATATGATTGGAAAGCATCCATGACCTTTGCGTAAGCATCGAATTGGGTTTGGTTCCATGAAGCGACAGTCTGAGAAAAGTAGATTAGTGTCAAGGCTGAGGTGGTTTGGACGAATAGATTGAAGCTTACTGGGTCAATGGCGGTGTTGAAGGTGTCAAGATCAACAATCAGATAGATGCCAGCATCTGCGAAAGCTGACATGCACCCAGAATGATCTCCCGTAGGATCAACATGGTAAACGCGGATAGCATTGGCACCCAATTTCTTCATGAGGGAAGCATCGAGCTCGCATTGTGCCGTGTTGGTGAGGGGATCGGCCTCGGTGAGTTGGTATGCAATTCCTGAAGCTGGTCAGTAATGCTCTTCACATAAGGAGGGGCTCTCGCAAACCTTTTACGAAGAATTGGTTTCCATCGCTGTCGAAGAACTTGGCTCCCGAGGTGGAGATGGTTGCGATGGCACTGACAGCAGACACAGCTAAGCCAGCAACGAAGGCAACTTTGGCCAACATCTTGGAGTACATTTTGAATATGCGCAACCGTGTCGTTCTTTGGGATGCGCAGCAGTTATCTAAGAGATTGGAAACGCGTTGTTTCTGAGGGTGCGAAAGGTACGAAAAGATCCTCCGTATTTCAGCGAGTGTTTGAGAGGAGCTGTGTGTGATTGGCCAACGAATGATAAGGTTTCGATTGTTTTGTTGATACTGGGGCCCTGGGTAACGACGGCGACCTTGGGGTACAGTACAGTTGCAGTACAGTAGTGCAGGAGCAAACGACAGTGCAAAGTCCTTTCTTTCCTGATGGGACTTTGGATTATGATTACGACGACGACAGACACGACGAGCTTCAAACTCTCAGCACAGCGAGCGTGTGAGGTCGTGGGGAGGGGGGGAATGAGCTGGTGTTGAAGGGGTCTGGGGAGAAGAACCTGGAAGATCAGGAGAAAGTGCTGGTGCTCAATGAGATAATTTGCATGGTTGGGCGAGGTTGGATGGGCTAAAGCGGCAAGCGTACTCGCGCAGATCTGAAGGAGATGATGTGCTTGCTCTCCCTTCCTTCCTCTCTGCCTTCGATGATGGACTTGCTTCTCAGTTTGCAATTCTTGGATTGAGAGGTCCCAGAGGCTCAATAAAGTACAGGAAATCAACAGAAGCAACAAAAGCAAAGAATCGGACTGGACGGAAAGTAAAATGTTGAATTTCTCAATGCACTCACAGCAATTCTAAGTTCGTTGCATTCGCGATGAGGTTTCATCTGCCACTTTTACACGATGATAACAGTCTTGGCCAGAAGCGAGTGGACCGGAGATTCAACCGAATTCCATTGGCCAGCCATCACCACGTCAAGACTAATTTTCTTCCGATCTTGGTTCTGTTCCTCGCCGCCACAGCATGGGCAGGCCTCTTCCCTCCATTTTCTGAGCTCGTTTGCCCAAAAGAGAGAGAAAAGTATGGCCGAAAAGTTTAGAAAAACAGGGAATACCCAGGCTAACCCAGTTTAGCGTCGGGAATGATAAGACTGGCGCGGCGTCATTGGAGTCGCTTGGGCACAGACAAGGGGACAAGGAGTTTTTCTCGAAAGGCAATCTGCAATTCTGGTGAAAATGTGAAACAATGTGGCGTCCTGCGCTTGGAGCCCCTTTTATTTTAGAAGTAACTGTGACGAAATGTAAGCTACCTTAGGCAAACTAGGTACCTATGCCAAGAGAATCAGGTGATCTCAGGAAAAGTCAGCCCTTCTCTTCCGCCGTCGTCTGGTCAAAGCATCAACAATCAATCCGTCAATTGATTTTGATATTGCTGATCGATTCGTCCCTACGTCTGGGAGTAGAGTATTTGCGCTTAACCTCTGTCATCTATCAACATCCCATTGTTTTGTTGAATCCTTCAATAATAACCGTGACGCATTTCATCTATCCTGCACTTCTCCAACTCCACTTCTCTATGCACGAGTCCAGAAGCACCAACCACATGCATTGCAGCAGCAGCTATTGAATAGTCTATTTTACTAGTCTATCGACTGCCAAAAATTGAAGTCTCACTTCTTGCCATACTGCGCTCCAAGACTCGCCCAAACATCGTCTTCGACTTCTTTCGCATGGGCCACAGCATTCTTTCCTGGTGGAGGTCCACTGCCAGTTGAGGTTAGTATGGTCATCCAAACGTATGCGGTTGACGCTTTCAAAGTATCACGGCCTTGGCAACAGTATGGGGCCAACGAGAAATAGGTACGTACGGATCATTAAACATCTCGACCTTCCTCACCGTCTTCCCAACCTCCAATATCGTCCCGCCAACATGAGCCTCGTTCTCAACCAGGTCGAGCATCACGTTGGCGACATCCTCGGGAGTCACCCAGTCCGGGTTATCTTCTTCAATGAACTTCAACTTCTCTGGATGCTCGGTCCATAACGGCGTTTTGATCAGACCAGGCGCAACAGCATTGACTCTGATCTTTGGCAGACCATCTCTCGGTTCTTCAAGACGGTATAAGCTACGCACGAAGCCTGAGACCGCGTGTTTGGACGCGACGTACACGGGCGTCGGGAAGAAAGAAAGCCGTCTGTCCAGCAACACTCGAGACGTGCGTTACCACTCCCGGCTTCTTTGCTGCCAGGAAGTGGGCAATGGCAAGCTGAGTCGTGCGGATTGGGTGTGTGATATTGATGTCCACGAGTGCGTAACGTGACTCTGAGAGTTTGTCTGTGGATGGAGGCTTTCCAGGAGCGTTCCAGAAATTGGTCCACGGCTAACAATCGAGTCAGAGCGTATTCCATCAGGATTCTCATAGTACTTACTGGCTCATAGATTCCTGCTCCTGGACATACAATATCTGCTCCACCGAAATTCTCATTTGCAGCATCGAACATCTTATCTAGTTGAGCCCAGTCGGTAACATCGGTCTTCTGAAATACAGCTTTCGCTCCTTTCGACGACGAAGGATACTGAGAGAGTAAATCCTGTGCTTCTGGTCGCAATGCCAAGTCTGCAAGCAATACGTTGCATCCCTTGTTCAATAATAGTCTTGCAAAACAGAAGTTGATACCAGAGCCAGCTCCGGTGACGATGGCCGTCTTAGAAGCCACGCGCATTGCCATAGTGGAGGTTGATATGGTGTTGACTCTGGATATCAAGTTTGAGGTGAGTTGGCTGAAATGGAGTTTTTATATATAAAAATTGGATTCGGACGACTCGCACTGGATCAGATGACCGAAACCAACAGTTGTTAAACCTGCCATAACTGAAAATGGGATGGTTGCCATGCAGGTCGGTAGGAGGTAAGCCGAGATTTTTATCAGACCAGAGACCACGTCTTGTACCAGAAACTACTGGCTACATGGGGTTCTCAGTCAATGATCTCCAGATGTAAAGTTTGCACAACTTCTCACTCTTTGTGACTAAAGCACACTCGTGGGGAACTCCATATTTCAGAGCAAGAAGATGTTTGCTGGATTCGGTCAAGTTAGCTGGTCGGCTATTAAAAGGAAGGTAGAGCGAGGCCGGATTGCTGGTTCGGGAATAGCATCATGCTTCCAAGCACAAGGACGCTTCCGCCACGGCCACGGTGAGTGACGGATTTCCATAGCTATGCATTTCCTTTTGTAACACTTGCAACTCCCGTGCATTTCTCAACCCCAACCGCTGAGAATTCTTCATCGAGCGTCATACGTCAATAATGAAGGCGCGCATCAGGAGCACGAGCCTTCGCTCCACCTTCCCCAGACTTGAAAACCTGGGGACCCCAACTATTAATTGTCGTCCCTGCTATTGCGGGATGGAGTTCTTTCTGACTCGAATATGCACGCCTTTGATTATAGCGGGGCAATATCAGTCTTTCGAGCTGTTTTTTCAAGCTTATTCGTTCTTCGCCCTATCGGGTGAACGGTGATCAACGTCCTCTGCCCATTTAATGGTCCTCCCCGCGTTGGACATCATGGGGAGAATATGGGGATTGTTCCCCAGTGGAAGATGGGATCTGCATATAAACAGAGACCATAATCCCACCTTTAATTCTTATTTATTCCCGTCATTGAGTCTTCAATACTCCAACCATCTTTCTTCCTTCCACTTTACTCCAGACCTGCTGAACACCAGCACCCTAATTGACAACTGCCCACTATGGCTCGTAAATACCTCGGAGGGAGTGGTGATGCACTGACTGTTTGGATCTCCATTGCAGCATCAACCGTATTGGTCTTTTATGGATATGATCAAGTAAGCCCTCTTTCATCAAGATACGATAACAATCATTTGACAATTTGAAGGGTGTATTCGGCAACATTCTCGTCGGAGAGGACTTTCTCACTACCATGTCCTTCCCATCAACTGCCGTGCAAGGAACACTTACTTCGGTCTACAATCTTGGATGTTTCTTTGGAGCTCTATCCACAATCGTAAGTATAAACTCGCATACTATGCAAACTATATTAGTGTTAACAGAAATCCAGTGGACTGGTGATATTCTAGGTAGACCTAAAGTCATCCTACTAGGCAGTACAGTTATTGCAATTGGGGCTCTGATACAAACCACAAGTTTCAGTGTTGCTCAGATGATGGTTGGTAGAATTGTTGCAGGTCTCGGGTATGCAACTCTCCGCATTGTGAACCCGTAACCGCAAACGAAAAGCTAACCTGCCTACCAGAACAGGAATGAATACGGCCACTGCAGGTGTCTGGCAAGCAGAGACCAGTAAAATGAGATCTCGTGGAAAACTTGTCATAATCCAAATGGCAAACTGCATTACCGGATTTTCAATATCGAACTGGCTCACCCTTGGGTTTTCATTCGCCAAAGGGAGTGTCGCATGGAGATTTCCTCTTGCATTTCAAATTTGTATGCACCACCATCTTCTACTCCCAAGATCGAATATTGACTAAAAGTTACTTAAGTCTTCACCGCACTCATCTGGTGTCTTTGCCCTTTCCTTCCCGATTCTCCACGTCTACTTATCCGAAAGGGTCGATACGATGAAGCATATGAGATTATCGCCGCACTTGAAGGCAAAGGAGCAACGATCGATTCTCCATCTGTGAAGCAGCAATTCAACATCATCAAGGATGTCTTGGATCGTGAGCACATGAACACACATATACCTGGTTTCAACTCCTCACCGGAAAAGGACCAGCAGGAGTCTTGAGAAGAATGATTCTCGGAGCTTGGATGCAAGCGATGAATCAAATCAGTGGTATAAATGTCACCAGTTATTACATGACCTACGTATTCATCCACGCACTCAAAATCGACACTCTCCGGTAAGCTTAACGAACCCTCCCCCCAACCCCAATCCACAGTACTTAATTCTTCACTTCAGAGCACGCATCCTAGCAGCAGCCGGCTCAGTAGACTACCTCCTCTTCTCCATCCTCGCCTACTTCGTAATAGAACGATACGGCCGACGCAGCGTAATGATGACCTCAGCAGCAGCCTGTTCAACCTGCTGGATAATCATAACCATAGTCCTCGGCCTAACCGATTCCAACCCGTCCAACTCCTACAACTACGGCGCCGTAGCCGTAACCTTCTTCTTCGTATTCTTCGCCTCCTTCGGGATGGGCGTCCTCGGCGTCCCCTGGCTCTACCCAACCGAGATCAACGCCCTAGAGATGCGAACAAAGGGAGCCTCTTTAGCCATGGCAACAAACTGGATCATGAATTACATGGTAGCCGAAGTAACACCGTCAGGAATAGCAAACCTAGGCTGGAAATTCTGGATCATATGGGCCGTGATCTGCGCCTCCTTCATCCCAATCACCTTTTTCTTCTACCCCGAGACAGCTAACCGAAGTCTCGAGGACATCGATCGGTTCTTCGAATCCAGACCGGGTGTTTTCATCCATCGCAATAAGATCGCTACGCAATTACAGAGACCTAGTGTCTACGAAGAAGCTGATGAAGCTATTGCGAGGGGAGGAGCGGAGAAGGAGAAGAATGGTGTTATGGGGTTAACGGAGGAGGAGATGACAGCCGCTGAGATTGAACATTGTGAGGATCTGGATAATAATAATGAGAAGAAAATATGAGAGAGAGCAATGAGTTAGTTGGAGAGCTTTGATTTCTGGTTAGGCCTGAAAGGAAAGAGTTTGAAGTTATTTATCTATCCTCCTTTTGATTCATGATTCATCTATAGAGATTTTGAGTTTATTCTACTATGAAGAGGTATTAAATTAGATTTAAGTAAAATGACGGGATCCAATTAATATAGATTAGAAGAGACATCATTAGTACTTCGACAGAGAAAGCCAAATTAGTTAGCTAGATAGTAAGTTTTGTTTTTCTCCATATTTAAAGATCCTTAGAGTTACAGTGAGGAGCTTAATTAGAATCTCTAATGACTAGAAAGAAGATGAATAATAAGCATATCATCGTCCATACTACTACAGCGTATGCTTCGTACACATTAATCTTCTACGAAGAGAACATTCAATTTCGCTATATGTACATCAGCAATGAAATACATTAAGTATTGAATTATCTCATATGACACTAAGAGACTAGATCTTCAATTCAATCCAGCTCTGCCCATGATATCAGTCCTAGCAATCCATTGCCGGAAACTCTTGCCCTTGAGGTAGAGAACTATGGTTGATATGTAGAGAGCTACATTGATAGCAGCTATAGAGTACCAAGTTAGCCATATTTGGTGTTAAAAAACCAGAATAGGATCCATGGTCTTGATATTGAGTCTTATGAATGATCGGGAATAGGAAAGACCCACGAACCAATAGACATAAACACAGTCAGCATCCCATCCTTCACAATCCAATCATTGATAACCCATGTCCAGATCCATGCAATCAGACTCTTTAAACAACTGATAGTAACCATAAGCTCTACACTCAAAGCCTTATGACAGTCGAGAGAATATGCCATTGCCAAAGTGGCGCCCATCTGAGCACCAGCTGATAGAATTCCAAATCCGATGATCGGACCCGACCAGTGAGTTTTGGCGTTGTAGGCAAGAGCTGAGATAAGGGTTCCAAAAAATGTGAGGAAGATGGCAATCGCACACGTAGGGAGACGCATCTCGGGCTCTCGAATCCCGTGGTTTCGTTTCGTAAACCAGGTTGCGATTGTGTCTGCGAGCGGACCACAGAGATACGTTCCGAATAAGGAGCCAATGAAGGGAGATAGAAATATAAGTCCTTGAGCACCAGATTTGAAGTTGTAAGGTCTAGCTGGTTTAAGTAATTGCGATAGCATGAGAGAAAAGGAACTTACGGTGGGGCGAATAGTTGGGCTACACTGACTCCTAGAATAACATTCCACCCAAGTGCAAGACCATATATCACGCTGGACCAGAGAACAGTTGGGTACGTCATAAGAATGAAGGGTCGAAGGAAGGTTTTGAACAAGTTTACACTTGGATCATTGCCTGACCATGGCTTGAGACTTTGGATGTATGTCTCTTTTGCAGGTGGATTGCTGGAAGCCGTTGTTTGACGAGACGTATATGTGACTACCCCATTAGAGGTATCAAGTTCGGGGACCTCGTTCTGTTGAAATTCGCTTTTTACTGGCTCCTTTTTTCCCGAAGGCTTTACCTCTCGTGCAATCTGTGGTCTGACGCCAGTGAATTTGGTTTCAGGCATAGCGAAAATCAAAGTGAACTGGTTGAAGAAAACCGAGATAGCAACAATAAAGAATGCCCATCGCACACTCAAAGCTTGAATGATGTAGGCAGATATCAAAGGGCCGATTTCGTTACCCCCCAAGACTCCAAGGCCATAGATGGAGACTTTCTCGCCACGCTCATGAAGAAAGAAGGTGTCTGTGACTGTACTTGGCACGATTGCTTCGATGGGAGCTTGCCAGAGACCGAGAAATGCTCTACCAATAATAAAAGGAGTGTAAGTCTTTTCCGCGCAAATAGCAAGCCAAATACAAGCTATCCCCATCAAGAAATTCGAGGTGATATACACCGGTCGGCGGCCGAATTTAACAGCGAGAGGCCTACGAAAGTCAGTACTGGACATTGCTTTGCGAATGGGGATTATCTTACATCCATAGAATATTTCCAAGGCCTTGACATATCAAAGTAGCTCCATTGGCGTGCGACATGGCCGTCAATGAGACATGGAAAAAAAGCAGTCAGTTGTAGCATGCCTATATTACAATTAATCAATTATCAGTATCTTACTTCGCCTATTGCAAATTATCGGCGAATACTAACCACCAGCCATCATGGGGCCTGTCATTGCACCGTTAAAGGCATAATATACACCATTCATGAGCACAATCCACTTTTTTACAGTGGACCAAAGCAGAGGGTCGTTAGGATCCGTAAGAGAGGGTTGAGGCACAAGCAAGATATGTCCATCCCCAGTTTTAGCATGTTGGAGTGTGTGTGAAGTCGCCTTTCTGTTGCTCCAGGTCCCTCTTCATCCATCATGATCTCCGTACCTGGAGCCGCGACAAACAAACGGTCCATGAAGTCGATCTCTACTGCAGACGGGCCATTGGAAGGAGTAGCACCGACAGGAGCCGAGCTGTCAGTGGTATTTCCGGTAGCCATCGAGCTGATATAAGGACACTGTCTTGGAGTTGGATGATAAGGGAGCTTGAGCCTTGTATTTCCAAGTTCAAGCTTATCTACGGACCAGAGTCCCAGCCGCAAGGTTGGTCTCAATGCTTGCAGCGATCGCAGTGACTGAAGCGAGCACCTTGGGCTTCCGAAGAAATTAATAAGTCTCAGCTGGTACAAGGCTCAATTATGGCAACAATGACCAAGTCCCTTCGTTTATTTAGGGTAGACATCGAAGAGAACATGTTTATGCGCCCGTGAGAGGCGGTGACAACAAATATCCTGGGAAGATTATTTCGTACAGTCGGTCCCAGTGGTAGGGTGACACGCATTCGCTCAATACCCAGTCGCTCGGCCTTAGTTGATTCCCCGCACAGTCACCTCCACATACATTCCCCACGAATCACTGTGGGTGGCTTCCCCACTTCCCGAACAACCCATTTGGATATCTCCGACTGTCTCAACTACAATCTAAAAGTTTAAACATATGCCGCTGCTGCATGAGAATTCACAGAGGCTGTTCAGCAATGCCGGATAACCTTCTTTGCTTTGCATACTTGCGCGTGCAATGACTGCCTCCTTCCGCAGGAGCTCAGGTCCTCGTCGGAATAGGAAGCGTTGCTAGCTCGAGGTTGAGCTAAGAACCTAGAGTGCTCTATGTGATCCTTCATTAGCAATGCCAATCCAGCGGTGCAAGATGTCATCCATTGCATGTGACACGCCCCATCGGAGAGACATTGAGCTCAGCGTAATTTGCAGCGAATTCAAGTCGTACATAAGATTGCGCTTTAGAGAGTCGCCCACCATTCCCACTGCATTGAGAAAGGCATTCATGTCACTGTTGTATGACGGAAAACTCTTATCTGGAGTTGCTGTATCAGGGATATCGACCATCCATACATCTTCCCAGAGAACCGACTTTGGAACGACAATTGTTGGGAGGCCCGCTATGCACCTTGCACTGTAGATAGTAGCAACGGCAAAGATCGCTGCTGGGAGATGTATTGCGTGAGATCGACCCAATGGAAGTCTTTCAACAAGATCTTGGATTGCCATAGCATGTAGAAGAGCTCGTCGGCCTTCAACAGATTCAGCCCAAGCGTTGAGGTTGAAATCACCTCGAGGGAGTCTGATATCTCTATGGAGCTTCTGTTGAATCCCGTAGAAGCTGCACATTCTTTGACAAAGAGTGGTCGCAGGAGTTGCCAGATTAAGACAGATTGCATGCCACCTGACAAGTAACTCCATGTTTTCAACAGACTTTTGGTCTGAAAGACCCAATCGTTCTCTGTAAAGTCTCACGAGCGCCCATGCTATAGTCGATTTAGACGGGGTACCAACTGCAGGACCTTCGCCTTCTTGAGCATCCGAAACTAGAGACTGCATTCCTTCCTGCAATCAGAGACACAGGGTTAGTTTATTTGTTCCAGATATTATCGAGAGTAGCCTCAAAAAAGATTCAGAAGCAATGAGCAATTGAACCTAAAAGGTGCAAATTCGCTGAGGACTTGCTTACCAGAATGACTCGGACAGAAAAGTTCGATAGGGGGTACTCCAGATGAGCCGTTTCAGGGGAAAATAAGGAAACATAAAGTTCTCGAAAGGAAGAATGGCGCAGATTTTCTTTCCCCATCTCAAGTATCCAATCGTCCGCTGTAGTTGCTGCAAACGCTGGTTCTGGAGTTGGCATGAATAAGGAATTCGTGACATGACGAGCAGAAGGTGAGTGCCCCGAGAACTGACTTATTTGACCGTCAAGAATATAGTGACCAAGTATAGCTCTGTTCTGGACCTCACGTGCCGCCCAAGATTTCCATGCTTCGTTCTTTTCAATCTCTGAAGCATCTAAACTCGGTACATCAGCCAAATTATATTCCTCCACGTTATACCACCCACACTGCCTCGCCCAGTAGAAACCAAGACCATGAAAAACTTGACTTGTCATTCGCAAACTCTCGTTCTTGGATAGTAAAGCATATGTTTGTCCGGTAAGCGCAGTAAGGACTAGCTGTACCCCGTCACACTGATCCCTAGGACCTTTTGTCGACATCAGTGCTTGCCAGGAAGTGGCAACAGCTGTGTGCGCCAATCTCCATAGTGCTTCACCCTTAGGTACGGCGTCTTTAGCGCCGACGAATAGAGATCCAAGAGCAATAATGTTCAGCAAGAGCGGATGACTGGATTCTCGAACCTGAAACGATGCTTTGTGCAGCACCGGAAAGGACGGATGAAATCTCTGAAAAAACACATTCATACAAGTGTCGAGGAAACTGGAAGTGATGCCGGTTGATTCGATTTCAGCAGTCAGGCCAGAAGAGAGATCCAAAATAAGCTTGCTCAACTGTTGCATAGCATGGTGCCCTGGCCCAGATCCACTTGGTTGCTGGGCTGGGACAGGAGATATGACTGAATTGTCAAGATCTGGTTGAATGGCTGATGGCTGAAACTGCATCACAGGAAGAGGGACCGGCCAATTGTTATTATTGTTGAAGTCAGATAGTAGGAACTCTAACATGTCACCAGAATGAGCCCATGGTTGCATAGGCTCGAGTGGTACTTGGCCTGTAGCCATGCTGTGGGGATCTGGTGGGGAATGAGTAAATGAGGACTGGGCAAAATTGACCGACTGTGATGGACCATATCCATCATTTGACCCAATTGTCGCAGGAGTTGCCGTTGACCATGGCGTTTCAGTAGGTTCTGGCCGTGGGTGATTTTCGTGAACCTTTTTGTGCCTTGCCAAGACATCCTGCCGGCCGAAGCTTTTGGAGCATTTCGGGCATGAGAAGGGCTTTTGCTTCAAGTCTGATAGGATGAGTTGGAAAGACTGGAGACACAGGGAGAATAATAAGACTTACGACTCCTCGAATGCCGCTAAAGACAAAGGTCAGCAATTGAATAGGTGCGATGAGTGAGTGGAAGGAAGTGTATTTGCTCACAGCAAGATGCTCGGATTTGGTGAAGGCTCTATCGCACGTGGTGCACCTGTATTTCTTGGGAATTGCCGAAGCAGAGTCTCTATGGTTAGTGGTGGTAGGGACAGAGGGAGAAGAGTCGGTCAGGCTGGGAGGAGACATAATAGGCCGTTTGGCTTTCTTTCGTCTTTGCGATATGGAGAAGATGGTGGAGAAGTGGAGATGTAAGATTGCGCAGCTACGAGTACCATGTTTTGCGGAGGGAGTAGCCGAGGTTCTGCTCTCAAGGCGGCCGTTCCCATTACATAAGCGCTACAGTACTCTTCGTCCGTATAGTACTTCGTACCTGCCACCGTGCGGGTGCTCAAACAACCTCCAGATTAAATAATGTACGTCTTTGTACCTGCCATCACCACCACAATGCTAAGACTTCGACGGCAAGTACGAGTCGCAACAGGTAGGTAGCATATGTAGGAGGTAGGCATTCTTCTTTCCTCACCAATACGATACATGAAATACCGCACACATCAGACACCACTCAATACGCCATTCCTTACCCCTGATTGCAACGTGCTACTATTATTCATTATTCTGACCGGTCTGCTGGTTGATTCTATTGATTCTATTCATTCCACTACCCTAGCACTCGGTGCTTTCTCTCTGTTCTCATTCTTTAGTCGGACATTGTATGATTGTTGTGCACAGTATTCTTCAATATCCCTCCCAGTCATGGCGCACTCGACCGAGGATACTAGCAGTGCACAAGAAACGCCAGCAGAACATCAGTCGAGCAGCAATGATCAAAGTAAGGAGATGATCCGATTGCCAATAGTCTCCACCAAGATTCTACTGCTCTTTCTGATGTGGCTTTTAAATGCTTCTTGAACCCCTTTGGCTAACCCAATGCTCCAGACAACAATAAGTTAACCATTCATCCGGCTTTCCGTCATTTTTCGTTGTTTCCCACAGAAATAAGGAACTTGGTATGGGATTATGCAGCAATTATGAATTCTGAAAGCTTTCCATACATTCATACAATGGCTCCCGAACCCAGTGCTTCACCATATGCTCATATAGTGCCGACACCACAAGCGAATAAGACAGCAAGATCCCAATCTCGGGATCTCATACTCACGAATCACGAGGCACAGAGGGAAGTAGGCAAGGCGATGAAAGACAAAGCAGTGTACATATCCTGGCCATCTGTGATAGAGAGAGTTGATAGAGACCGTCTGGGAAACATCCTTCGCATTCAGTATGACCCAAATGCACACGGCACAGTGGTGAATCTCAGAGATGACATTTTCTACCTCGGCGATAGACGTATGGACCCTTCTGGTTTTGATGGACAGTTTCTCCACGTTAGACGTCTTGCAGTACCCTGGAGGACCTGGTTCGACCATATCTTAAACCGGGCAGACTTTACAAAGTGGCTGCAAACATTTCCCTCGCTGAAAGTTTTGACTTTGATCATCGACCTTTGGAAAATCACGGACATCCATCTGGAGCCTCGCGAGTTGTCAACGAGTATGAGATTTGTAGAAATTGGTGGACACTCACTGTTTCAATATCCGAAGATAATGATTGAGATCTGGGCAAGAATGGCACTCAAGGCCTATGCTCCATTCAATTCTCAATTTGTTATCCCAAAACTAGAAGTCATGTGTCTTCCTTTCGCAGAGGGAGTCGAAAAACCACCCGAAAACCGCTTGGTGCGAATGCTCGGTGAGGAATTAATCGATGCGTTTTATCCTTGGCTAGAACAGACAGATATGTTCAGACACATATCGTTTACCCCTTATTAGTAAGTGTTGAAGTTCGTAGGATTGGGCGTTGAGAGAAGGTCAAGCAAGGGAATAAAGCGATGTTAATATGAACCTTCTAGCGTAGCGAACTAAATAGTATGGGAATAGCAATGACAAAAATTTCTCTAAGCCAGACTTGCCAACTAGTTCAGAAATGGTCTCATGTTAATAGTCTCTTCCTACCAGTTCAACGCAATTCTTTAACTCAATTCTTGGTCGACATATAAGGCATCCTTTACTAATCTGTAGGCTAGATACAATACTTATTTGAGTGCGGTCTGCCTTTGGTGGTACCGGTATGCATGATCCTAGTTTAGTTGCAATGCAGCCGCACGATGGATTGCCATTCTTGCCATTTACACCATTGCAGTGCCTTAATAAAACGGCAGTTCAGCTAATGCTACAGATCACTAGTCATATCTTACAACAGATTGACAAACAAATCTAGCGTTTCTTCACGTCATCACAATCACACATTGTCTAACGCCCTCATAGTGGGGAAAGACACCTTCCCCACGACTCCTCTACCAAAATCCCCACCAGAAACTCAAAGTCTCCCCACACTTCACCACTTAGCTATTGTCTCGAAAGCATCCACAATATCAAAACACGACACGCGATTGGAAGGGGATATCATGCGGATATTGCGGTCTCAAGGTCTGCCGAGAGCTTATTTGTGATGGTTAACCTGGCTTCTGTTCTTCTGGTGTTCCCTCATCCGAGTTACTTCTAAGGACGTTATCCTGAACTGTACTGGATTTGAAGTAGTACCAGAAGTTCTCCAACGCCTTGGCTCGAGCATAAGCAGCTACGAAATTTCGTACGATTCTATTTTGAATATCTGAGTACAATTTATAAGCATGGCACCTCACTCAAACACAGACGTATCAACAACACCACGGACCTCAACACAAGACGCCCTCGATATACCTGTCCTCGTTGTAGGCGGTGGACCAGCTGGACTCCTTCAAGCACATCTACTCTCCAAACTGGGCGTGAAATCACTAGTTATTGAACGTTATCCAAAAAGACTAGCTGCACCAAAAGCACATGCAATTTCGCCACGAACTTTGGAGCTATGTAGACAGTTTGGTGTTGATGCTAATGAGATACGGAGATTGGGTACTAGGAGACAGGATGCTTTTTGGGTCAATTTCGTAACTAGTTTGACTGGTATTCATGTTGGAGATTTGCCATATGAGAGGATGGATCCCGAGGTTTTGGAGGATACGCCTTTGGTGGGTGCGTTTCATTTTGCTGTTCTTTCTTTGGTTAGTGAAGAGGGAGTAGATGATATGCTGACGGAGAGGAATTAAGATGCTTCATAATATCCCACAGCCTACATTTGAGGAACTTGTAGCTATGTACTTGGTTGAGGATGGAGTTGAAGTGAGGAAGAATCATTCCTTCGTTCGATGTCAGCAGGTAAGGATGTGTACTTGTCAAAGAAACGTCAAGATGAGGAACTAATATGAAAGAAGTTTGAAGATTATGTTATCACAACAGTTGAAGATCGCGCAGCTAAAAAAGAATATCAAATTTGTTCGAGGCAAGTCATAGGTTGTGATGGAGCAAAGAGTAAAGTCAGAGAATCACTTGGTATAAGTTGTGAAGGTGACACCACACGTAAGTAAACCTCTTATATCAATCACAACTATCTTACTCAACTATGAAACCTAGAGGAAATGATGATGACCATTCACTTCAATGCCGACCTTCGACCAGTAGTAGGCTCCAAAGTCGGCATGTTACACTGGATCATGGACCCCGAAGTATCCGGCTTCATAATCGGGTACGACCTCTCCAACAACCAAGTACTAATCTGCAACTTCGACGCTACCAAACACCCTGTAGAAAGTTGGGATGAAGCACTCTGTCGTAAAACCGTACTAGCAGCCATCGGTAAAGAAGTTCCCTTCGACATCCTCAGTAATCGACCCTGGATCTTCAGTCGAAATGTAGCAAAGAGCTATAGTGTCGGAAACGTCTTTCTTGCAGGCGACGCAGCGCATTCTTTCCCTCCTACAGGTGGTTTAGGTCTTAATACCGGACTTGGAGACGTACATAACCTAGCGTACAAAATAGCACTTTCTCATCACCTCTCCCTCCCAACAGGCAACAACCTCCTTCAAACCTACCAATACGACCGCAAACAAGTAGCTCTCATCAACGCCCAACAATCCGTCAAAAATGGCATCGAAATCTTCGGACTCCTCAAAAAATTAGGTATCGGAAATGCCAAGAGTATCGAGGAAGCAAAAACAAATCTCTACAAAAGAGTTCAGGATCCGGAATGGAGTGATGTCATTGCGAATGGTATTGAGGGCCAACGAGAACACTTCGATAATCATGGTTTGCATATTGGGTATGTCTATGGTGATGATAAGATTCCTGACCATGCTTCACGTTATAAGAGAAGATATGTGGTTGGTGCAAGATTACCACATGTTTGGCTTGTGGGGAAACCAAGTGTTGGAGTTGATGAAGCTTCTTTACCACCTATCGACTCAAGTTACGTTACTGAGTTCTCGGCTGAGGATGTGAGAGCTAGACAATGGTCGACATTGGATCTCTGCGCTTTTGATGCATTCACACTTATCTGTCACAAGCAAATAGCTGATGATTGGATATCGGTTTTGGACGAGGCGCAGAAGTATTGGTCTCTCTTGAAAAAGCTAAAGATCAATATTGCTGTTCTTGATAAAGATTTCGAGTTGGTGGATGGAAAACTTGCAGAGGAGTGGAAGGCGAATCTTGGGTTGGCAAGTGGTGGCGCAGTTTTGGTTCGACCAGATCAACATATTTTAGCGTTGCTTGGGACTCCTCTTCATGGAGATATAACTTCCCTTAGGGACCAAATTATTGGTACGTTGAAGGAATATTTAGGGATTTAGTGTTGTTACACTTGCGATATAAGTAGGGATTGAGGAGATACAAAGTCAATGAGAGTTATTTTACTGAGAGTAGAGTTCGTTACTGAATACAGATGACGCTTCATCTGGGTGAGCTTAGAGGTACTCCGATTACAAAGCATGAAATTGTGAGATCTTATTTGCAACATATAGGTAGGTTGTAAACTTAGAATCAGCTTTTTCTTATACACTAATTATATGTACAATGGGCTCACAAAAAGGGGAACGGGGATTTTTTTTTTTTCACTCAAGAGAGTGCTGAGGCTACAAGTTAATTGGGATCTGGGCTGTAGCCTTATTTGTTCAAATTGGGTAACTTGCATCTGCGGGGAACGATCGGAAGCATTCTAACCAATCCTTTTGCAGCGCAAGAAAAAAACTCAAAGCAGCTTTATGACCACCTACTTCGTGTCTATATTACATTAGGTGTTGTTTCTCTCAATCTCCCTCAGTCTTCTATAACTTACTTCTCGCTAAGCATCCCGTCTCTTAAGTTTGCGATATCAAAAACCATTCCAGTCGATTCTAAAAACTTTTTGTTCTTCGACACGATATACTCTCTGCCAATATGGAATCCGAGGCATTCCTGAAGGTAAATATTGGTTTTTGTTTAGTAGTTCCTGGTCTATAATAGTCTGATATCTTGTTTTAGTTACTACTAACGTGGGCGAGTATAGCGGTTTGATGAGTACGAGGATACTCCGATGAGAGGTAGTGGTCGGAGGAGATTCGCAAACACCCTCTTTAAGCAAAGAGAAGACGAGAGACAGTTACTCGAGACAAGAAGCCGAGATGAAATAAAAGAGATCGATAATGAAAGACATGAACTCCTGCGCAAACAGGGTCGGCCTGAGAATTTCGATGCTGTTGTGGCCTTCTTCACGCAGGCTAGCTTGTGCGAGCTCTGTAAGGCCATACCAGTGGTTGAATTGATACTTTCTATGCAATCCACAGAGAAGAGTGCTGCCGTGTCCGATTGTCAGTTGTGTGAGATTCTGCGGACTGGGGCAGAACATGGACGCACTCGCCCTACAAGTAGGCTTATCTTCTATCAAATGGACGCTGTCTGTCAATTGATTCTGATTATTGCTAGTTCTCCCAGCCGTTGGTAGCTGGATTTACTTCCAGCTGCTCAATAGATGGTTGAATTGCTGCCATAGCTCCCATAAGCATGTAATGCCTAGTATATCTCGACCATCTCCTCGGTTGTCTAGGGGCGTGGATCCAAATGCTCGCATGCCTCCAGCGCCGAAAAGGTTAATTTATATTGGCATGGAAAAAGAAAATGTGAGGCTCATCGAAGGGGAAAGCAAAGACAAAATATATGTCGCTCTCTCTCTCACCGCTGAGGACCTACAACGGGGCTCATGAAAACGACTACGGAAAATGTGGAGGAGCGTAAGAATAACCTAGATCTCGATTCGCTACCTCAAACATTCCAAGACGCCGTCACTACCACCCGAGGGCTCGGGATACGACGATATCTATGGATTGACAGTCTCTGCATAGTCCAGAACGACGACAACGAGGTAGCAATGGAATGTCGCCGAATGGAGCTCATATTTAGCCAAGCTTACTGCGTCATTGCGGCCACATCCGATCATAGTCCACACTACGGGTTTCTCTCTAGGACTAGGCATGGGATGAATGGGGAACCTTTCTTGCTACCTAACAGCCAGGAAGAGACCTACCTCCGAATCCAGGTCGCCGATGCAAACTTTTCTCGCGATGTACTAGAACAGAACTTGCATACCAGAGGATGGGTCTTCCAGGAGCGAGCTCTAGCACTCCATACAATCCATTTCGCCACATCCCAAGCATACTGGGAGTGTGACAAGTCCATAATCTGTGAAAGTCAAAGTGGTGACTTAGCGTAAGTACCTTCATTATAGTGGTAGCATATTTCAACTGACAAATTATACTAAAGCATTAGGAACTCGCTGAGCAGTTCCGACTTTCCACCAAAGCAGGATGTTGCTTCCGCAGCAGGACTTGTGAGGACAGTAAAAGACGTGTTCAGTCAATATTCACGCCTCAATCTCTCAAATCCGGTAGATAGACCTACTGCGATTCTGGCGCTCGAATATAGATTAGCGTGGCGAGGCCGTTGTGTCAGTCTATATGGCATTCTAGGTCAGCAGCATCTTCAGGAGACTCTAATCTGGAAGCGCAGCGGTGCAGCAATGACATCGAGAATTGCTTTTCCCAGTGCCTCCCAGAACGTCCCTTCCTGGTCATGGATGAGCCGTATGGGAGCAATCGACTACGTTCACCTCCATCCAGAGCTTCGCCCCGCTAACATTGAGTTCAAGTATGATGCTTTGCCATCTCAGAACACGGATATGGAAGGTGGTGACGCTGTACGCCATTATCAACTGCTTGGAAAACTTCACACGACACACAGCAAAAGATGTCCCTTCAAGGTATTGATACCGGCAATGTTTGGACCTGTGTCTTTCTTGGTGGCAGCTTAGTCGGCCTGGTTAGCTTCGATGAACTCAACTCGACTTCTATTTCCTCCTCTAAATTCTTGGAAGTTATGATTATCTGGTCAGGTCACGGCCCATTAGCTCAGGATGGAAAGCTGGCTGCGGAAGCCGTCGTTCGAAAATTGGCTATTGTTTTGCTAGTTGAGCGTGCGGAAGAATTTGCAGAGAATGAATTTTACTACCGCAGAATTGGAGTGGGGATTCTCGATAAGAGCTTGGTACAACTGAAGGAAGTGAGTGATATCCGCATTATTTAGCGCCGTAGTCATGCTCTGGAGTATTATATTATAATTTAATAAATTGGTCCGAGAATACTGCCAAAGAAATTGCCAGCTAAGCTTGCTTAATTTGAGTCGAGTCGAGAAACAACAATAGTAAATCGTAAGTTCAAACGGATAGCCCCCTCTCCTAAACACTACCTTCCTTTTCTGCTCCCCCACTCTTTCCACTCAAAGGGCTTCTCTTCATCAAAGCCTTCCTCAATGGCCACGGACTCATCTTCGGCTCATTTCTCCCTAATTCCTCAACATCCAACTCCCAAGCCTCCACAAGCTCAAACCCAAGCTTACTTGCTCCTCCAGAAGATAAGATCATCGGACTGGCTTGCGCGAAGACATCGAGTTCTTCTCGATCAGCGATCTCGATTCCCCAATTTAGTAGCATAGAGGCTGCTCCACGGCGTTGCTGTGTTGGTCGGGTACAGAGCATAGACATATCTCATACAATCAGCTGAGTCCAATCTCGCATTTCCATTTCCTTCACACAAACCGGCCCTTTCTATCTCCATGCCTCTCCTAAGTATTCATCTCTTGAGATCATTAGGATCAATGAAGCACACTCAACAGAAATCAAACACTCACAAGCACACGGCATCCCCCTAATATGCTTCCTTCTCATCTCCTGCAATCGATCATAAAACACCTGCTCGAAGACTACATCAACATCATCAATAATCCCATTCTTCGCCTTGCTTAAATCAGGGTTGTCAGGTTTCCACGACACATCCCAAATTTCCTGTGGTCGTTCTTCTTTCCAGATTTTCCAGCGTGCCCAGGCTATTATTTCGTTGCCATCCTGGTTTGGCACTTTGATTCTAATCAGCTCTGTCTCAACCTCCTTTTCCCTTCCTCTTCTCCTCCTTTTACTTTCGTATACTGTAAGCCTAATATTCGGCTCTTTCCTCCCTTCATACTCCAGGGTCTAAGTATAAAATCTGAGAAGGTAGTAAACTCACAGATTTCATCAACAACAATTTTCATATGATATACACATTCGGGTCCTTAAAACTCTTTACAAAACTCTTGTATTCATGTTCTATTGCTTTGGGTGTCGCTCCGAACGGATAGATAAGAGCCTCAAATGGATCTTCGGGGTGGAAGGCGGAGAAGAATACTTGTGTTAATGTGGATATGTCGGAAGGGAGAGCGGGTTGGAGTTGAAGTGGCATTTTTTGATGAGATTCGATTCAATAATATCAGACCTTAAGAGATGCGAGTCCTATTTCAATCTGAGTATATTTATTTGATAATTCTGAATGAAAGAAGTTCGAGGTCTTTGACTTGAAATGATAGCAGGTTGTACAAATTTCAGGCAGTCAACCCTGGGGTAGTTAACTAATCATTGTTCCCGCATAGCGTCAAATGATCAGCTGCCACATCAGTTCCTATCGACTCGTCAAATTTTCGTTCTACGATTCTACCCTCCTTCACGTACATCTTCTGATTTCAACCGGTTGTAGCCGAGGAGTCCAAATATGCTCTCTTTTCTAGCACTACTGTGTCTATCCACTGTACCACCAATACTACGGTTCATCTTTCCTCGGCTTGACTCAAGCTTACTCATCCACGACTCAGATCGAAGCCGCAATAGCATGGATTCAAGCACGGAAAGAGGAAATCATTATGTACAGATTTCGATTCTCAGTTAGTTGAAAAATCGACAGAGTATAGTAGCAACTAGGATTACTAAGTCACAGAAGATTTTAAGGCTAGAGTTACTTTTACTTAGGACAACTGCCGGCATTGATGTTCTTTTAGTTTAGTAGAGATCTAGGCTAAACAGTAGTCGAGTAGATCGATCGTTTAAAAAGATAAGTTTGTAGGGTATCTGTCCTATAGAGGAAGTTACCATTGTTTATGCGAAGATTAACACGAAGGGGTCAATTACTGTTGCTACACCCTGTATTCACTGTATTCGAGGGTAATTGACTAGAGCTAGTAGTAGTAGCGTTACCGCATACCAGGCCTGGTTTAGACTAATTAGAGGGCGTAGTTAGGTATACTACTAGCCTAATTAGGTATAGTTATATATAGCTAGATTTACTACTTAAGGCTTCGACCTTACTCTTAGTTATACTCTTAATATAACTACTAAATTAAAGAAGTAATATAGTATACTATATAATATATACTAGTTTACTAGTTATCTATTAGTTTAAAGCCTTCTAATATTAATTAATTAATAAATAAATTAAAAATACTTATAATCTTTAAAGATTAGTTCTTTATTTATTAATTTATTTAATTTATTATAATCTTCTTATTATATTACTAAGTATTATTAAGTACTACTTAGTTAACTATAATATTTATAAAACCTTTTATAACTTTTAAACTACTTATATAGTACTTATATATTATTATATAAATTCTTTAAACTTTTAAACTTACTTTAAAAACCTACTTTAATATTATATTAATTTATATAATATTAAGAAATATACTAGAAGAAGAAAATAAACCTTTAAGCTTATATATATTAGATATACCTTTAAATAATAATATATATATATATACTATATTAAAGCTAGTAAAATATAAAAAGTATAGTATAATAGATAATAACTTATAAAACTACTTCTAAGAAAACTTTAAAGGCTATAATAAGAAAGACTTTAAGTTTATAGATACTATAATACTATAGAAGCTTTAAAACTATTTATATAGCTATAGTATATTTATCTAAAAAAATATTAAAAAGTATATATTAGTAAATATTATATAAATAGTTTTATAAAAAGAAGACTATTATTAATAAATTATAGTAGAAATAAAAAAACTTAAAAAATAGATAAATAATTAAATTTAATTAAATATAATTTAATTATAACTTTAAAAGATATATTTAAATTAAGCCTTAGTTATAATTAACCTTACTTTAAAGTAAGCTTTAGTACTAAAATAAAAAGTAATTTATATACTATAAGTTATATAAAATATATAATATTAAGCTAAGTTTATACTACTACCTTACTTAGTTAATAATACCTTAGCTAAGTAGATTAACTATTAAGCTTAACCTTAACTAAATATAAATCTATAACTATTAAACCTTATTAAAGAAATAACTATATTATTTAAGATATATATAAATAAGTAGAAATATAGAGGGATTAATAATAATTTTAATTATAAATTAATAATCTTTTATAGTAATTATTAATATTATAGTATACTTAATATAGTAGAAGAATTTAAGGAAGTTATACTAATTATACTAAAAAAAGTTATATTAAATAACTTTTATAGCTATAAGTTTAATAATAAACTATTTAATATAATTTATAAGTACTTTTATTAGTTTTTTAAAGGCTTAGGTTATTATAATAAAAAACCTTATAGCTTAGAATAATATTATACTTTAAAAGACTATAGAAGAAAATAAAGATAAAACTATAAGTAAGTACTTATAATTATTACTAAATAAAATTTAAAGTATTAAATATTAGTTTAACTTAAACTTTTAAATAAATAAAATTATTATCACAGTTAGAATAAGGAACTTTGGATGGGCATTTATATAAGTGGAAAGATATTGCATTGTTGTCTAAAGAAGAAGAAGAAAAGAGAGTCGTAAGCTCTCGAGCTTCTCTATTTATACTGGGTAGCTCCATTAGTGAGCTTAGCAGTAAGTCATGTAAGAATAGTGAGCCTAAATCATGTAAGGCGTAGCTCGTTTCTGCGACACACCCCCCAGACCGGTTCCGGCCTGTTCTTCCGTACCCACGCGAGCGTAATAGCGTAATTTCCCCAGGCTACCGATAAGCTGATAAGTAATCCTGCGTTCTGATTCGTCTAATCTACGGGCTTCCCGAGCTTCCCGGGTAACTTTTCGAAACTCGATTTTAAGGTTTCGATCCTCCGCTCTCATTGGCTGATCTTTCTAATCAACGAACCACACAATCATACTCCAGTGCCTATATATTCTTCCTCCTAGAGCTCCAAAGCTCCATTTTCTTTCACCAAGCTCACCACCACAACAACAACAACAACAACTAACTACTTCTGCAAGTTCTTTCTTCCCCCTTTTTACACTTCCAAAGCTTCACTTCATACAATCAAAAGCTCACAATGGCTGGTGGTAAGAAGAAACTCACCAAGGCGCAGAAAGAGGAGCTTACCTCACGCTTTCGGCGCAGAGAAGATACTGATAATAAAGCTGCTGGTAACGATCCGCCTAAGGCTGATCCTGAGAATATCGCTGGCAATAGCACTGCTGACAATGATGATGATGAAGATGAGCTGGGAAGTCCCTGTTCCGGCTGTAGTCACCAAGTCTCCAGCCAGGTCCTCGAGCGAAGGGCTCGAAGAAACGCAGTCGCGTAAGTTCTACTTTTCACTTTCTACCCCTCTCTCAGCGCTGATCATCTGCAGTCTCCTTCGCCAGAACTCGCCCCGCGGGGCTCTCCTCAAAAGAAACGCGGTTCCCCAACAAAGTCGCCTTCTGCTCGAACTTCCTCCAAGACTATTGCCAAGCTTGGTGCCACTCCAAAGCTCAAACACGCTGAGCGTACCATTGTCAGCAAGCGCTCTGGCAATCTCAAACAAGGCTCTAGTAACTCGCAGATCTTGATCGGTGCTCAGAATGAAACTCCCTGCCTCGGATACACCAACAGTGTACTTGCAGGTCGCTCTTCCGGTCGCTGCTATTCGCGAGCGAATTACCGCGGTCGCCGCTGTCATCGCTGTTCTCACGGTCACAGCTGCACAGCTCTTCCCGCCTCTGTCGCTGATGCTGCGCGCCGTCTTGTGGATTCTGTGGTGCAACGCGCCCCTCAAAAGGTAAGTTTTCTTTTGCTATGCTTCCTTTCATACACCAGCAATTTTCACTCTAAGCATATGCTAACTACTGGGTTTTTACAGGAAATCGATCACCTCCGCACAACTGTTCGTACGCTCCTGAGCATTGCTCGTGAAAATGGTGAACTTCCAGATAAAGAAGAGGAGTCGGATGATAGCATTGAGGAGATCGAGAGACCGGTAAAGGGTTAGCCTAGAAAGCGTGACAAAGATGGTCGTAGTCCTCCTGGTGGTGCTGGTGGTACTGGTGCGCTCGTAACGCCCAATGCGGATGCTCTCAGTGCAATTAGAAAGGCTCTTGAGGCGTTGGGAAAGGCGATGCAAGGTTCTTGATTGGTTTTTGCATCTTTTGAAGCTTGGTGTTTAGAGTTCGGTGTTCGGAAGATACCCAAATGTACTTGATAAATCTTTTGCCTTGAGCTTTTACATTGCTCAGAAGGCTTTCCCAATGCTCTAAATAAAATGAGCAAATAAATGAAATAAGCTTTTGAGCTCTTAAAGAAATAACTTTTAACAAATAAAAATTGTGATCTGATGATCAGTAACACCCCCGAAGCTCGAAAGATTTCTTAATCGAGCTTCTCGACCATACCTCGCACATCTTAAAGGTTTAGTAGTGCTCGAAAGTTTTCAAACTTATACCTAGGGAGGTTCTTCGTCATTCCGTCCGCAGGCATTTTGCTTGTTTCTAGGTATATAACTTCGAAAGTACCATTGCTATGCTCCTGTCTAAGCCACATATTTTGTACATCTACATAGCGGAGCTTCGTAGCAATCCTAGTGTTCTCACCTACAACAAGACGTATTGTTTGCTGGTTGTCACAGAAAATTGTCCAAGGTTCACCGAGTTCTAATTGGAGCTCACGGAAGAAGCGCTGGAGTACCATAGTCTCTTTAGCAGTAAGTTCAAGGCCTCTCATTTCTGCCTCTGTAGTTGACGTACTCACTGTAGTCTAACGAGCAGCTCTCCAGGCTATGAGTCCACCAAATAGTAAAATCACATATCCATGCAACGAGCGTCTAGTTTCAACAACATCGTCAGCAAACGAAGCGTCAGAAGCAATTACGAGCTGCGCATTGTCTACAGCACATCCGTACTGGATCGCTAGAAAGCACGTAGCGAAGAGGTATTTTATTATCCAGTTCACTGCCATCAGATGTTCTAGACTTAGGTTCGTAAGAAAATGAGAAAACTGTGAAGCAGCAAAAGCAACATCCGGGCGGATCATTATAGCCGTGTAGAGCACAGAACCAACTTTTTCCTGATATTCTTTTATCTAAGCAGGTATTGCTTGTCCCGGGTTTTTCACGAACTCCATATCTGGCAGTAGAATGCTTGGGCACTTCCCGTCGATGAGCTTAAATTTCCCCGCAATCTTCTCGATGTACGTATCATGGACCAGAGAAATGGTTTTCGCTGCTCGATCTCGTAGAATACACACTCCTAGGAACCATTTTACATCCCCCATTTCATGGAGTTTATATACTTTATTCAGACCGTCAATTACTTCTTGAGCTTACTTTTCACTGCTCTTATAGTACAGCACACTTGGACGTCGTCGACAAAGAACACAACAAACACCTTGCGCAGCTTGTCCATGAAAATACACAGGTCTTCCTTGCATAGAATAAAATCGAGCATAATAAGGGTTGAGGAGAACTCGTTGAACCATAGGGCTGGAGAGTCACGAAGTCCATACAGTACTCAGTCTACTTCTACGCATTTCCCAGGAACTTTGAATCCATCTGGGAGCTAGCAAGCTACCGGAGCACTGCGCATATCTCTGCGTGCATTTACGAAAGCATTCACGACGTCAAACTATTTAGCTTCAAGGTCGAAACGCGCTGCGATTACCATAGCGGTCCGAAAGGAACGCGCTACAAGCGTCGCGGCATATATAGAGATGATCGTTTCTTCATCTTGAAGATCTCCCCGCACAACTATTCGAGATCGACATCTAGCTAGGAACCCAGAAACGTCAACCTTATACGTAAATACCCATTTTAGGGGAATTAGAGAGATCTACGCTTCTAAGGTCGGGATTACCCTCCAGCAATTTCTATGCTCTAGGTTCCGGAGCTCGTTTTCTGCATCTGTCTTAAAAAGAGCACCAAGTGGGTAGTTTTGTAAGTCCCTCCACTGCTTTGGAGCTTTGGGAAAATCTTTCTAATGTATTCGAGGAACCTCTTGGTTTGGTCTTTGGGTTCTATTTTGTAGCACGGACGCTGCGATCACCGCATATATTGTCCTGTGCTCTTCTGGTAGACTTACAGCAACTGACTAATCAGGCTAGTATATACTGAAAAAGTCTATGAGCGAGTCGGGGCCTTAGCGCATCGGACAGCCTATGCTCATTATAGTTTCTAGCCGGTGTCGAACGCTCGTTGCAAACACGGCATAGTTATTGGGGCTATCACTACTCTTACCTTTGCTCCTACTACTTTTACGAGTTACTGGTGCATAGACCTTACGCTTATATTTTCGCTTTAGAGTTTCTAAAGAAGTAGCCGCTGCTCCGTCAGATAGGGCTTGGGCGCTAGTAGTCGACGTAGCTAGGGCTGCCTTCTAGGGAACAAGAGAACTCGAGCTGCGATCTACCGGACCCTCTGCTAGCTTCACATAGGGGCTATTTGCGCTGGGTTGGTAGATGATAACCTGTAGGTAGCTCTTTCTAACAGGTTTATCGATCTTAGTAGTAGCCTTCGGAGAGCTATTCCTCTCTTGATCACCAGGTCCAGTACTTGTAGTAACATCCTCTGGAGAGCTCGGTGTACTCTCGGCGCTCGGATTGTCACCCCCCAGAGCTTCCTGCTGAGGATTCTGCTGGATTAGGTCCTGCCCAACAGCTATATCTAGCTCAGGAGTAGGTTCTAGGGACGGAAGACCAGTAGCTCCAATGTCTAGTTCCGAAGAACGTCCTTTATCTATTGAATAAGCTGCTCTCACCGAGTTTTGGGTCTCGAGCAGTGTTTCCTCACCCCCCAGATCAGAAGGAGCGTCCAGGAGCGTACCAATTACTTCCGAGTTCAAGTTTTGCTCCGTAGTAGGATCATCCCAAATTCCGACATTTTCAAGAATTAACCCAGCGTCCTAGAGCTCATCCTCTCTTAGCTGGAGCACCTCAACTATACGCCGGGTAATCTCAAGTAGTTGGCCTTCCACTTTCTCCAGCTCAGGAGTATAGAGCGTATCCTCATCAAATGTTACGTTCCTTGTAACGATTACTTGACGGAGCAGGGGTACCCAGATTCTATATATATTGGATGCTACATATCCAACCAGATATCCGATGTGCCCTCGGGGATTAACTTTAAATGCTCAACGGTTCCTTCCAGCTTCTCTTTCTTTTATCATTGGGTATGCCCGAGCTCCATAGACATAGATCCCAGACCAGTCTGGTCGAAGATCGTAAATTAGTCGAGTTATAAGCTCAGGATCATACCATCGAAAGTAGTTTCTAAACCACGAGTCGAGTACTTCATTTGGGGCGTGCAATTTATAAGCATACGAGGGGGAAATATTGTAGAGATAGATCGCGGCAAGCATAATCTCATACCATAAGTTTTCTAGCAAGTTCGCTACAATGCGCATTTTAATTAATTTAGTAATCACCTCTTATCCCGCTCGTTCTACGCTGCCATTGCTCTCATAAGTATAAGTTAGGGAGAGCTCTATATCTATTCCCTCTTCCTTTACCCAGAGCTAGTAAGCAAAGTATCCGTTCATAGCGATCACAGATTTATCGTTGTCATACTTTATTTTACACACTGAAAGGCCGTATTGGCGCTTTACCCAAGTATCAAACTAGCGGAGCACTATAAATACTTCGTCAAGTCCTTTGTTCTTCAGAGGGTATCCGAAGAGCTTTCCACTGTACTCGTCTTTGATCACTAACAGCCAGAGAGATCCATCGAGCGCTAGAGGGAAGTCGAAAAGATCCCACATAATGCACCAAAACAGACGAGGTACTCTCTTTTCTAATAGGCCACGAGCGATTACTTACTTCGCATAAGTGCAAGCACAGTATTCACACTAAACGCAAGCTGTACCGCTTATTTTAACATTGCGAGCATTGTATACGAGTGCACGCAGAGCCTCTAGTCCTAAATAACCTGCTCGTGCATGCCATTTTTCTTCTGTATCTATCCTTGGTTTAGGGTAGTCCCTTGTTCTTCGAAAACTTTTGCGAAGCTTCCTTACAAGTGTTGGGAACATCAGAACACCCCCTGCACTTAATGGGATTGATGATGGAACGTCAAAGTAGGTAGAGAGTTGCTTGTATTCTAGGAAAGCTAGATTGTACATACGAGTGAGCTCCTTGACCACCACGCTACTCTCCTAACTTCCATATCGAAGTAAACAGTCCAAACCACAGTACCAAACTCCTGTTTTTCTCAACCGAGCTTCCGAGACGATATTCACATGAAAATTCTCTACCAGTGCCACGTCAGTCAACACTAGATCTTCGGTAGCTTTACCCCTTGCTCCATTTAGGATTCTTTTCATGACTCTTTTTCCCCCCGACCAAGTATAGGGAGGCTTGTAGAGCCTACCTCCACACATTCAGCCGGTCCAGCTTTCGTAAAGGAGCCTAGTACAAGTAAATCCTTGGAGTTAACCAAGTGGGTAGCGCCACAATTATCCAATAGTATACTTTCTAACAGCAGGTAGCGTTCGAAATCGAGCGTAGCATAAACACCATTTCCGGGACTTATAAGCCGTGGATCCATGATGGCAGCATTAATAGTTCCAAGGTAGCTTGTTCCGGTGCTTCCGCCCGACGAACTATTTAAGTTAATTGTCGATAGAGCAGTTATATTACCGGAATTAGCTTGGCGCTGTCCTCCTGGAATGCCTAGCTTCTTAGTTACTGTAGGAACAAACCATCCCTTGCTTTTAAGCTTTTCCCGTAGGTCCGAAAATTACTTTTAAGCAAGTCTTATCTTCAGTTCCTCGCTCTTTTCTTTCGTTGGTATTCTCTTGAGCTGTCCGCTAGCTGCTCCAGTGAGCGCGTATTCGACTTGCATACACTCTTCCGGGGACCATTTGTGTGTCTCACCGTCTGGTCGGCATAGGCATGCGTAGCGCCTTGTTGTTGATGAGCTGCGGTTTGGTTGATCTAAGCGTCCGCCAAGGCTCGCAAAGATCGCTGGGTTACGCGTTCCTGAGCTAGCTGCGTTCTCACTTACGAGTGCGTAGAACCATATTCCAAATTGGTCCAGGGAACAAGTCGTTTGGTTGAGTTCTCCTGCTCCAATAATTTCTGTGAGCTATGCGTTCGCCCAGGTAGGAGCTATTTTTACCGCAATAGCTCGTAGGAAATCCTTGACAGCAAGCAGCCCCTCGACTTCGGAGACTCCGTACAACTTGGCTGTTAACAGAGCTCTTGACCATTCTTTGTACCATTCTTTGTACCACACAAGCGGGTCTCCACGGAAGTTCCTCGCCTTATCAAGCACCTTGCGGTAATCTTCACGCGCTCTTTCGGTGCTGCTTATGTCTAACAAGGCCAGTTGCTCCTTAAGTCCACGTACCAATCGCTGCAAGGAGATCGCATTTTCGGTAGTAAGCCTAGTAATAATTGGTGTAACTAGGTCAGGGTCTACAGTGCTGAGCACCCAATCCCATATTATCTAATAGCATGCGGAAACTTGCAGCCACTCCGTGTACTCAATTATATAGGATCGGACGAGCAAATTAAACTCTTTCTCGACATCAAGCGATGTTGCCGGAACAGCGGTTGGGAGCTCACCCTTGTCAACCACTAGTCGCTGGTCTAGGTTCCATACTTCCAGAGCTTGGCGATACTATTCTTGCCGCGTTTTATTGAGTTCGGTAACTAGTTCGCCCACCGTTTTAGCTCGCTTGGGAGGCTCGTTAATAATGTAAGGAGCATCTGGCCCTTCTGGATTAATCCAAGCCCAAATTCCTCGAGAGTTCCCACGAGCTTTAAAACGTTGGAACCACGTAAGCCATCCATTGCGATCCGTGAGCTTAGTGTCAAGGACAACAGCTTGTTCTTTGACTAAAGTCATGTTGTCGTGCACTGAGCGAGCAGAGGAAGGGAATTGATAAAGTAGGTAGAGAAGGGGTAACAAAAGAAGAAATGTAAGATCAACGATCCAAAGTTCTCTTGAATCTTATATAAGCAGTCAGCAGAAGTTCATCCGCTCTCCGGGCTCATAACTATCACAGTCAAAATAAGGAACTTTGGATGGGCATTTGTATAAGTAGAAAGATATTGCATTGTTATCTAAAGAAGAAGAAGAGAAGAGAGTCGTGAGCTCTCGAGCTTCTCTATTTATACTAGGTAGCTCCATTAGTAAGCTTGGCAGTAAGTCATATAAGAATAGTAAGCCTAAATCATGTAAGGTGTAGCTCGTTTCTGCGACAATTATATATAATAAATTATTTATAGTTTACTATAGAACTATAGTTTTAATTATATATTTACTATAGCTAAGGTATATTAATATTACTAGAAAGATATAGTATATTAGTAAATATACTCTAGGTATTTATATTAAATTATAAAAGAAAGTACTCTAAGTATATTACTATATTCTTTATAAACTATAGATACTATTAAAATAATAATAAGAAGCTAGTATAAACCTACTATAGTAATAAATATAATAACTCTTAAAATTAAAGCTAATATAATATATAAAGTTAAAATAAATAAAAATAAATATATTAAATTTACTAATATTAAATATCTAAAGTATTACTTTATATATAAAAAACTAGATTACTATTTAATTAACTATTCTAATAAAGAGTAATATAAAGTTATTTTATAATATATAGTAAAAGATAAAGGTAATACTAATAAAAAGAATCTTAGTTAAGACTTTTAAAAGTTTTATATTAATACTAAGGGTATTAATAATAATAATAATAGTATTAATAATAAAAACTTTATAATATTATAGATTATTTAAGCTAGTAAACTCTAAGCTTATAAAGCTATAAGTATAGCTTTAAAGTTAGTTAATAAAAGCTTTATCTATATAATTTATTTAGAGGAAAAGACTAAGGTTTTATCTAAAAGTTTAATAATTATTATTAAAAACTAATATTTATCTAAAGTCTTTAAAGGTATTATAATTAATACTAGAGCTACTATTAAGTTTACTATAGGATTAAGCTAATACTAAGTACTATAGAAACTTAACTTAAATATTATTAAGCTTAATAATAAAAAGATAAAGCTTATATTTAATTTAGAATAAGTACTACTAAAGTACTTAAATTAATATAGATATCTATACTAGTAAGAAAAGTTAAGTTTTATATTATAAACACTAGTACCTTATTTCTTCTTTTATTTATAAATATAGATAAATTAAGTATTTATTTTAATAATATTAAAAACCTACTAGTCTCCCTAGATAAGTAGATCTTTATTATTTAATAATATAAATATTTAATAATACTATAGAAGTTAAAAGCTATCTATTTTTATATTATTAAATCTATTAATATAAGTATAGATTACTTAATAGATACCTATTACCTAATAAATATAGAACTATAATATCTTTATAGATAATTTAAATATTTATCTATTAATAAATTCTACTATATCTTAGAATATACTAGCTATAATATTATATATTAAGTACTAGAGGAGATTACTAAGTATTATTACTAATATTAGAAATATAAGAAGTTATTAGGTTAATTTTAGTTTACCTTATATAATAATATTAAATTTAACTATAGTATTATTATAAATATTATATATATTAATAGTAACCTAGTATTATATATTATTAATAAAGTAATATAATTTTAAGTTAGTAGATAGCTCTAAAATATCTCTATAAAGTATACTTAAGATATTTTATAGGTATATTAAATAAATACTTATTTAAGCTTATTAAACTTTATTATTTATAATACTAGTAAGAACTTTATTAGTAAAGAGTTCTAAGAATATAAAATTATAATAGATATTTAAACTAAGTTTATATTAGTTAAAGCTTATAACTTAATTAAAATTATTAAATAATTATAAAACTAATTTAATAAGCTTATAAAATTATTATAGTTAAATTACTTAATATAAGTAAAAAACTAGTTCTTTAAATAGCTATTAAAGCTATTAATAATATAGTAAGTTTAAATAGTTTAATACTTATATTTTTAGTCTTTAGAGCTTATCTATAACTAGTTAATTTAAATCTACTAGTACTATCTATCTCTAAGTATATAGATATAATAAAGAAAGCTATAGTTAAAATTTAAAAGCTTTAGGTAGATAGATAAGTTTAAGAAGCTTTATAAACTTAAAATAAATCTATAATCTAAGCTATTTATAAATTACCTTTAAACTTATCTATTATAGTTTAATATAAGGGTAATACTACTAAATAAACTAAAAGCTAAAAGAGCTTATATAATTTATTATTTATAGATAAGGAAACTTATATAGTTTAAATACCTTATAAACCTTTAATATAGTTTTAAAGTATTATACTAAAGCTATATTATAGTATTAGTCTTAGTACTAATTTAAATATTAATAATAAATTAAATATTCTTAATAAAGTCTAAGAACTATAATAACTTAAACTTAAGCTTAATTTAAACTATTTAGTAAAACTAGTAAAGTATAATAAAGAAAAACTATAAAAAAACTTATTACTTATTATAAACCTTTATATATTTCTATAAAAAGAAGGTTAAGTATTAGTACCTTTAATACTTATACTATTTATTAATTTTTAAAAAAAAGAAAGTATTAAGCTTACTTAAAAAGAAAGTCTTTAAACTAGTTAATATTAATAATATACTACTTAATATATATATTTAATTTATAATTTATTAATAAAATAAAGTATAAAGGTATATCTTAAACTTTTAAAAAATTATATCTAGTTATCTAAGTTTATTAAAACTATAGTAAAGACTTAATATTAACTTAGTTACTAATTATTTAATATATTAGTTAAAAATTAATTCTTTACCTTACTACTTTACTTAATAATATTAGTTTATATTTATATAATATTTTATAAGCTTATATTTAGTTAATAATAGAGCTAAACTATAAGTTTTTTATATTAAAGTATTAAAGAAACTTTATAATAAATTAAGGATTAAATATAACTTTATTCTAAAAGTAATTAAGCTACTATATAAAGTACTAAAAGCTAAGAATTATTAGTTTTATATATATTACTCTTATTATATTAATAAGATAAGAAATAAATTAGTTTATATATAACCTTTATCTTTTATTTTAAAATAGTAATATCTTTAGAATTATTAGTATTTAAATTAATAATATATTATTTCTTATAGATAATACCTTTTATAATATTAAGTAAAAAGAGCTAGTTAAAGCCTACTTTATAACTAAACTAAAAACTAGGAGTAATTATTTATTAATAAACTAATAAAGTTTAATAATAGTTTTATTAAATTATAATAAAATAGTAATATTACTTTCTTATAATAATACTAGTACTAGAACCTTAAAATTATTAACCTTAAGGTAATATTAAACTCTATTAGTTCTTAAGGAGTTACTTATTTAAGTATAATAATAAAGAAGTAATATATAGTTTAATATATATATAGGATATATATAGCTTTTATTTATTAATTAAAAAGTTTTTTTAATTTATCTTTTACTACCTAGATAATTAACTTTATAAATAAAGATATAAAGTTACTTAATTAGTAACTTTAATAATAAATTAATAACTCTATAAAAGGACTTAAATTTATTAAGTTAAACTTAATTAATTTAAAATTACTTATATTTATAAACTCTTCTTTTATTAATAATACTAACCTCTCTTTATAAATAAACTTTATTATAATCTTAGTAAATAAGTTAAATAAGGCTAATATTATCTATTAGTTATTAATAAAGTATAAGTATATTATATATTTTATACTAGTAGTAAAGTTATATAAAGTAGTTTATAGTTTTAATATTATAATTATAATTAAGTTAATAATTAATAAAATTCTCTCTATACTAATACTACTAGTTATTTATATTAATTTAAAGTTATTATTTAACTTATTAGTTTAACTAAGTATAACTTAAAAAAAGTATTTAATAATTAATATTATATACTTATAATAAGCTTATAAGTAGAGGGAAATTATAGAGATTAAGTAGATTAGTAGTAATACTAACCTAGTAGATACTATAACTAAAAGTAAAGGATATAATACTTTATATTAATTAGTTAATATAAATAAGGTTTAATTAAAAGAAGTTAAATAAATAAAATATAAGATTATTTAAATATAATAATAATTTAAATATAAGATTAATTAAAACTAGTTATATAAGTTATTTTATATAAGTAATTTAGTTTATTTAAATAATTTAAGTTTAACTTATTTTATAAAAGTTACTTAGTATTACTATATTTATATTTACTATATTTAAAGGTAATTAACTAAAGCTAGTAGTAGTAGTATTATTATATACTAGGCTTAGTTTAAATTAATTAAAGGGTATAGTTAAGTACACTACTAGCTTAATTAAGTATAGTTATATATAGCTAGATTTACTACTTAAGGCTTTAACCTTATTCTTAGTTATACTCTTAATATAACTACTAAATTAAAGAAGTAATATAGTATACTATATAATATACACTAGTTTACTAGTTATCTACTAGTTTAGAGCCTTCCAACAATTACTAATCTCTAAATTATTTTGCTAGCTAACTTAAGAGGTTGTTATAGTCTATCTATAGGTCTTCTTTGTAAGATATTATTTCCCTTCGGTAAATATGTTTCTTAGAAGGTTGTAATAAGCAACGCTTATATAGGTTAACAAAGCTACCTAATTAGACCGCCTAGAAAGTGCAGACTACTTCTATCAAGGGATTCCGGCCCTACAAACCTTCTAGAAGTCAAACATATTAATTGAATCCACAATCGCTTTTATTGCTTGCGATTGGTGCGCTTTATAAAGTAATAAGAAGGGGAATCAGTATCTAGGTGGCAGTTAGATGGTGTTTTCTTTTTACCGGCTAAAATTGGTTGCGGGGAAGAGCACGGCAATTGCGAGAATACAAACTAGGTACCAAATATATTAATTTCAGTCGGCTGTATCTATTAAACATTATTCGTATGGGGCAAGAAGCAACTCCTTCGAAGATAATCAAATAATTATATAAAGCAAGCTGACCTACCTCACATCATCAAAAAGTTCTATTCGTTTCCATATCTCCATTATTTGCTGTGGACCATTTCCCTTCCAAAATATGAAGCTGTCGTTCATCGCCCTGCTTGCAGCAGTCGCTTGCAATGCCGCCAAGCTGCCGGTCCATGATTCCAGCTTAGCGACCAGACAACTCCCCAGCACATTCACATGGAGCTCAAGCGCCGCACTCGTTAGTCCTCCCAGTGGTAGTGGTAGCGGTTATGACGCATTTAAAGATCCGTCCATCGTCAACATCGACGGCACGTATCATGTTTTCGCCAGCACAGCCACAGACTCAGGCTACAACTTGGTTTACTTCAGCTTCACTAATTTTGAAGACGCCCAAGATTCCACATTCCACTACCTTCAGAACACCAACATTGGGACAGGCTACCGCGCTGCTCCTCAAGTCTTTTATTTCGAACCCCATAGCCTCTGGTACCTTGTCTTCCAAAACGGGAATGCTGCTTATTCAACCAACACCGACATCAGTAACCCCAATGGGTGGACCACCCCTGTAAACTTCTTCAGTGCCGAGCCCAGTATCATCAGTGAGAACATTGGGAGTGGCAATTGGGTCGATATGTGGGTAATATGCGACACGAGTAACTGTTACCTCTCTTCTCATCTGACGATAATGGCCACCTCTACCGCTCGTCTACAACACTTAGCAACTTTCCTAGTGGCTTCTCCAACACGGTGATAGCTTTAGAAGATACCTCGAATAAATACCACATATATGAGGCCTCCGCCGTGTATAATGTTGGTGGCGGCGAATATCTTTTAATCGTCGAGGGTATTGGCAGCGATGGCTACCGGTACTTTAATTCCTGGACGTCGACTAGTCTCTCTGGCTCATGGACCGTTCTTGCCGATACGGAGACGGACGCTTTCGCCAGCCACTATAATGTTGATTTTGTAGATGGTGCATGGACGGAAAGCATTAGTCATGGAGAGATGGTGCGCACGAATACCGACCAGACCTTGACGATCAGTCCATGCAACATGCAGTTTTTATATCAAGGCCTGAGTCCATCGGCAACTGGTGACTACAATGCATTGCCGTGGAAGCTTGGTCTTCTTACTCAGACCAATTCCAGTTGCTAGGGTGTTGATACCAATAAATGAGGACATTTGGACCAATTATTTGGCTAAAAGAATTGTAGTGATGGATTTGAATATACTTATCCTAATATGTATATAGCTTTGCGAGTTCTGGTAGTTATTACGTTTACTATTGGAATTATAAATATTTGTGATATATTCAAAACACTAATTAGCTGCAAAGCAGAGTGTATTTGATTGCCACTTCATCTAGAATCAATACGGGTTAAAAATAACCGTTTGAGCGTGTGTTTACCGTGTTCATTATAGCCACATCAACTTCTTCATTTGTATTCTTTCGCCTTGTGATAAATACTCCATCTAACGTCATACTTACTTCAGATGTTCGGTATCAGGAGCAGCTGCGATGAAGGGTAGATAGCGACGGACGAAGTGTTCAAATGAGGTATGAGATGAGTGAGATAGAGGAGTTGATGAGATACTCCTTGGAAGCTGGTGAATCTTGTTTTGGATCTCTCTATCTAGTTGGTGAGATTTCATTACGGAACATATTATCTAAGTAAAATATGTCTTTATAAAACTGTTTTAGACTCAAAAATGTCTTAGAGAACAAAAATGTGTTAGGTGTACTTAAATCTCTTGCTACTCTAGAACTAATAACTGGCTCAAGTTTACTTACTAAGTACACTTAGTAACTATATTATTTTCTAAAAGGACGACTTTTAACCTAGTCCTCTGTATCCTATCTGCTGCACGTCAGAGAATGATTAAATAATCTAACACAGGGATGAGCTGCAAGAGTCTGTTGACTTCAGGTTTCTGAAAGAAACTGGCTTGTCTTCAAAGAAAACTCTAAGTAATTCGATTATTGGAATTAGTCTTTACCCCCACAAATTTGCCTTTAATTCTCCCTGATAAGGCACAAACGGTCACTAGGAGGTTTTACCTCTATTTACCACTGTCTGGCTACTTGTAGTCTGTTGTCAAGTAGCAACTAGGAATACTGGTAGGAGTTTATCTACCCTGTACTTCTAGGTGTCCTCTAGGTACTGGACAATTGTATTTGTCAGAGAAAGAGCGGCAAGTGTGGTACAGGAGTATGAGAAAAGTTTATTGATTTCAGTAGGCTATGTCAATCAAAAATTGGTTGAATCTTGTGGACCTGTTTGCGGACAGAACAAGCTCGCTTAGTGAAAGCTTATCTTGACTTGCATTCAGCCCCTCGAGTCAGTCTCTTCTTCAAAATTTATTTGACTTCTGCATCTGAGCTTTGTTGTTTCAAAAACACGACTCATGCAGCGTTACCCTCATGCAACACAAATCCCAGGAATAACATAAGTAGAGCCAGAAGCATTGTCATGGGGTTAAAGTTCATATTTCGTACAGAGATGGGTACTCGATTTCCTGAGACGAATCCTCTGTAAAGTAGCCAATAAGCCACTTCCTCATTTCGCGTCTATTCTCCACGGATGTGGTATAGTATGTTCGAGAATTAAGTAAATAGAGTTACGCACGTTTTGCACAAGTATCTCAATCCGGCCCTTCGAATACCAGTATCTTCTAAACCGTTGTGGAATGGACGCTCTGCTGCTCTGTAGCCACGCAACGAGGCCTGCAATAGATGAGATTTATTGACTAGAAGTGCTCTATTAGATCGGAGCCTCGGTGCACGTCCCAGTTTAAAAGCAGTGATAGATATTTGAAGGATGAGACCTTGCGAACCTGTTTCCAGTATCCTTTGTAAGCACGTGGCAAACCATGTCACGTAGAAGTTTAAATAAGGTCTCTTTGAAAAGTCGAGGATGCTTTCTTGACCGGAGCGGTGACCAAAACGTGCATTAGAACCTGACAATCTCCACTAACACATTAAAGCTCTTTATATTCGGCTCTCCCCGGATTTTCGTTCCCCGTCAGTTTCTTTTTTTTCACACCATTTCGCGACTCTCTATTTAATTTGGTGGCTTCCATATTCCAATTCGCAGATATGAATGTTATTCATATAGCACGACAACGTGCAATCAAGAAATTAACGACTGAGCTTTCTGTTGAATATGGCATTGGGATCCTTGTGCTAGGACTTCGATTTTTTGCAAGAATCAAAGTTGTGGGGATCAGAAATCTTACTTGGGACGATTTCTTTGCTTTTGTGGGCGCAGTTCGTTAATATCTTGATTACGATCTTGAGGCACTGAACTGATTAATGCATCATGCAGTTAATATGGCTTTTCGATGTTATAATAGTTCAGCGCGTTGGTAAGATACAAAACTAGTAAGGACTACTATATTTCGACTACGACTAATAATTCTTATGCAGATTATTTTGGTACCTTTGTGGGACTTACACCGGCCGTAATCGAGACTCTTACAGATCAACAGATTGATTCACTCTCGACTGGCTCTAAATTCCTTTTCGCGGGCTGGTTTAACCATGCAACTATGCTCTGGACCTTAAAAGCATCACTTCTGTGTTTCTATGCTCGTATACCGTAAGTAACCTGTTATCAAGAACTCGAAATATTTGCTGTGCTAAAGCTGATCATGTGCTTAGTTTAGGAAGGTGGCAACAGAGGCTCTGCATCGTTTCGAAATATGTGTTAGTAGTTAGCTACATCACAGTTCTCTTAACGATTTTCTTAAACTGCCCTCGAATACAGAGGAACTGGCAAGCAAAGCCACATGCAGAAGATCTATGCACCGATAACAGTACAAGTTTTGTAGTTATGGGTGTATTGAATGTAATGTAAGCTGAATGTTCTCTGACGGCTGTTAATTTCAGAGTATCGAATAACACTTTGGCCTCTAGAACAGATCTGTTTTTACTGATTGTTCCAATCCCACTATTATGGGCTGTTCGGCTTCTGAACCGGCGGAAAATCGTCATTGGAATTCTTGTCTGCTCCGGAGTTTTCGTCCTTCTCGTTGCCGTTTTTATGGCTGTTTCTAGGGGTGTTCTGCCGCTTCTAGTCGACCAAAGCTCCTCAGCTGGTCTAATATGGGCAATGCGAGAGACATTGGTTGCAATTATTGCAATCTCTGCTCCAGCTATCAAGCCTCTGTTCGACAAGTCCTGCTGGGTAGAGTCCAATGATGGGTCCAATATGACAATTTCGAGCGAGATATCGTCTCTAAAGTCCATGAACACAAATAATAGGATTTTTAAGTCATCTTCGAAAGATGACTCATTGTCAAGGGCCAGAGACTCAGAAACCCGACATGCTGAACATCTCACAATCATTGTCACCAAGGAGACAGAACAGATATCAAGCCGAGAAATTGAAGATGAGGAGTTGGGTATGACTAAAATGCAAACTGATGGATATTTTTTTCCTTATTGGGACAGCGCAGTGTCGGATATATCTGAACTACCTACGCGGTTTCGTTACGGCATGGGACACTTTGCCCAAGTGAGTGTTGGTCCGACACCGCCATCGACAGGGCCTACGACAAATCCCCCACACACCACGGGATGGCCGTTGGGTCAGGTTACTAGATCTTGATCATGAAAAATAATACAAGGAAATCATGATAAACTTACAATATGCTTGCTTCGTGCCCTACGTATGATTTCCCCTCCAGTTAGAGGAAATTTGATTGACAACATGTTTTGGATTTCAAGACTATAGTTGCCACTCGTTCTTAGATAGCTTTTTATAGTCCAAGATGATGTTGCTGCTGAAAATTCTAGCAACTAAATCGAAAATAAAACCTACCGAGCTCAAATTAGCTCTACGAGAATACTTGAATAAATGTTTCGACCAATAATATGCTTTTGATCAACAGTATAACCCATACCCGACCCACCTCAGACACTTGTTGACATTACGTTTTGGTCATTGGGGGGAAGTAAGTACATTAAACTATTTCAGTAAAAAGACCACTCGAATAGAAATAAGAAACCCTAACAGACTATCCCAAACGAGAGGTCAGAGTTGTCGTTGTTTTTGAAGGGTCAAAGTCATAACTTTCTGACACGGCTTTCCGCTTTTTGCGACTCGTTTAACTCGAGGGTTAAGGCTTCCTAGCTACCGACTTCAGAATTGCGACTCACACTGTTGTTAATATGGTAGACACAATAATAATAATGTAGTCGCTGACAGAAGTAGATTTTCAAGAGAAAGCAAAAATCCTATGGGATCTTTAAATAGGGCTATCGGCCACGGCGAATCACCGTATCGTATTTGGTATTTGAAGGACTCGTCATAAGCGAGACACGTAATGAGTTCAAGCGGGTCCCAACGTAAGCGACGAGGTGGCTGAGTATAGATTCAAAGAAACAAAACCTCATCGTCTCACATTCAGAGCAGCGCATTCGAGAATATGAGTTTCACAGTTCTCATTATATTATCAAGATCAAGGTGATGTTTTAGCAGGACTAATAACTTGATGATATATGTGCTGCCCTAAGTGAAAATGTGGCGAACGACAACATCTTCTCGTCCCTTTTGTACATCGGACGAATCGCGCCCGTGAACCGACCACCTAGTCCACTTTACATCTTAGACAAGGGCATATGATTTGGGGTCTCGACTTTTGACCCTCCAAATAAGAATGAATAGTGGCTATCACAGCCACGAGGAGTCGTATGCCAGTCGTAAGGCTATTTTCGAGCAAGTAATCTCTTGACTTTCAAAGATGCTCTTCATATAAAACTCATTGTGTACTTCTGCACTCGGCATCCATCACTCGTTATTCATCGCAGATATATTTTCTTTGTCGTTTTCATTCTAATAATAAAACATGGTTTCTCGATTTCTCTCGTTGGCAGCAGTCGCCTTGGCTGTATTTCAGGGTGTGCAAGGGCAGACATCAACTGATTGCAATCCTATGACAAACACCAGTATGTACGAAAACTGTTAATTTCCATGTTCACCAGCTAATATATCATACTAGCTTGTCCAAGCGATGCTGCTCTAGGAAAAACCATCACCGTAGATTTCACAGAGGGAGAGAGCACCTATTTCACCGCCGAAACTGGCACCAACATGACCTATGGAACCGATGGCGCCGAATTTATTATTGAGTCAGATGGTCTTGCCAAGACAATTGTCAGCACCAAGTACATCATGTTTGGTAGAGTGAACATTACAATGAAAGCTGCACCCGGCACCGGAATTGTTTCATGTGTGGTCATGGAGTCTGATGATTTGGATGAGATAGACTTGGTAAGAAGAGAAACTCTAACGGCTATGCTTACACGAACGCTAATACCAAAACCAGGAATGGCTTGGTGGGAACACAACTGTCGTTGAAAGCAACTACTTTGGAAAGGGCAATACCACCTCTTATGATCGCGCAATCTACCACACTGTATCCGATCCTCAAGATACATGGCACACATATACTGTCGATTGGACTAGCGCAAGAGTCAATTGGTACATCGATAACGTCCTTGTCCGAACACTTCTCTACGCGAGCGCAGATAATGGCTACAACTTCCCACAAACACCTATGCGTATCAAGCTCGGAAATTGGGTTGGTGGTGCTGCCGACGAAAGCACCGGAACCGTCGAGTGGGCAGGCGGATATACAGACCTGGATGACGCGCCCTTTACTATGTACGTGAAGAACATCACGATTGAAGATTATACGACTGGTGGGGACGAGTACACCTACTCAGACGAGAGCGGTTCATATACTTCGATTGTTGTCTCCAACTCGACAACAAACTCGTCTAGTACAGTCTCTGCATCGACATCGAGTGGAAGCTCTTCCAACTCCACTTCCAGTACCACATCCAGCTCAGCGTCTTCTTCTTCCAGCTCTTCGGCAATTACATCTACTAGCGACGCCATGCCATTACAACTAGTTGAGAAAAGCAGGCTTGCACTTTCATTAGCTATTCTAGGAGTTGGCTTTCTCTTTGTATAGGACTTGTAATTTCTTTGCAGTTTTCTTCTTTTAAATTTGTATACCAGCCTAAAATGAAACATAAATTATTAGTTCAAAGTAGGATTCTTCAACTTGTGTATAAAGGAAAACTCAGAATTTCATTACTTGTATTATCAAATTTAAGTTCCTAGAATCCTGAATATACCTCTATATTAGGCGCAAAAAACCGGAACGTTCTTATGAGGGTACCTTCCCTGTCGGTAACTGCCCATTTTTACAGAGTATTGCCCATTACATCCACCCCACCCTTTCATGACGATGGAGTCTTGCAACCCAAGCGCCTAGCATACACTGTTACTTTGAGCATCTCTCTTATCCATATAATTAATTTTGGAATGTTGCCGATCCTTTTTTCCTCCCTTGGATTTTTTCTTGGGCATGTGTTGTCGGCTAGACTCTTGAGTAAATCTAGCATTTGCTGAACCTGTGGGCAATTTGACGTACGAATCCCAATCTGAACACTGTGGTCGTGCGGTACTTCAAGATCAGCAACTCCTTCTTGGAAGGCTTCGATCACTTCCGGGCTGAGTCTGCGGTTCTCATCGTGTATGAGTGGATTAGCCCCAACAAGAGCCGCTGTTACAGCTAGGACGTAAGGGTGATTTTTGTCATTAAACCGTCTGGCGAATTTCCTTAGTTGTATCACTCTTTCAACAGTCAAAGCAGGAATATAGTGCTTGGAAATGTCCCCCCATGTCCATCCACACATTTGGTTTCCGTAGTTTGGCACAGTATTTCCTCAACCGAACAAGTAGCGAATGCCACATAGCTTCTCGAAGGCTACCGTTTTGAAAAATTGGCCTTCAATCACCCCATGAACAAGGTACTCCCATAAAAATCCTTCATCACTTGTGATATCCAGAATATTTTTGCTTGTCATCAAACCAGCTTCGACTAAGTCTTTCATGTAGTAGATACTAATATTCTCTCGTTCTTGGACAAGTCGATAGGTATCCATAATACAAATATGTGCGCCATAATATGAACGATGGAAACATCCGAGAAAGTTGAGTGTAAAACACAGTGATGGGGACCAAGAGGAAAATTCTGTAAGGTAGCTTTGGCCTGGTTTATACAGCCTGATATGGCTATCAACCATCTTACGGAACTGCTTTTTATCGGAAAATTCTTTTAAGGGTTCTCCGGCTAAGAACGCATGGGGAACAATGGCATTAGGAGAATTCAGATCCTGAAGCTGACGTCCCTTGTGATGTTTTTCAAAACCCCGTCCACCTCCCGAATGTGCATAGTAGGCTCTGAACAGGTATCGGGGTACTTTATTTCTACACTCTGGATAGACTCTATGGTAAGCAAGTGTCTTAGTACTCAATTAAGGTAGATAGAGACCTGACATACCTCGTAATTTCTTTCCTTTAGGAGTATCCCAAAAAGACTGGGTTGCCATATTATGTGTTGTCAAAGCAAAGTAAATACTTCAAGTATCCGGTGAATGGTAGGCCCTTGATGTGCCAGAGACCAGCTCTCAAAATTTTATGGAATAAGAAAAATAGATGTGTCTGTGAAGCGAAGAGGATTTCGTTCGTGGTTGCCAGTACTGCTCTATCTACCACAGAAAGTAGAGGCTCAATATATAGCCTAGCACTCATGTTGAACACAATTCGATACATCATTCAGCTCGATAATTGTACCAATCTCTGACAGTTTCGAGTACCATTGCCTTGTTTATTCTCATTATTTACGTGTCTCAGTGCCATACAACAGTTTAAGACATAATAGCATTATGTCTGACCTGAGGCTTTGTGTCAATGATACAATAAGTTTTATTAGAATGCTTCAATGTTCTAGGAACTAGAGGTCTTCGTTAGCAATGAAGAGAAAGTATGGAATAAGGACATAGTTTCTTTCTTGAAACTCGAAACTTCTTCGTCGTATACCTCATTCTGCTGAGACAATTCTATTATTTTCTGACTGGACTGCTATTATGCAGAAGTAGATTTCTTGAATATTCTGTTGAGCTTCTTAGCAGAGGACAAAGAAAGTCAGTTTCATAATATAAACATGAACAATCATAATTGCTAAATGCAAAACAATGCCCAAGGATCTTTAAGATTCTTGCGAGGCATTATGAAAGGATTCGCTTAAGGATTCTTAGTTCCTCGATTTTATGTAAAGAGGATTCGGGACCATATACCCTCCAAAATCTCTGTAGTCGTGAATTTTGAAATTGTATATATTATAAGTCTATAAATACAAAGCTGATTCTAATCAGAATATTCTTATGCACTTAACGGTCTATCAACAGAAATCCAGCTGTCGAATCTCAACACAAAAACAAACACACTCTTAAGCGAGCCCCCTTTTCTTAATCTTTTTGAACGCCCAGATATGCAATGAACACACCAAATGATCCATCAACCCCAGACTCTATGTACCAGCCGCGCCAGCGTCTATGAACAACTTTTCCCTCTTCAAAAACAACGAGCAAACCAAACAAAAAGCCCCCGCCGCGATAACAAGAATATATACTCTATCCATAGCATCCACGATAGCCTTTACAGCCAAATTCTTGACCTCCTCACTAGCGTTAGTTAGGAGCTCACTCTTAGTTCCCCCAATAGCAGCGTGAAGCTGCGCATCCGAAAATCCCATGCCAGCCAAAGCGCTTTTCAGATTGTTAAAAGCGAGGTTTTGAAATACAGTACCTGAGATAGCTAAAGCATGGACAATTGATCCTTTTTGAGCTGTATTCATGAACCCTATAGCATCGGGAACCATGGATGGCCCAAATCTGGGATCATTCGCTACTCTTACAGGAGCGACACTGTAGGATGCTTGATTGGTTCCTCCTGTGCCGATAGCGATGAGGATTGAGTAGCCGTACACGGCTGAAGCTGACGAGTTTGAATCGACGGTGTACATGAGAGAACCACCGACGAGGATGCAGGCACCGGAGATGACATACCAAGGCATGTAATAACCGAACTTAGGCATCGCGGCACCGTTAAGTAAAATGAAAAGAATCGTGATACAGACATAGGGAAGAAGTCGGACTGCGGCTTCGAGGGTTGTGTCGTTGCGGGTAAATTGGAAAAAGAGAGGTATGTAGTATACTGGCACGAAAAGGGCTGTTGCACTACATGCGGTGCAGAAGAAAAGAAGTAGCAGTGAACGGTCGGTAAGGAATGCTGCTGGGAAAATACGTTGGGACTTAGTTGTGAAGATGGCGAAACGTTGTTGGATGGTAAAGGCGACGATTAGAAGTCCGCATACTACAAAGACTGAAATTATCTTTCCGGATGACCAAGCCCATTGTGCACCTCCGAAGGTGATACCCATGGCCCATGTTGTGTAAATCGCTGCGTTCAAGAGACTTCCGAGCCAGTCGATTTCTTTGAATTTTTGAATGGTAGGCTTATTTGGCTGTGGGTTGAGAGATGGAATGTAGAATAGATAAACTGGAACCATGATTATGGCAATCACTAGGTTGAGGTAAAAAGCCTGGGTCAAAGATGTTAGTAGACACCATGATTGGGGATTTCAAGAAACTTACCCATCGCCAAGTTGCTGAACTATCGGAGACAGCACCTCCTACAATGGGACCCAAAATTGTTCCTGCACCCCAGCATACACCGACAAGGGCGATATACAGAGGTCGCTCATGCTCTGTTGTCAATATCGATATGATGTTCAGTACACTGAGGATATTAGCCAAGATCTACACTGTAGAATGTTATTGCCCATACCCAAGGTAAAGTCCAGCACCACCAGCGCCCGCAATGACCCTCCCAACTATCATGCCGTTCATGCTAGGTGCTGCTCCACAAAGAGTGCTACCTCCCTCGAAAACAAGGATACTAATAACATAAAGCCACTTGACGTCGAAAAGTCCATAAGCTTTACCGCTATAACGAAGTCAGTCTCTCTTCTCAAAAACCGTATAAATATGTTCATACAGAGTAAATATTACAGCCACACTACCAAGTGGAAATCCGATGCCCATCCAACTCAACTTCTCAATTTCTCCTAATGTATCAACAGCTGCAGCTTGAATATCAGCTACAATAGTTGTGTCGACACCATAAAGAGTCGCCGTGGAATATAATGCAACGAGGACTAAAATCCACTGTGTATAATGTTATTATTGCATCTTCGAACTAACTTGAGGTGGAAAGTACCTTGACTCCAGTAATCTCCCGCCGAGCAGGAAATTGTTTCGAGTAGCTTTCCGTATCATTTGTTCCACTCTCAAGTGAAATAGAACTATCAGACTTCGGAGCACCCCAACCATCTTTAGTCGATACCTCGATTGAGTGAAGGGAATACCGCTCGGAATCCATTGAAGCCAGGAATTAAGAACACTTAAGGAAATAAGTTTCAAGATTTGTTAACGAACGATTTGAAGAAAAAAGGAAAGAAAAAAATTTATTCTGAACCTGGAGATAGTTGTTTGTAATTTAGGTCAAAAGATTGAAGTCAAGGTTCTTCTCCTGGAAAACACATCATTATATAAATGGATCTACACATAATTCACAGACTTTGGCTTTCAAATCTGAGGTGAGACTTTAACACATCTACTGTTTCCTCTCTGAAATAGGAATTATGGCTCACGATGGTGACAGAATCAAAGCATTGCATCGCTACATCCTTTGGCGTCAAATTTGCCATATACTTCTCAACGAGTTACCAAACCCAAATCGTCGAACTATATCCAATTGGTTAGAAAGTGAAACGCTCGGGGAATTAAACAGATCTAACTAAGATGAAGAGAGGCAACATTACCTATGAAGTGAACACTGACTGCATCTAGTGAGGCGTTTCGAAGCTCAAAGTGCATCAAAGGTCGTGAAAGCCCAGACTAACAGAATGCACTTGCCCAGAACGCCAGGAGTACCCTTAATTTTGACGTCTGTCATAACGTAAAGAGTGTCGTAGTCTGTACTAGAAACACTTGAAGTAATAAGCTAGCTGTTTGACGTAATTTTAAAGCATACTTACAAGTGCTTGTTTGGCGAAGTAAATACACCTTATAAGGATTAGGTAGCTTCTCAAAATAGTCTCAAATTGTAAGATAATTATACAAGAGTAATAAATTATGCCAAACACAGCCGGTAGGCTTCTACATGTTGTACTATTTCTGTTTTCCCACACAGCTCATGATGTCCTAAGATACTTGTAAAAGCCTTCACTTTTTAAAAGTATACTGCTTTTTCTTGGCGAGGTAATCTAATAGGAAGTACCTTCTATATTACGTGTATTAATCCAATGCCAAACCTCTTAAGATAACCTTAAATGAAGGTAGCATTACAGCTTACAGAGCTCAGAGCAATTTTCGACCTATGCGGAGGTAGGCTAGCCTGTATAGAGTATGGTGTAGGAGGTCCGGACCGCCTATAGGCGAGGGCTTCCGACTTTTCGAAGGAATCAAGCGACGGCACCATTTTAGAGCTTACAGCCTTCCAAAATCTTACACTCTCCGCAAAACGTACAATTTTTGTAGGATTACGACTAAAATGGAAATTACGCAAATCCGCTTCCTACTTAGGTCACTTTTGCTAGCCACGTCAATTTAAAACGGACGTGCATTATGACTGACTTTCGGCACATTCTTTTTGGATGTGGAGTAGGGCCCACACATTAAAGACGCACGCCATATAGGGAGGAGGACACCAGACAGATCTCCTTCTCATATGTGCTGTAAGTATAGAACAGGGAGGTAGAAATGTAAATTTTCATGCTAATTATAAAGTAGAAACATCTTCGCTAAAGCAATTTTTTTTTAATAGTACACTATATCTACGAGAACCTTCCCAGCCAAGAAAATGTAGCCGTGTATATTGCCAATACCTCAGTCCTAGACTACTTGTACGTTATTTTGAGCAAGTTTAATATAAAGATATGCAAAAAGATCTAAGTTATGCACTCTCTAAGCCAAAAAGAAAAGTTGTGGACTTGTTCCACATCTAAAAAGAATGTGCTGAAACTATCTAGCACCATGCTTTGCGACCTGATTAGGTATTTGTACGAGCGTCAGTAATGTCTAGCCGCCATCAGCCACCAAAGGATGCTTACAGGTACAGTATTTAAAGCCTTGGCGCCATCACATTTTTCTTCAGATCGGGTTTTAGAGAGTATTCCCAGATTGAAGGACTTATGGCGGCTACTGCCGGCGGTCTAGGAGAAGCCACACGCAGGGTTGATGCAGATCAAATGTCGCCTTACCGCCACCATATAACTCAACGTTAGAGAGAGGTGTACACGATTTCTATGCCATTATGTTAAGAACATGTCACGGCGTGAAGAATTCTCTGGGATAGGCCTGCGGCTATCACTACTTTGTATATTTGTAATTGACGCCATCTTTGTTTGTAATAGATGTCTACAAATAGACTCGCTACAAAGCTGTTAGCTCTATACAGAATACACACGTAGAGTTGTCGCTGAAAACGTGAGTTTCAAAAAAGTTTTTGAAGTGTCTTGTAGCAGTTAAGCAAAAACAGACAGGACACTTCGAGTCGTCGAGTCAAAAAGTAGCCCCCAAAGACCTATCATGCAAACCATATCAAAAATCTCAAGCCGTGTGGAATGAAGTGCCGCAGACCGCTATCCGTATAGCACCATCCCAAACCGAAGAACTACGAAGCATGCCGTTGCACCAGCCATGAAAAAACTTAATCTTGGCCTCGTGAGCTTCAACAAAGACCGGGAAACGATGCACTCGAGCTTCTTGGGATATGGTATTGTGCTTTTGAAAACAGACCTTTGACACAGCGATGTGAGAAGGGGTGAAGAATGATAGACGCAATACAAGGACACCTGGCAATGACCTGTAATGAATCCTGTGGCTATTGGTCTTTGGTAAATTTTCATCTCAGCACAATATCTGTCGCTCCGAAGGACATTGCTAAACTTTCAGCTTCGTTGTTGGGTATAAGAATCACACTATGTCTTGTTCATAACTCATCCTTAAAAATCTCCTCGGAGCCCTCTTCAGAGTCTTCTCCGCCTTCTCCACCTTCTCCACCCTCTCCGCCCTCTCCCTCTTCATCTGGATCTGGATCTACAATGCCTAAAATCTCCCTGATCTGACCAGGCGCATCTACAATCTCGATCTTCCAGCCCTTTTCTTTCGCCATCTCCTGTACTTGGCGTTTCACCTCCTCCAACATCTCGGGATCTAGATCCAACTTCGCCAGATCCTCATCACTTACAACTTCAACTTTTCCTCCTTCGGCTTTACTATCCCCTCTTGCGATAATCTCAACCGTCTTTCCAGCATGTACATCAGCGAAGTTCGGAGGGACCGGCATTCGTTGTCCTTCGGATGAATGAAACTTACCACCTCCAAGAACTACGCCACCGACAACTACCGGCCGTTCTTGAGGTGTCTCTGTTGCAGCTATCTCTGCGTCCAGCCGTTTTATTTCGGTAAGGTCAGCCATATCACTCTCCGGAACAATAACCCGACAGGTGATTGCGTTAGCCTTATTCTCCTTTGGTGGCATGAACGCAACATCGTTACAGAGGCGAGGCGTATAAACAACTAGTACGTATGAGCAGGTCGTAATCTCTTTGATGTAACCAATTCGATCCGTTACATGCGGATTACAATGGTATTGGACTTCCACCTTCCTAGGCTTTCCGGTCAAATCGCAAGTTGTGCCTCCTTCCATTCTTTGTACTAGATATCGCGTATCCCCTTTAATTTGCAGCTCGGTGTTGGGTGGCTCTGAGTGTGTTGGCTTGCGCACATCAATCGCATGTCCCCATTCATCCTCAGTAGATTCCTTAGTCTCCTTAGTCTCCTTGCCCTTTCCGGCCTTCGCCTTTCCTAGTACAAACTGCTTAGTGGTAGGGTCTCTCTGTGGTGGGAATGGCGGCTTCCCGGGATGCGGAGGCAATGCGTGAAATTGTGTGATTTCTGCATTATAACAGAAGGAATATGACCACCATCCTGAGCCAAAGTAAAGACAGTTCCCTTCCAGCTCTTGTAGGAGTTCCCAACCACGATCTGTAGCTCGCGCAAGCTCTTTCTGCTCGGCTGCTCTGGCTTCGGCTTCGGATGTCTCATTCCTGACAGGTAGCTCAACTATAGGGATGATGCACAGGTGCTTTTCGTTGTTGAGCCACATGAGCTCGTAGGTTTCGGAAGAGGGGTTGAAAGGATAGTGGGCGGTCGCATCTTGGGCGGGCCATTGGCGTTGATTCTGGGTTTCTATGCCGGTCGTTGAAACTTGAGGAGGTTCGACGATTGTTGATGATGAAGCTGAAGCTTGATCGATGATCAGACTAGCTTCTTTGTCTGAGATGTACGAATCGCTGAAGACTACTTCATACTACAGTTTGTTAACCGGGCGGCGACTTGAGCTTGAGCTTGTTTGCGCAAGACGTACTTGAGGGAAGGCTAGCAAGTCGTCGTGTACGCTGAACACGGTTGGACTTGCGTAAGCTACAGGAGCTGCAGCCAATACAGCTATAATAATGGAGCGCATTTTGCCATATGGCAGAAAGTCAAGTCTTGAAGCTGAGCAAGCTGTCATCATCTGAGGATGTAATCTAATCAATCGTATATCGTATTTCGTTGAAATGTTCTTCCGAAAGTCACGTGGTTTAGAATTATTCATCACGTGTATATGCCAGCTTTCACTTCACCTCGTCACCCACTCTTGGACAAGATAATGCAACCTGCCTGATTCGAGCTTGATGCATTATCACGATTTATCTCTTTTCCTTATTCGTTGCCACATATGTCGTGTGTGCCGGGGTGGGATAGCGGAATGGCTTTAGAAGATAGCCACAACGCTAGGAGTCTCCTGGCTCTGCTTCATCCTCAATAACTTCTTTCTCCAGATCTAGTCTTCAATCGCCGTGAAACAGTGGAATCAGAAGAAACCTCTGGTTACTTTCAGAATGCAACTAGGTACAGTTTTATTAGTGAATAGTGCTGGTTTGGCCTTGGCACAGTTCCCTCCAACCCCATCAGGAGTTACAATTCTCAAGTCGAAGTTTCATGAAAATGTCACAATTTCCTACAAAGAGGTAAGTACTGTAACGATTTTAGTTCTATATTTACTTATATGAACTCTAGCCTGGTATCTGTGAAACCACGCCGGGAGTTAAGAGTTATAGCGGTTACGTTCACCTCCCTCCCGGTCTTCTCAGCGATATAGCTGGAGAAGATCAGTTGTATCCCATCAACACCTTCTTTTGGTTCTTCGAAAGTCGGAAAGATCCTGCAAATGCACCACTTTCAATATGGCTCAACGGTGGACCTGGAGGATCTTCAGCAATGGGACTACTGTAAGTCACAAGTTCTCAAGTTAAATTTGCCTCTTGTGGGTTGAATTTACCCATTGCTCCTGCCTTATGTTTGGGTTGCTCTTGATATCTAGCAGAATAAGTAAACTAACCGCAAAATTCTGGAAAACAGGCAAGAGAATGGACCTTGTTTTATTGGAAATGACTCAAATTCTACGTACCTGAATCCTTGGTCTTGGAATAATGAGGTCAACATGCTTTTTCTAGATCAGCCAACACAGGTCGGTTTCTCATATGATATTCCAACAAATGGCACCTTCGACACCTGGAATAGAACTGTCACACCAAAGGACTTTGATAATGAGGATATTCCCGAGCAAAACTTCACTGCCATACCAGGAACATTCAGTAGCCAAGATCTCAACTCAACATCAAATTCAACTGAGCATGCCGCACACGCCATTTGGCACTTTGCCCAGACATGGTTTGAAGAATTTCCTTTCTACAAGCCTGTAGATGAGAAGATCAGTCTATGGACCGAAAGTTATGGAGGGAGATATGGCCCTGCTTTCTTCAGATTCTTCCAAGAGCAGAATGAGAAGATTTCAAATGGGACAATTCAGGGGCCGGGTACCCATTTTATGCATCTAGACACTTTGGGAATTGTCAATGGGTGCATCGAGTGTGAATTTCAGTACCTATCTTACGCCGATATGGCATACAACAACGTATGTCTACAAACCCCGGGGAGCAAGTAGCTAGCTAATTGGAGTCAGACGTACGGTATTCAAGCGATCAATGAATCACAATATAATAATGCAATTGATGCGTACTGGTCCGAAGGTGGTTGTAGAGATGGTGTTCTAAAATGTAAGCTAATTTCAGCCGAACTGGATCCTGAAGATCGAGGGAATGTCGAAGAGGTCATCACAGTGTGTAGAGAGGCTATAGAAAGCTGCGCGGGAACGAGAGAACCTTTTGAGAAGTATCCTGATGTAAGATCTGTAGCCAATCTCTTTGCCTGCCTTTGTACTGACGATCTCAAATTAGACCCCAAGAGCAAGATACGATGTCGCTCATCCAAGAGCTGATCCATTCCCAGAACCTTGTAAGTCATTGTTAATGTGAATTATTCCATAGCTTCACTTTACTGATGAGAATTAGATCTCTATGGCTACCTCAACCAACACTGGGTACAAGCAGCCCTAGGAGTCCCTGTAAACCATACAGCTTCGTCTCGAGCTGTCTCTGAAGCGTTCGCTAGCACAGCGGATTTCGTCCGGGGCGACTTCGTTAATGCTATAGGTTACCTACTTGATAGTGGTGTCAAAGTAGCAACCATGTACGGCGACCGTGACTTCGCATGCAACTGGATTGGTGGTGAACGAGCTCTTCTATCTGTGAAATACGGTGGCTCAGAAGGTTTTGGAAAAGCTGGGTACACTCCTATCTGGGCTGATGGTATTGGTGGCATGGTAAAGCAGTATGGAAACTTTTCGTTTTCGAGGGTTTTCCAGGCTGGCCATGAAGGTACGTCCTGACTTTCTTCTTTACGAACGAACTGCGTATGACTGAATGTCGTAGTTCCCTCTTATCAACCCCAAGTTGCATACGAGATCTTCATGCGAGCAATCTTCAACCTCGACATCGGCACTGGGATAATTCCAGTCTTCGATGATTTCAGTTCGGTTGGACCACAATCATCATTCCATATCAAAAATGAGGTGCCCGAGTGGCCTGAAAGCTTATGTTATATACTTAGTCCTAGTGGAACCTGTACAGAGGAACAATGGAGCCAGGTCCTCGATGGTACAGTGAAGGTGAAGGACTGGGTGGTAATCGAGTATGATGTACAAGAAGGTGAAGGATTTGTAATTGAAGAGGATCAAAAGCAGCGAGTCATAGGGTTACGAGAATAATTCAGCCGAAGATTGATGAAACTTAGCTAATAATTACTTATACATTCAATAATAACTAGAAAGTCGGTAGTTTAGATACCCTTTCCATTTCTAAAACTAAAAACTTATAACTCCCATCTTCATTCAATAATGATCTCTAGTTTCTTATATAAACGCAACCTTAACTATTCTATAAGCTCCCCTTTCTTATAGATCGTGAACATATCAATCTCCAGATTCTTCATCTCTTTCACGTCCTCTTAAAGCTCTTTAATGCTCTCCCTAAGCTACTTCTTAAGCTCCTCCACTTGCTTTCGAAGATTCGACATAGATGAATCAATATTAGAAACCTCCTGGAATAATTTTTCTGAAGATTTGAGCATAGATCATTGTTTATATTGCAACTTAGCATCTCAGGTTTCGTCATTTTGAGATTATTCATTTCCATTAGAAGGCTAGGTCGAGAAATTTGTGACATCTTGCACGTCGTTCGTTGGGTTTTGTTTGACTGGATACTGTCGTAGCAGGCTGAGAATTTGAAAATATTATCTTTGAATGAATTGGAAGGAAAGTGATGAGTAGATAGAAAAGGATTCGAAATTAAAAATGGAGATTTTAGTCTGTGGACAACTAGTCCTTAAGTCAATCAAATTCTTGGGGCCTATTAGGAAAGAGGTCTACGTAGGAAAATGTTAGTCAAGGTAAACCCCTGTACTAAATAGATATATACGTTTCCTAAGTTTTTTCAAGCTTTGTTATATGAATTGCACTATATTCCGTTGAATGTAATTCCAACTACGTGATCGTAGTATCTAAAATAATAGTCACATAGGAACACTAGGTTTTCACTTAACTCACTTGATCAAAACAACTCACGTTGAACAACCAAACTTATTCAAGTATTTAATTAGAAGTTTGTACAAAACCAACTTCTTCTACTTTCTTTCTTAAATCTACTCTATCTTTACATCGCAAACCATCTAAGCTTCATCCCCAACATCTCCACCCCTAGAACTTGTGCACGGTGTAAACTGTCCCCCTTCCGCTCCAGAATCAGAATCAGATTGAAAACCCCAAACCTCCTCCTCATCACAAGAATCATCCATAGACTTAGCCATAGATTGTTGGCCGCTTTTTGATTCCAAATCCTGGGTCTCATGATTTAGTATCTGAAATTTTAGTCCAAGAAGTTTGATGCTGTCATCCAAGCCCTCTGCAACATATGCGAAATCCTCTCGGACGGTTTTGAGTTTACTATCCATCATACTCTTTAAATTATCTTCAAGCTTCTTCATTCGTTGTTCGATTTCAGATTTGGAGGTATATTCAATGTAAGACGTTTCCTCTGCTGAAGCGTCACGCGTAGGTTCCCACATGGAGTATCCGTAACGCTTGTATTCAGCCTCTTGATTCTCTTCACCCTGTTTCGAAATTTGCAATCGAAGACTTTCAATTTCCTCATCCTTCTCTTTCAACTTCTCTCCAAGAGCCTTATTTTCCTTCAAGAGCTCCGGTGTCGGTTGTTGTCCATTGTTCATCAACTTAGTAACCTGAATCATCTCATGCCGAATATTCAGTTTCAACTTTTCAATCTCTTCGTCACTCTCTTTCAGCTCCTCATCCTTCTGTTTCAGTTTTTCTTGAACCCGTTTAATTTCTTGCTGAGCGTCCTTTAATCTTTCCACATCTTTGTCATATTCCTCGGTTCTGTTGTGCAGATGACCAATATATTTGCTTTGTGTTTGCATACTATTATCAGTAGCTTCCAAGTCTGCAACTGCATCATAATAATTTCGTTCTAATTCAACGCGAATCTCTTGTTGTTGCATGAATAAGTTTTTGAAAAGAAGTTCTGGTGAACTAAAGCTGAAAGATGTTTCTTTGGGGGTTGTTTCTTTGGTATTTATCTCTTCGGAAGTTGTTTGTCTATGCGATTGGTGACTGGTCTCTTTGGTTGAGATTATGTCTTTTTTTTGCTGCGTTAGTGAGGTTGCTGATGTCTGTGAGTGATTTTCCAAGTCCATTTCCCATTGCTGGACGTCGATTTCATCTTCTTCAGAGGGAGTATCACTTAAAAGAGTGCCAGCTGGGCGAGTCCCAGCAGGAAGTTGCTCATCGTTTTTCTCGACAATCTCCTCGGTAGTAATTCCGTTCTTCTCAGCTTCCATTCCAACAAGATGACTACTCGATTGTCTCTTTGACGTCGTCTCTCTCCCTATAGGAAACATATGCCTATATTTCCAAACTGGCGAAGCATAACCAATACACAACATCCCAAAGACAATAAAACCCCTCGCAACATAAATAAACTGCGTCTCAAAAATCCATAAAGTGACCTCAGTAAATATGGCAAACGCGCCAAACATCTCAATACATGATTCGTCTTCGAGACATTGTTTCAATCGTTCGTCATCTCTTATACCTCCTGCTTCTCTCGTAGCTGCTATTCCTGCCATTTGTTGCATTTCTGTAAGTGCGTTCATTCCAAATATGATACCAACAATAAAAACTCCGCTTGCGAATAACGAAAAGAAGAGCGTGTAGATGTAACAAGTGAGCGAGATATAGAAAACAATTGTTCCTTCCCGGTTATACATGAAAGCCAGAAAGTTGATTATGGTGTCGAGAATCCCCTTATTATCCTCCACTGTTTTCTTCTTTGAAATATTGGACCCGTTTTCATTTCCTATTCCTTCTATTGTAAGATCTACCATCTTCGACTCATCAGCGACGGGTTTCCAGTGTGAAGTAGACTCCTTTACTGGAACAGTATCTTCATCTCTATCCAGTACTTCTCTTTGGTCTATTGGAAGAAGACCATTAATATCTTTTATGCCCTCCTTCTCATTTTGAATATTCTCTGAAATCGTCGTGTTTTTATTCGTGTCCTCAAATCCTCCCGATTCTCCGCCTTGTTCCTCAACATTATGATAGGAATTAAGAAGACCTTGCTTTCCCAGGTAACTCTTTAGCCATAACTCTCTTTCCTCGGAAGATCGAGGTTGAGAATTTAGTGACATGTTGTGCTGTGCCTTTGCGATGTTCGACTTGTTCTGTGTCAGTGTTTGCGGTTGTTGGTTTGTTTTACAAATCTGATTGGAACTGAAAAACAAAACCTAGAGACTTGGAATTTGTGAAGAAGTTATACTTTTTCCTTAGAGTAAGAGCGAGTCTTAGTATATGATGCCGTTACTGAGTCTAGTAGAGAATTGAACTAGGTTCTTAGGAAAACTATGATTTAAGTCGGCTCCACTACTAAGTAATTTTAACAACTTTACTAAGAGGCTTTGTGGATACCGTAAAGGGATTAGTACAGAGGAACAAGAATAAGATCACACTACTTATTAATCTTCAACTAAGTATAATTAAAGAAATAGTTAAAATTAGTACCTTAGTATAGTAGAAATATAAAATCTAGAGCTCTTTATACTTTAAAACTTAATAGAGAAGACTATCTTCTACCTAATATAAGTAGAGGTGTATCTTAAATAAGTAAGCTATAGAAATCTCTAGGCTATATAGAACTAAAATAATACTTTCTTTTATAGAATATATATAAATTATCGCATTATCTAATTACCCGGCTTAGGTACTACTAAATATATAATGAGTTGCTCCTTTAACATACCCTTTCTTCTTTAAACACAATTATTCCTACAATTGTACATATTAAATCTCCTAGCTCTTTTCCACTCCTATGTAACATATATAAATACCCTAAGATCACACAATTCAAAAAGAAACTATAGACAAATCTCCTACCCCACAAGGTCTAATTTACATATCTAAACAGAAAACACACTTAAAATTTCTTCTTACATCCCCAAACCCCACAACACACCACTACATCAAATATCTACCTATCTACCACCCTCCAAACCATCCAAACCCCGCAATCCTTATCTCTACATCTCTGCATCTCTACTACATACAACCACACACCCAGAATTTGCGGGGTAAGGATAAAAACAACCAACCCGGGCAAGTACTCACCAGCCTAATCTTCTATCAAACCAGCAAACCACCATGCATATATGTATCGAAAACCAAAGATTCTAGATCCTAGAAATCTTCGTCTGTTGCACAACATAAATACCTATCCAAACTAGGCAATCAACCGACTAACTGGCCAACCAACTAACAACCCACAAACGACTAACCAACCCTTACCGCAATTCTCACCTTCCACGCACACACACACACACGCACACCCAAAAAAAGCCCACCACCCCTTTAAACTCCCCAGAACTCCATACATTACGAAAATAAAACCCACCCAATTAATCCACTCCCTCCTACAATATATATATAGTACTTAGTATAGAATCCACCACCCACCACCCACCACCCATTGCCCACCTTCCAAATCCCATCTATCCCCACCTATCCACCTAGCCACCTACCCATCTACTTATCCCACTCAATACCTACCTACCTATCTACCAACCCAAGAAATTATCAAAGCCACATCAAGTTCGCTCGCTCACTCACTTTCTCACTTCCTCACTCACTCCCACTCACTCACTCCCTCACTCACTCCCTCACTCACTCCCACTCACTCCCTCGGTTACCTCCAACACATCAGTAAATCACCCGATTCATCTAACATACCTACCTCTCTCTCTCACACACACTCAGTTAAAAACACAGTACAGAAAACATTTTCCCCCTCCCATCTCCTCATTTCACTTCACCACATCTCACTCACATCGCCTAAAATACGTAAACAAAACCCGAATACGAAAGAGGGGGATCACCATCAATCACCAACCACATAAGCTACCACATTACTACTAGTTTACTAGCTTACTAAAAACTTACAACTTACAACTTACTTACATACCACACCAACCACTGCACTGCAGTGCACTACAGAAGAACTCCACTAAGAAAGAAAGAAGGATACACAAAAATTCTCCGACTTTAACTCAACTCGACTACCTAGGTACCTAGAGAGATAGGTAGGTAGATATTAAGAAGGTACAGTACCTAGCTAAATAAGGATATAAGGACCGTAAGCTACAGTAGAAGCAGCATAAGCATAAGCATAAGCAGTAGAAGTAGAAACCTAGGTACAGAAGTAGATGCCAATCCGGTAGATATTAACTAATTTACCATAACACACTTTACATATATACATAAATCCCGTAATGTAATTCCATAATTATCCCCACACTACACTAACTACACTACACTACACTACACTACACTACAACAAACCTCAATATCAATATCAACCACAACTCACAACCCACAACCCAAAAATCCCCCCAAAATCCCCCAAAATAAAGATAAACCACCCTCTCCCAAAAACCAAACCCAAACATTAAACTAAAAACCCGACTCCGATCCAACACCAACACCAACTCCAACCCCGAACGCGAACTCGAACCAGAACCCGACGCATAACAGCAGAAAAAAGAATTCAGCTCGTTTAACTTATTTAACTTATTTAATCACAATCATCAACCTTTCACAACCCCCTCCCCCTCTCACAATCAATTTTATCACTTACCTACTTACCTACCAAATCTACTTACCGACATCTACGATACCCTTCTCCCTGCAACATGCAGCATGCAGATACATACAAGTTTTCGGTCGGGATATTTCGGCTTTGTTTAACTTGGATTGCTGCAGATGTTTCCTGCAGCATGCAAGAACAGATAGATATTGAGGGGCTTAGCTTTTATCAGGATGAGGGGGAGAAGGGGACGGAGCAGACGGAACAGCCGGGATAGACGGGTAGGGCACCCGGGGGTTTGCTTGTTTTATCTGTCTGACATGCATGGACTGTAAAATACGGGTTTTGAGAGAGAGCGGGGAAGCGGTGCGGTGCGTTTGGGGGAAGGGTGCAGGAGAGGGGTGCATAGCAGATGTTTGGTAAGTGTGGCTTGGGACTTGGAGAGGAAGCTGCTAACGACCGTCAAGGGTAGATATCCTGGGGAGATTCGTTGCGAAACATATGGTTTATTAATGGTTACAAGGAGTAGCAAAATCCCTCCATGATGCAGCCTGCGAAGAAAACTGAGAGCAGAAAGATTACTTATGTACTAAAAGTCCAATCGCTGAACGATCAATGCTATATGCATACGAGTGATTGAATACAACGACAGGCACCAGACTGAAAGTGCCAGAAGGAAAAGTGTAAGCAACGCAATGAGACAGTAGAAAGACTCTTTTGGGAATGAGGTGACGAATCCGATGTACCATTCTCCCACTCAATCCGCCTGTCCATCCCAATCCATCTGAATATCGCCTAACTGCCAGCCAACCGAAAGCAATCCTGTAATCCATCTGGCCATCTTCCCATGATCATTCGGTCTTCATTGAGAATAAAAATAAAGTGGGGTTGTGTTGGGGGTGCAATTGAAAGTGTGAGAGGAAGTGTTCTGGGGTATCTTGGGAGAGTGTGTGATCCGCCCGTCCAATATCAATCAAGGTCAATTTGTATCATCCGACACGCCCTAGTTGTTCAACTTCTCATTCGTAACCTCCTTTGCCTGCTCCTTCTTCTTGCTCAGGAAGGTTCCAATGTAGCTCAGGGTGTCTGAAGAGACAACCAGAGCGGTGGCAACCAATGCCTTTCCGTATCCGACAGGTCCCTCAGCACCAACGTTCTTCACCTCTGAGTTGTAGGTCTTGAAGACATAGTCCTTGCCCTCAAATGCCTTCTGGAGTGGGAAGAAGACAACGCCCTTTCCTTGTTCGTAAATCTCGCCCGTTGGCTTCTTGACATAAGGGAACTTGGTATCAATGGTGTTGAGGGTCGAGTCACCGATTGAGTCAGCCTTCTTGACGTATGGGACAACGTATGGGGAGAAGGTATCATATGGCTTCTGGAGGTAAGGCACAAAGGGCTTGCCAGCCTTGTCGTAGACAACATGGGAGAAATTGATGGATTTCTGGCCAATGGGGTGCGACTGAAAGGTCTTGATGGAGTCGTTTATGACGGGGTAGGAGATGAGATGCTGTTGGGAGGCATTGTCAGCTTTGATTGACTCGATTTGAGACTGCGGAAGGAGCGGAGGATACATACACTGATGAAAGCCGAGTTGGCCGTCTCGCCGTTGACTTGAGACATTGTGCTGGTATTTGTGTTGTTGGTGTTGGTGATCTGAGCTTCCGTGGTTTCTGAATGGGGCATAAAAGGTTCTATAGAATCGGTGGAATCAGTAACACGCCAGTATCTCGGTCGTCGCGCTGCCATGCACGGAGGAAGTTGTCGTGAGGAGACAGCTCGAATCCAGGTCTATCGGACCAGACGTCATGACGGGTGCCTTGCAGTAGAGCAATAAGGCATTCGGGGAGGAAGTGATTATGGTGCTTACTGTTGGAAATATGAGGATCTTGTGATGCGTGTAGTGGTTGTCGTGTGTCTTGGATGGGTAGAAGACGGTGGTGGTTGTACAAGAAGAGTTGTTCTGAGAGATTGTGGGAAAAAAAGAGGTGAGGGAAGGAGGTGGTGGGATAGAGTTTATGGGAATGAGTGAGGGAAGCTTGCAGGCACACACTCTTGCCAGCGTCAACACTATTGGACCAGGATCGGCTTCATGCGCCACAGCTTGGGAAGGGACTACCTACCTACTCCATACATACAGCCAGCTAGCTAGCTACTTACCTTAGAGCACTACACTGCGCTGCACTGCAGACTGCAGTGTTGGACTTGCAAGTATGTACTGGCCCATTTCCCATTTGCATGTGCTTATTTCCCTGCTTTTAGACGAAGACCGTTATTTTCTTTGCAGTGCTGGACTACCGCACACTACACTACCCGTACACTACTACACAGAACTTACGCCGACTACGTACCAGACCACGCCGGACTCTGGAGGGGGATGACGAGATGGCGAGATGACGAGGCGCATACCGGGCCACCCTATGAGAGAGGGGACACGACATGCAATCGGGTGTCAAATCAGCAGTATCTCGCCGAGCAGCAGTAGAAGCCTGATCCGTGATAACAGTAATTGGGGGAGGACGGGGGGAGGAGTGTGGCAGAGAGGGAGATTCAATGGCGAATAATTGGGGGACGGGAGCGGGCAGTTGCTGGCTGGATGCTTGGATGGAGAGGGTTGCGGTGTTTGTTGTGTTGGCTTTTGGTGGGCTGTCAGTCAAGTCAGTCTGTCGCAAAGGCAAAAGAGCCCATTATTTTCAAAAGTTCGCGGGACACGGGCTCGACGGGCTACGATACGCTCCAGCCACACATATATGACAGGGGAAACGCGCAACAGGGGACAGGGGCTTTGGGAGGCGAGAACAGTGGGGAGTGCGCGGTGGGTGGATTGATTTTCAAAGGGTGATTTTCTGATTTTCTGACTTTTGTTCTGACTTTGGCATGTGAAAGTGGCATTCCGTCATCCCTGAACAAAGGAAGCAGCACAAGATAGGGACTGAAGCTCCGATATTGCAGCTGCCCTCATGACACATGCAAAAATTCAGTAGGCACGCAGCATTCTAGAGCCTCCTTGGCTGGTCTAGTACTGTAGTATAGTATATCTTCAAAATAAGATGGTAAATGACCCAAGCATACGGTACTGTACTGAGGCATGAATGCAATCTCAGCAACAATGTACTTGTCCGTGAGTTTTTGTTTGGGTGCATTATTACAGCATGCTTTTCCTCACTGTCACATTCCACACTCGCCGCATCTAGCACGAGTCTGGCATTTCTGAGCTTTTCCCTCGCCCTGTCGCGTCGCTGCCCCCCTCTTCCTTACACCTTACAGGGCCTTATCTTGTCACTTATGTGCTGCTTATCGCGATCGCTTCCCAGATTCCCAGGATGTTGGCGTGGCTGTTTCATTAGCCAGCTGGAGCAACCTCATGCATCCAAATGCGTTGGAAAAATAGACGAAGAGACAGCAGCCGTCAATAATGTCCTGACAGTTGTTGCAAGAACTGAGGGGTTTTTCTCGCTCTCTACGCTCTACGCTCTACGAGACGCCTCCCGCAAACAAGTCAGCCCATCCAATACACAGCTCGTCGCATATGGGACCCTATTCACAGCACTTGGTGCACGGAAGTTGCGAAGATGCATGTGCATGTACGTACTTCCGTACGATTATCATATCGGTATCGGTATCGCGATACTCCTTTGGGCGGATAGGGAAATAAGACAGACTCGACGAAGTACGAAAGGGGCACAGATCACCCCAAGTTCCAAGCGCTAGAGATCACCACTCAGGAGCCTCTTTAGCGCTTAGCCTCTCACCACCACTCATCACCACTCACAACTACTTGTAGGCATTACTCAACCGCCTCCCGATGCAAAGTTCAATATGATGTCGACCTCATCGTCGTCTATCCCTTCGATGTACCATGAGCTCATATCCAGAGCTCAAGGACCTCCATCATTCTCTCATCTCATCTGGTACTGTATGTACTGTAGCAGCAGTAGTAACAGTGTACATTTACCGCAATTTCCCCCTCACATGCTCATGCACAACTCAGACCATACGAGCTGGATGAAGAAAAGGCCAGGAAAAGAAATCGTCTTTGCGTCTTTGCGTCTTTGCATCTGCAACTCTCCCCATCTCTGCCCATGTCGTCTACTACTGTACAAGCTGCGACGAACTGCTTCCAGAGGCCAAATCCCGGTGTCCAGCGAGCACCAGCCACAGCATACAGGGAGGCCATGGTGGGCATATGGTGGGCATGGCATCACGACAGGGTTAGCGCAGCATAAGGCAATTGACATGTGAAAGTGTCTCAACGCTCTTTAAATATCACACAGCAATGAAACCCCATAAAAAGCTTTGGCATCTTTGCAAACGTAACAGCCTAACCGCTCAACAAGGAGTCATCATACGAAGGGAGAAAAAGGCCCATCCTTTTTTTTTTTTTTTTTTTTTTGTCGTACGGCCGGATCCGTTGCGACTGGCAAATAGGGTCGAGTCGAGACCTATTGTCTCCATGGTGGCCAAGACTACTAGAATCAAGAACGGTGCGCGGCATCGGGTCGCATCTCCGTAAACAGCAGACATGCGAAGGGTACCAGACATCATCATTATTATGGCAGGTCATCATCACCATCATCATCATCATTTCTGTCCTCCTCTACCTAAGTAACTTACGCCATCTCTCGATTTTCTGTTGAACTCTCTTTTGTAGTGCCGAACCTTATTGCTCGTCCAGGGCCCCAAAGGACAGGCACCATTGAGCTCGATGATTGGACCGGAGCCTAGCCTCCCCTGGTCCCAGGGACCAGTATCAAGACTATTTGCAAGGGTCTGAATCTTATTGTAACCTTTTGGCAAAAATAATGAAATGTTGGGGAATGGGGTACAGTAGTACAACAGTAGTAGTGTGCTCCTCCCTTGTCAACCAGTGTGTCTACTGTACCCTATTGTTCAGAGTTCGATGGATGATATTGGACGAAGACGAAACAACAACCTGCTTTTTCATCTTTTCATCTTTCATCTTTCATCTTTCATGTGAAAAAGGGGTCGACCGGTCGGGGAGACAGTTCTCCGAGCATGCCAACTACATACAGTACCAATCACACATCTTTATTTATTCAAGTTCAGTTCAGTCCAGTGACTAAGAAGTATCCTTTCTTCGTTTCGTATGCATCCCAACAAGAAAGCGACTTATGAAGATAACAATACCTTAGTAATAGTCGTTGGTAAGTACTTACTGTACTGTATTGTACAACACCAACCTAGCTAAACCTAAGGCATTTCTCCGAAAATAAGAATACAAATAAAAAATTAGAAAATGAAAAATTACCTAGCCGCCGTTGCGAGATTATTGTACAAATAAAATCAGTAATTTTTTGCCTTTGCAAACCGGTTTTTTTTATAATCAGCAAAAAAAAAGGTAAAACAAAATAATAATAATCGGGGTTTGAAAAGCTTGTCGCTTGCAGGATTGCAGCTTGCATTATTGGTAAGGTAGCTACTGTAGCTAGCTAGCAAGCTAGCTGTTTGGTGCCTGGCATGATCCTGCAGAATAACTGCATACTACTTACTACGAGTACTGTACAATTGGCACAATTGGTAGAATGTGATACAGCTTGGTAGTAACGCGTTCAACGGGGATTTAAATTAACAAACAAACGCGTTACCGTACTGTACAGTACTGTACCTTACCTTTACCGACGACTTACCATTTTCGGTTCATCGATCCCATTAATGCCTTTCGATTTCGTGCTGTAAGTTTACGCTATTATCTGCAAGGAGGTTGGAACTGGAGCTTGGATAGGTACATAATGGGATGGATTGTATATTATGTATTACTGTGTTAGTAATTCGGACTTGGTTATTGGTTTATCGAGTTAGTTTGTTATACTCTTATACTGTTATCCTACTGTATCACCCTGTAACCTTGTTATCCTGTCGCTTATCTAGTACCTAGTACCGAGTATATAGCGAGTGAGTATATAGCGAGTGAATAAGTACAGAGAGAGGGGGGATGGGAGGGGAGGGGAGGTAGGAGGTAGGGGGTTTCTTTCTGTGACTACCTACTTGACTGTAAGTAGTATATACATGCACTGTATTTGCGCGCTATTTGAGGTTAATTTACATTATTTTACTTTTTGGTATTTCGTATAGTGTTGTTGTTGTATGGTTGTATAAAGGTTCTTTGTTAAGTGATATTCCGCGGGTAAGGTAAGTAAAAAACCGGGGTTTCTCAAGATTCTCGGGATAATAATATAGTTCGTAAAGAATTACATGTGGGAATTGCATAATGTTAGTTACATGTATCAATTGTAGATATTCCCTAACGTTTTCTCCGTCTTCTGTTTTCGTTTGTGGAATATGGAACTTGGAACATGGTTGTGGGATTTGCATGTGGGATTTGCTTAGTTGTGTTGATTTGAGTTAATATTAATATCATACATGCATGGCCTTTTTGTTGTTTTGTTTTGTGTTGTGTGTTGTTTGATATTGGTACTTACTATAAGGATAATGAATGGGATTCTAAGGGGAGGGCTCTTGGTATAGGTTTCTCCCGAGTGACTGATTGTATGGAAAGGTGTTGCGAAGGTAGTTTTGTTATAGAGGTAGGGGGGTATATAATAGGCGAGGAAGTGGTTTTGTATTTTGTGTATTAGTTTTGTTTTCTTTCTTTCTTTTTTTTGTGGATTCATTGTGTGTAGATGGAGGTTCTTTCTTGGTTTTTGTTTAGATAGATAGATAGGTATAAGAGAAATTCTGAGAGTAAAGCATTTACGAAGATATCGCTAGTTTAAACCAGAATGACTTCGCAAAGGACTTCCCTGATTTATACGATCTTACCTAATTATTTGCTTATATATACAGCTCTTCCTATAGTCTTAAAACTACACTTTTCAGCTCCTAAAATAGCTCGATAAATGTTAAGTAGGTAGCAAGGTCATTTAAATAGAAGTATATATATAATACAGAGTTATATTCTGTGTTCTGTAAGGAGCAAAAGAAACTCTGAATAAGTATTGTATAGTGATGATCATAACTATTCCTATATATTCACCATATTCAACAGAACATAATGTACCTGCCTATCAAAATAATAGAACTTAGAAGAGTGAATTGCCGTCCTATAAGTAATATGACGGACAGTTGAAAAGGCAAGGCTACCACGAGATCAGTAAAAATCAGTGGTTCTTTTGTCTTTATGACAATATATAAGTAGCACCAGTCGCACAGGAGAGAATTTGTTTCGTGGTCATCTTTTCACTCAAGTATACATGCTTTGAAGAAAGAAGCACCCTCTGCTTTGCCATTGGGATAATCCGTCCTTGAGCCAGCCGTGAAAGCAAGAATGTTAAGGAGGTGCACTACTCCTGCTATCCAACCCACAACATCTCTAAATATGCAAGGCCATAGGTAGCCGATAGTTAAAATAGTCTTCTACAAGAGTTGACAGCTTACAGTGAACACATTGGCGACAATTTGCTCCTACTGCTAGGTATTCCAGCCGAGCAATCGAGTTACCTTGGAATTTAGTACAACGTTTGGTTTTATTAGATTCCTTTTGTAGTGTAGTCACAAGGTTACGTTACTTAAATGTTGGGACAGGTTTAATGGCCAGCGATCCAATACTCAGAAGAAAATACTAGAAGTAGGCGTCTTGAAGATAGATGAGATAATTCTGGGGTATTGAACCCTTTTAGTGGTGGAATAGTTGGAAGGAGACCAAGGACACCGTTTGCACTGGCCATATTTGGCTTGATTGACTCGGAAGTGTTCAAGAGGACATAGTTGATGACTGGAGAGTAGGTCTCAGTGACCAATGCTAAAGCGATAACAAGAGTATCCAGGTATTGAAGAAAGATTGAAGAACAGTTATTGAAGATAATTGCTGTGAATTCTATTTCGTTCTAGGACCAGAATTGTTCGAATTAATCGTTGTTCATTGCAACCGCTTCAGCGCAAAGTATTAAGACTTTCAGAGCCAACTTGAGAGTTGACATTGTGAATACCGTACAAATTGGTTTATAAGATAATATTTTAAATAGTTAATGTATATAAGGAATGGAATCAAGTAATCTACTCAACCTCAGTTACCTACTCAATTACCCTAATTAAAATAACATCTTATAAACCAATTTATACGGTAAACCATGTTGCACTATTTACCTTAGGAATTATACTGAGAAATAATTTCTGTTAGCAAACATGACTCCAAATTCGAGGGGAGAGCATAAGATACGGAAACGGAGAGAGGAGAGACTGCAAATTTGAGGTTGAAATCAGTGTTCACCGCCTCAATACCTACACTTCACCATAGGTACTCCAAGTTTTGGCAAACTCACGACAACATGCATATTTACTGCTCAAAGTGCGAGGAATTTTTTTCCTGTGAGATTTATTCGGCTGCTTAAATTACTGCAAATCGTTACTTTCGTTTCCAATCCTTCAAGTCGAGTATCATTGGCTCTTCATCATGCATGTCAGACCAGGCTGGCGCAGCCTCATAAAGACGCGAGACGCCCGTCCGCTTCGACGAGGACAGCTTGACTGTTCTTTTTGTTGAATATACCGAAAAACAGTCAACACCATAACATGGATTCTCCAAATTTGAAAGACATCACAGATAGAAATCAAGGCCTATCAATAAATGGAGATGGAATGTCACACTCTAGGACTTCTCTGCTAACATCCCCGGCGCAGCATATATCACCGCGTAATTCAAACCCAGACTGCGATGATAAAACCGCTAACGAGCAGTTGGGACGGCTGGCACTTGCTGAGACTCAGGCACCGCTTAAAAACAATGCAAAATACACATACAGTTCACTCGATGCCTCCAAGCGCGAGATTCGGCTCTTAAAATTCCAAAAAAGCATCGGCACGGATTGTCGTATATCTTGTACAGTCGTTACTGTGCTACTCTCAGATGCTCCTGAATACCACGCCATATCCTACGCTTGGGGAGATTCTACCGATAAGGTTGATATAGCAGTCGATGGAAAGATTTTGGCAGTGACAAGAAATCTGGAGAGTCATCTTTGGTGGTGGACAGAAATTGAAAATCAACCTCCGCTTTTGTGGGCGGACGGTATTAGCATCAATCAAGAAGATCTTCAAGAACGAAGTCACCAAGTTAGTTTTATGCGGGCAATATACGAAAGAGCAACCGTGGTCGATATCTGGCTTTATGGACCTTTGGAAGACTCACAAGGAATGGAGCTGATACAAACCTTCTGGCACCAGGAACGGGAAACAAAGCAACGTTTATTCCCAACCAAGACACAAAAATTAAAGCGAAGTTTAAAAAAAGCCATGGAGCTCGATCCTTCCTAACTTTGTCATACATGGCTCAGATAGAACAGGCTCAGCAAGTAACATCCTTCCTAGCTCTCCATCTCTTGAGCACTTAGCCCAGGCCGTCCAGCTTCGTCATATTGATAGTCTTTTAAGACTAGTTAACAACGATTATTGGCATCGTATCTGGGTGATCCAAGAAACCGTTTCTGCCAAGGAGAAACTCATTCATTGGGGTCCTAATACCATTACTTGGGTAGAATTAAACGACTTCCAAAAACAAGTTCAACAAAAAACAAAATTGATGGCTGAGTTTTGCCCAGATGTACCAATTGCAGGCAAAGCATTTATCTTCAACCTGGGCCCAAAATTGTTGCTACTTCCTTCTTCACAGACGTCTAGTCAACTTGGCGATCTTCTGATACATTACAAATACTTTGTGATGAGTGACCCTCGCGACTCAGTCTATGCATTAGTAGGCCTCAGTAGTGCAAAGGACGACCCAAATTTCGTGATAGATTATTCCTTATCCGCCGAGCAAGTGTTCACCAATACAGTCAGATATATTTTGGAATCAACTCAAACGCTTGATATTATCTGCTTGCCGACTAAGAGAAGCCATCCAGATAAACAGGCATCGTGGGTCCCTAGGTTCGAAGCTCGACAATCATCCTACACTTTCCGATACTTACAAGCCTCAAAAGGACAAAAGGCAGAAATTCGTTTTATGAACCAGATCTTGGTTGCGAAAGGTATTTGCATAGATGACGTACAAAATGTCGGAGAAAAGGTCCGAATGAAAAACAGCAAAGATATACCCGCCATGCTGTTGATGTTTCATAGCTGGCGCAGGTTACTGGACTCTAACAAAGATGATAAACTTCAAGCTTTCTGTCGAACATTGCTTAACGGATTGGATCGAAAGTCGGAAGGAAGGGAATCCATGAACAGGAAGATATTGAAGATGGTAACTGAAAAATCAGTGAAGGAAGGAATAAGTCTCGAAGATGATTACCACTCAGCCACTAGTAGCTACGAGGGTGTCATTGAAGAGCTGAGACTCCCGGTATTACGTTCACTCGCTTACAATACTTTTCGCGCCAACTTCTTCATCTCCAAAACAAAAATAATCGGTCTTGGCCCCGACGAGACTTTACCAGGCGATAAAATCTGTATCCTTTTCGGCTGTAAATATCCTGTTATTTTAAGGCCGATAGGAGATGGTTATCATCTGATTGGGCCAGCGTACGTGGATAAGTACTCAGAAGGAGAGGCTATTGAAGCATGGGAAAAAGGTCTTTTTACGGCAGAGCATTTCGAAATTCACTGATGGCGCTGTATCTCAGACCTTGCTTGGAGTTTAAGGGGGTTCACTTGGCTGCTTTCTATGGGGGTTGAATGTTGTGATAGAGAGGCTGTATGAGAATGGACGGGAAAGGGTTCTACGGCATAGGCCAGGAGTGGGTTTGCATGGACTATTTTCTACAGGTTTGGGATATCATTTTAGGAGTAGAAAATCTGGAATTCTGTGATAGGGGTTCAGGAGTAGGAAGGAGATCGAATGTGTTGTTTGCATAGGGTGGTAAAGTGGAGTCTGCTACGTTCTTTAGTCAGTTTCTTTTAGCCCAAAGGAATTCCTTAGTTGGCTTGAGTAATTCATTTTATTTTAATTTCTAAATCACTTGGTTACTTAAGTTAGCTAGGTCACTTAAGTAACTGGTGTAATCAAACACTATTCGGCACTTGAAGATTGAATAACGTCCAGTTGGTAAGTAGACCTAGTTATTCTTATGATAATCTCCTAGCCCTCTCTACTTTACTAAAATGTTTGTGACCTAAATTAACTAAGGTATAAATGCAATAGCTATAGAACTTACTTAAAATATAAAAGCATCTATCAGTAATATATAAACTTTAGCGAGTAGATATAAGCAAGGCTAGCTAGCTAATTCCTTCCCCTCCGAGACAACAGGTTTAGCAGAGTTGTTGGTCCTAAGTTTTGAATGCTATTAGAAGGCAATGTAGAGGAATAGTGATTGATAAACTCGTCATTGCCGACACAACGCTCGCTTAATACAGGAGGCTCGCTAAACCACTCCCCTCCATTTCACTTATGCAAGCTCTCGTCTCGTATCTGCTAACTTTCTACTGAGGAATTCGATTTGCTTCGGTTAATAATACTCCTATTAATTTTATACAACGTTTTCATTTTATTTTTAAACACTGCAAAGACAAGTTACCTAAATAAAGTTCGGTTACAATTCAACTCAGCCCTGATTGATCCAAATATCAGCCTTCTTGCTGACTGATACTGAGGCTGGGAGTAGTGGCGGGGAGTGATTTCTCGGCAACTACTCCTGCAAGATCCATTTCTCTCACCGCGGCGGGCAGCCGGACGGGCAGGGGGGCGGGCGGGGCGGGGCGGGTTGGCGTCGGCGGTGTTCGCGTTCGTGGGTGTTTGAGTCTCATCTTCATCAGCGGAGTCTATCCCACTCTCACTGAATCCTCTTTTCAAAGTCGTTGGAAATTGCACGTAGTGTTCTTCGTCGAAATGCTTAGCTCTCTCAATCAAGCTATCAAATGATCTGGAGCAGGTAGGGACGCTGCACTCCCGCGGCCATTTTTCAGGGTAGCCAGCGTCAATACGAAAGGTCCAGCCCTTGAGTCCATTCGTAGAAAAGATAGTAGATCCTTCTTTATCCTCGAACAGTGACATTAAGTCTTTTTGAAGCTGCCATTGTGCTTTTTTATTACATGAGTGGCGGTCGGGATCTTGATCACCGTCGAATGTCTTCCTACAAAAGCAGCATTTTAGGTGACTCTTATTATTGATCGTAACATGGCCGTTCTTAAAATGACTTTGTGCGTGAACAAATCGGTGAGATGAGGCTACTACGACGACTTTGTGCAAATCGAAATCGCACGGGCGAAGAATATGTTTCTCGATATCTTTCAATTTTTGGAACTGTTGACCACAAAAATTGCATATGAACAAGTCATCGGAACACAGGATATTGCACAGTAGGCAAGGGAAGAAGTCGACTCTCCAGTGAACCTCGTGTTCGTGTCTTACTTGGGCGGCGAGTGATGATGGCCAAGCTTGTTTGCATTCTGGAAATGTGCACTTAAATCGTGGTTTGGAGTTGCTTGTTGCGGTCGGTCCGCTTGCTTCTGAGCCTGTATCCGGGCCGCGTCTATGGGGCAGGCTGAAGGTAGTGGATACATGGGTATTTAAGGTTGGATTAGTAGATTGCAAGCTGTTGCCAGTGTCTAGCTGCTTATTGCCCTGGGACCAAGCTTTATTCGCACCTCCAGTCTCGCCCGGGCCACTTTTGCTGACTCGAATATCTGGTATACTCGTAGATCCGGGTCGTATCAATCGCTCATCCCGATACCAATTGTCAACTTGTCCAATGGTCAGTCCCACTGCGTCCGCCTGCTTCTGCTTCTCTTCGAATGTTGGTTCGGAATTTCGAGCAAAGAAAGCGCGCAAGATGTTTTCATCTTTCTCTGCGATTTCGTTATTGGCTTGGCTGTTTCTACATTCCGCCCTTTGTCTGTGGCTAACCACAACTGATGCTTCGTTCTTGTCGATATCGTATATTTCTTGTTGCGATTTAGGAATGCCCAACATTCGTAGAACGACCTTTCCTTGCGTGCTTGCCGCTAGGACCTTAGGATTGTTGTTAGCTTGCGACGTCTGCTCAGGACATAGATTTTTAACATACAGCCTGCAGTTCGAGAATGCCGCCATTTTGCTCTTCTACCGATTTTTCTGGTGCGTTAATCTGGCACTGCAAGCTTCTACTACTGCTATCTAAAGAAGCAGTGGATGCAGCAGAGAGCCCCAGATTAGTATCCTCCTCGTGTGGTGCAACGCCGTGGGAAGACGGTTCAAGATCGATATCCTCTGGGAACTGTTCCTCGTCGGGCCAGTCGAGGGAGCTTTCATGGGCAAGGCCCAAGGAGAAGCCATTTTCATCGCTCATTGAGTCATTGATCGAATGTCTAATTCAAAATATGCGCTCAAAACAAGAGAATAGAATGCTGAGGAGGTTGAAATATAACCAGAATTCGCGGATTTGAGCTTCGAACCTTCGACTTTGGAAGACGCGGGGCGCAGCAAGCCACTGTAACGTCATTCAGTGAGCCGTGGCACCTGAATCTCAGCATATCAGCACACGCAAAAGTGCAAGTTCGAATGTCAGTAAGTATAGATTATCCACAAGGTCAATTCAACCTTTTTTTTAGGTTGAATTGGTCTCTTCAATGAAGTTGTGTCTTGATCTCCACTCCGCCTCTGGAATTGCTTGGGACAATGAAGGTCAAGGATTTGTCAGATCCTACTGGTCCTCTAGGGCAGACGTGATCAGCGTTGCGTCTCTCTGATCATAGAGCGCAATATTGGGGGTTCGATCCAGCATCGATGGGCTTGCATCGTAAGGCCCAGCGATACTTGAGATGGGAAAGGAGCCACGGCTTCAAACAGATCAACTCAATAGTTAGTCATGTTTAAGGACGGGATAGTATAAATGGCATCGACCAAAGAAACTCTAATTGAAAATGAACCATCTTTCTATCGCCCAGAAAATCATTTGAAAATATATATACAGGTGAACGAATCCTCTAAGATGTTTGGCAGCAAAATTCGCTCCGAACATCAATAATACACAAGTCTATCATGGTGTCTGTTATCCCTTCCGATGTTGTATCAATAGCCGAGACCTTGGCAGCCCCATATTCTCATTTCTGCAGAGATTCTATCTCCCCGTACGAAGCCAAAAGTGCAAACCGGTATCGTCATTCATTTTGTTTGCTATTCTCTTCCAATGTGAAGGTCGAAGCGGACTGCAAACCATCTCTTCAGAGCACTCCATATGGCAGCCGTTGCCTTGCACAGTACCCCAGCCAGCGAAGGTACCAAGTGTAGAAACAAAGCATCAAGTAACTGGCATGTGAGATCAATGAGGAGGTATGTGACTTCAGCTAAGATCGTGAGAGCCGCGGGGGGCGTATGAAAGCTGAATTTGGTCAGGAACAATGAGCTTAGCTGCAATGGCAGTAATAATCAACGCGATGAAGAGAAGTCTGTGACTACGGCTTTGTCAGGGGATTGTAGATTATTGCATCGCTAGGCCGAAAGTTACTCACACTCTACGCTGATATCCTCTGAGCTTACTCCAAGCTCCTCCCAGTCCGTAGAGGATGAAGACTGTCAACCATAAAGCGAAGACACTGAGGAGGTCAGCAACAATTAGATTGGCTTGGAGAATACTCACATTCGATATGCAATGCAAAGCGCCTCCGGGGACAGGTCGAACAAGCGGGTGTTGGAGTTGGCATTATTGAAGTCTGGTCCAAATAGTATGCATAGCAGAAACAAAATAACCATGCTAATAGCAACGCCCTTTGACAACATGTTCTCGATCTTCAATCGTCGTTGCTCCGTAACAGTAATTCCGTATGATCGGTACCCTCCAGCTTCAGTAATATCATCCCCTTGAGCTCGGTTGTTGGAAGTGGTAGTCAGGGTAGAACGTCTGACAAGACCTAGGTTGGGTGGAGTTGCGATCTATAATATAACATCTGGTCAGTTTATCCTCATGTTAAGTTGAAGGTCACCTTGCAGACTGAAAATGGTTTCGATTATGCAAAAGATTCCGTGATGGAGCAATGGGGTGAGGGGTTGACTCACGGGTGTGGATTGTACGGCACCCATGTTGGCTCCTAGAGGCCTTGATATCTTAGGACGTATAGCTTTATATATATTCGAGTTGCAATAGATAGTATTCGTAAAAGGTCGTCAGAACGCCGTTGCCGTGGTCTTAAGGTGGTCGTTGATAAAGATGGAGAGCAAAAGCTTCTCCGCCCTCGAGATGTTCTAACATAAACATAGCGGGATTCTTTTTGACCAGCCAAGAAAATGATGTACAAAAGATGCTATCGTGTTCGATGTTCGATGTTTAACGTTCAATGTTCAAAGTTCGTTGAACACAGAAAGGGATGTTCAAAACTAACCAAGCGCGCCAATGGCAGCCGTCATCTAGAACTTGTTTGCCTTGTCAGAATGATATCTTTCTTCACCCTTTTCTCTCACCGAGCTCAACGTCACTTATCATACTTAAAGCTTCAGTCCTGATACAAAAATTTGAGTGAAAACTCTTTTACCCATTGAGTATATATATGAATTGTTTTCTGACCACATTTTGTTAGCCTTCTCTGTCTATCCCATAGCACGAAACTATTGCCAGAGCAAAACTGTGCACTGTCGGAAAACGGCCATATGGATTTCATGTGGACATGCGTATCGATGTTAGCCAGTACAGAAAGCATACTGGCCCATCATCCAGAGGTGAACTTAACAAGAAAGACTGCTGCTATCTGAACGCTAAGTGTTTACAGATTCGAAACCCTTTAAAGAACTTCAATTTCCTCGGATCCAATTTCGCTCTGAAATCACTCGAAAGGACAGGCTTAACCACGAACCAGATAGCGAGCACCGCCATGGTGTGTTCTATCTGCATATCCGGTGGGCTTCTGACTTCGATATATAGCCGTGGACGAAATGAAAGCCTGCATGGGCCCGTCTCTATCCTCTCATTTATTGTTTCTATGGCGATCTATATGGCAACCAAAGCTACATTGGACGTTCTTGTCTTGGTGATCGTGCCTTGGATTCTGGCTGGGGGATTGCTGGCAAGCAGAACTTGTTCGCCCATCATAGGTACAGCCAATACCTCTGGTCTGATATTTGGGCCCAGGAAAGAGAGACTCGGCTTTGAACGTGGAACAGCTCAGTAAACAATGGTACGTGAAAACTAAGCCAGTGCAGATAAAAGAATTTTTGACTGAGATGAGTAGGTTGGGGTTGGAAAGTCTAAAACGTTCCAATTGAATTTTCAGCGATTTTTCGATATAATTTCAATGTAGAGAAGTTGTACGTTTAGTTAGGAAGTGAACCCATGGCTATATCAGCCTTCTTGCTGACTGATACCGAGGCTGGGAGTGGCGGCGGGGGGTGTTCCTGACGCGATGCTTACAGGGTTCTGAATCAGCGATTACAATCCCCTTCTTCCCACTATTTCCACTGTTGAGTCGCAAATATATCAGCCTCGTGCCCACCCAAGGAATATTCTTTTACTTTCCTTCTCCCACATCTATAAATCCCCCATTCATCCCTCATGAAGTTACTCCTCCTATTCTTCTCAATTATAATCGCAATCGTCTCTATCGCATTCAAAGCTCCAATCCTCGACCGAATCGAATCAATCGCGCAACTTTTTAATAACAGCACGATTTCCAATTTTAAAGGTTTACCTGTCATTCCACCAAAGGAAATTTACGGCGCACCGAAAACTGCGAACATGACTGTCCCTCGTGCTATTCGTAAGGCGTTTCTTGCTATTGAGCAGTCGGAGGGTGCTGGTGCTAGGGTTCGTCGCAGCATTGGAACTCCTCAATTGCGCAATTTCTCGCCCTTTCTTATGCTGGATCACTTTACTATAAAGCCAGGAGCGGGTTTCCCAGATCATCCACACCGTGGGCAGGAGTAAGTGGTTATGCGATCATTCCGAAATGAAGAATTCGAGAATAAGAGAATAAAATGAACTAACCACGATTTCTCAAATATAGGACCATTACCTACCTCCTCAAGGGCGCAGTTGACCACGAGGATTTCGCAGGCCACGCGGGCACGATTGAAGCAGGAGATCTACAATTCATGACAGCAGGAAAGGGAATAATGCACGCAGAAATGCCACGACAAAACCCAGATGGAAGTGCAAACGTCGGTATGCAATTATGGGTCGACCTACCCGAGAAACTCAAGAAATGCGAACCTCGATACCGCGATCTCAGAGCCTCGGAAATTCCACAAATCGATATCGATGAAGGAAAAGTACATATCAAGGTCATATCGGGACAAAGCCATGGAGTAGACAGCGTTCAGGAACTGGCATACACACCTGTTTGGATCCTGGATATTGAGATCAAACCTGGTGGAAAGGTTGTCCAGAATTTACCGGAGGGTTGGAACGCGTTTGCTTATACCCTTTCTGGAAGTACGGCTTTTGGTGTTGGGAAGGATCAGACTACTGTGGGACAGTTCCATAATGTGGTTTTTGAGCAGAAGGGTGATGAGGTTGCTGCTGAGGTGTCGGCTGATGCTAAGGAGAATGGTCATTTTAGTAAGTTTCTCCCTTTTCTTACTTACTTTGCGACTATGAAGAGAGCGAGCGACAAAACAGGAACCTCTTTTCTATCAAACTTCAAGTGGAGTTGGTGCCACTGCTACAAGACCGATCAACCCTCTTGACTTGAGCAAGTTAGTTCTTGTACGTGCTTAATGAACTGCTTCGTTGGCGCGAAGCTCAGACATGAAAACCCATCAAAATCGCAAAGGAGAAAACTCTCTCAAGAACCAATTCGAAATCAGCCTGTGTACTGCATACTCATGTCGAAGAGTTACTGGCAAGGGCTTATTTCTGCAATAAATCAACAATGCTTCTCGCTTAAATGACCGGACCCCTGAAAATACCGCTTATTCTAGTAAACTAGCGGCCGACAAGCAACTTTCGCGAGGAAAAAAAAGACGAATTTAACAAAAACAAGAATATCACCTTTTCGACTGAAAAAATCGTCAAAAGAAATGCATTCTCCGGGAATCGAACCCGGGGCTAGCCCATGTTGTTACTCATTGAGGAGTTACTGGCAAGGGCTAATTTTACCACTAAACCAAGAATGCTTGTTGGTTACCACCAAACCACCAATGCTGACAAGTTTGCTGAATGGCTTGTTTGTTAAAGGGTAATCACGTATCAAGCGATATGTTTGCAGCACAAAGTGGGGATCCAGCTTTGTCACTTCGACCTCTTCCATCACTGCATCATTGCAACTTAGCCACAGTCTTTGCATTGATTTCGTTTTCAGCTTCTTTAATTGGTTTTACATACTCCTTGCTAGGAAAAACACTAACGACCCAACAGTCCTCGTCGCCGGTCTACCACTCGATCAAAAAGTCGTCCAATATGGTCCTTTTGTCTTAAGTTCGCAAGAAGAAGTTTATCAGGCCATGATGGATTATCAGACTCATTCGAATGGGTTCGAGAGGGCTAAGGGCTGGAAGAGTGAGATTGGGAAGAGTATGGTTCATTAGATCTAGCGTTTTGCTTGTAGGCACTAGCTGCTACTAGTACAAATATTATAGCACCGGTGCTTCAATCCTTCAGTCTGTATCACAATATTATTATATATGTTCCTTCATACAGATTCCAAAACCACCTTAAATGTTACTTACTTTAAACCTGTAGTATACTACACCGATACACCTACTCAATACCTAATTATCTAACAACCTTACCTTCCAACCATTCCAACCTTTACATTAAACACAACATGTCTTCTGGAAAAGAAATTTCTATCTTGAATTTACACCTAAACAATACAACCCCAGAGATCTATCATCGCACTTTTGCGCCTATTAGACAACGCTACGAAGATACAAGAATCTACGTTCGTTTTTAATCTTCCCTAAAAAACATTTTATTACGTTGAATACAAACTAGTAGTAGCATGCACTAAAAAGACGCACTTACTATTGTACATGCGGATAAACCGAGCTTCCTTAGGTCGACAGAAACGTTACGAATATAGGCCTGCTGCTATCAATTGTAGTGGCTGTAGTTGTGGCGACTACGATTAAGACTAGTTACGTAGCTAAAGCTGTTGCCTCGTCGCGTCGAAATACTCCCTGTACGATTTTGAAGGATGTTGCAATTACTATATTTAATCTTCTTTCGCCAATTCCGTGGGTTTATTGGTGGTGGTAGTTCTCTAATTGACGCTATAAGTTGTATATCTACTTTGTACTTCAGTCAATACATACAATTGGAAATAGATCCAATCGTAGAAGTTATGTCTGGCCGTCGATTTAACTATACTATACAAATTGATTTATAATATAACATTTTAAATAGCTATCTATTGAAATTTAATAAGTAGATTTAGGTAACCTACTTAATTTAAGCATTAGGGACGATATAGCTAACTTCGTGACTTAGATAATTTACGTAACTTAATTACCCTAATTAAAACAATATCTTATGAACCAATTTGTGCGGTACTTCAGAAACTCCACTCAAGGCCTGAGAACATATACTGGTCGATGTTTCGTACTTCGAAGTAGGCAGAGCAAAGCGAAGCGAGGTACTCGCTAGAACAAAATATTTAGAGATCACAACGATAATCAGAGTAATGAAGTTAAATACATCCAAGCTACAAACAGGCGCCCACGTGGGGATTTCATAGATTCTTATAGGTAGATAGCTCTCACTCCGCCAAGTCCCGCCGAGAGACCCTTATCCGCCCCGCCATCCTGGAAGAGAGCCTTATCCACTCCGCCAAGAGGCTCGTCCGCTCCGTTTAAGAGCTGTGCCCTCCAGCCAAGAGGCTCTCAGGCGAACGACACTCCAATAACATGCACACACACCTTCCTAGACATCAAGACTTCCTCAATGCTGCCATGCACGCCAGTGCCAAATCTGAGTATGAGGACCGAAGCTATCGAAGCTGAGAGAGAAATGGAACGATTCTGGAAAAAGTGGCTATCTCTTGGTTTGCAAATTATACTCTACCATATGGAAACGTGGGCTCGGGTTGACCGTTGTATAATTTATAAGTTGTATTTCCATTGAGCGACTATTATCATATGTACAGCCTTTACGAGGTGCAGGCTTCGGTGAGCCAAGGTCTGGGTAGGAGGGGTGATCGCAGGATGACATGCTATTATGCTGTATGCAGTACATAAAAGCTCGATCATCCAGCATGGAGCATCTAGCATCCATCACTGACAGACAACTGCTCGCTTTCAATCAAGATGGCGCTCGACCAGTACACCTATGTCTTTGTCATTGGCACCTTCTTTGCCATGCTTGATGCTTACAACAATGGCGCAAGTGAGTATATCATTTAGGCACCTTGACCTCCTCCTGCCTCTTACTGCTATGTTATACTAGATATTTACTGATGTAATGTATCATAGACGATGTTGCCAACGCCTGGGCGACTAGTGTTTCGTCACGTTCTATCACGTATCGCCAGGCCATGGTATTCGGCACTATCTTTGAGATGCTGGGAGCGATCACGGTAGGCGCTCGAACGGCTGATACGATCAAGAACGGCATCATTCCCAACTCAGCCTTTCGCGGTGATGCGGGAGTGCAGATGCTAGCCTTCACCTGTGCCCTCGCGGCCGCCTCATCGTGGGTGATGTGGTGTACACGACACTCGGCCCACGTCTCTTCGACCTACTCGCTTATCTCGGCCGTCGCTGGTGTTGGTGTCGCGACTGTCGGTGCCTCAGAGGTTCAGTGGGGATGGAATGATGGAAAAGGGCTTGGTGCTATCTTTGCTGGGCTTGGTATGGCGCCGGCTATTTCTGCTGGCTTTGCGGCGTCCATCTTCATGCTCGTCAAGCTCCTGGTGCACATGCGTAAGAATCCCGTGCCCTGGGCTGTCTACACATCTCCCTTCTTCTTCCTTGTTGCAGGAACCATCTGCACCTTATCTATCGTCTACAAAGGATCTCCAAACCTTGGTCTGAACAAGAAGCCAGCGTGGTATGTGGCAGCAGTAACCATGGGCACTGGCGGTGGCGTTGCAATTCTGTCTGCCATCTTCTTCGTTCCCTTCGTGCATGCCAAGGTGATCAAGAAGGATCACGGTGTCAAGTGGTGGATGTTTATCCAAGGCCCGTTACTCTTTAAACGCCCTGTCGTAGCCGAGTCCGACAGGGCCAATGTTCCCAACTACGCCGTTGTCCAGGACGACGAACCGCAAGAACACCCCGACTCGACTCACTCGCCAGAATCTATCAGTGAACATGATGCCAGCGGAACCGAAAATAGTGAGAAGAAACTTGCGGCAGCCGAGGCCTCGCACTCTAACTACAATGAGCTCGTGGCTCAGGGCAAGAGCAAGCTGGATGCCAAACTCATGAAGAAGAGAGGTCCTTTCGGCTGGGCAATGCGCACTCTCCATAACAACCCGATGGGTGAGGGCGAGATTTACGAACTTCACAATATCAAAATTCTCACCAAGCGTATTCCAGCCATGATCGTTTGTGGTGCTCTTTATGGTCTCCACTATGACATCCACGCGGCACAGTCTGGTATTGCGGGCACTCCCGAGGGTAAACGCATGCAGCGTGTATATGCACACGCGGAAAAATATCCCAACGAAGTCGAGCATACTTACTCATTTGTCCAAATTCTCACCGCATGCACGGCATCCTTCGCCCATGGTGCTAATGATATTGGAAACTCGGTTGGACCATGGGCAGTTATCTACTCTGCCTGGTCAACCGGCAATGCTGCTGCTTCCAAGGCTCCTGTTCCAGTCTGGCAACTCGCTGTTCTCTCTGCAACTATCTCACTCGGCCTCATTACTTATGGTTACAATATCATGAAGGGTAAGTGGAGCTCCATAGCAAGCATACCTCAGATTCTTTATACTGACTCCATTCGTGAATAGTTATGGGCAACAAGATCACATACCACTCTCCTAGCAGAGGTTTGTGGCCTTCCTTCCAATTCACTGAATCTACTGACTGATCGTTGTTTTCCAGGTTCCTCCATGGAGATGGGTGCTGCCATCACCGTCCTCGTGTTCTCGCAGTATTCCCTCCCTGTCTCTACCTCGATGTGTATCACAGGTGCTACCGTCGGTGTTGGTCTCTGCAATGGCACCTTGAAAGCAGTCAACTTCCAGCGAGTCGGGCTCCTCCTTCTCTCATGGATTGCCACTATCCCCGTGGCTGGTACGCTTGGAGGAGTACTCATGGGCTTGGTGCTCAATGCTCCCCACTTTTCCTCGTAAACAGGGTAGAACGATTTAATAGAACGTGACGCTAAGAATCTTCAAGATTTCTGTTGCAGAACTTCATGTGTTTTTAAGATTTATACAGAATTATTCATCGGGTAACATAGCGGAACAGTTGTGTATATATTTGAGTGCCACTCCTTGCAGTAGGTACATTTATGAAGCTGTACTGAATTGATGTTATGTATTCTATCCCTTTGCTATAGAACAATCTATCATCAAATTAATCAATATTTACAAATAACAGTATTTAATATAGAGATGATGAGATGATCAGATGAAATAGGCTCCTGTGTTACTGTCACTTAGCTCTCTCCTGCCAATGCATGTAAAGCTTGTAAGTGTGAAACTAAAACGAAAATTACGATAGAACGCTCAAGGAAATCTTTTGGTTATGATTAGTTTATTTGCAGCATAGCTAGCTGGTGGCGGCTGTAGTCAGGTTATGAAAGAGGTTGAGTGACGATTATGGTTGGCTTGATCTCGAGTTTGGTTTGGTTAACTCATACGTTTTGAATAACCTACTTGATTTGGGCGACCTACTTGATCTAGATAAATCACCCGATTACAATAACCTACTGGGTATAGATTATTCACAAAATCACATTCAAATCCATGCCATTGATGAATTGATTCATTCTATTGATATCTAAAACCAACTACCTAAGTATTGGTACGATTTGTATGATGAGGCACAACGCCAATACGATCAAGAAGAATCTATGGCAAATACCGCTGAAAAAAAGGGAGTATGTCGTCTCATTTCCCCGAAGGTACTTTGAGTGGAAAGCGCAACCGACTATTACTTCATAATCTCCTTGCCCTTTCCCTTATCCTTGCTAGCTCTCTCTTGCTCAGCACCCAAACCTGGAACAGGAGCAATAGGTGTTAAGACGTAAGGTCGAGAAGCTTCAGCCATTGGACCATGAGACATGATATGACTTCTACGAGCACCCGCAGGAATGCCAGCCGAAGACATTTGTCCAATTCCACTGCTGCTTCCACCTCCACCAACACGTGTACCCATTGAAGATAGCTGTCCGCTTCCACTTCCACTTGCGCCAGCACTAGCACCCATTGGAGCCAATCCACGACGTTCTCGGCGGTGAACATTTCTAGCGGCTTGCAGTCTAGCCATACCAACACTCTCGGCCTCAGCAATTTCCTCATCTATTTCAAACTCGTCCCATCTCAGAACAACATGGCAGTTTCCTCGTCCCATGGCACCCTTGATAGATGCCCAGCTACGAGCCTCCTCATACATACGAGTATAGAAGCGCTCCCACCATTTTCCCTGGTAAGGACATGGGATTTCAGGATTGAACTCTCCGTCATGACGCGAAGCACCATCTTCACCACCAAGGACATCTCTAGCGAAACTGCGCTTGATGATATCATATGTGCCATCAGACCACGCCATGTAGCCATCAGATTCAATGGTTTCAAAGATCGGCATGCCATCTACGGAGACGAATTGTAGGGGTGGAAGCATTGGGTTGGCGCTTGTAACGTTGCTGAACTCGAAGATTGGGATACCGGCCTGTGAAAAATCGAAGTCCCGTCGCTTAGAGACTCGCTTGGTACCGGGAGCAAGCTCTGGTGGGTAATGGTATCGCTCGATTAGCTCTTCCTTGTGAATAACTTCCTCGATGGCAACTCCGTAGTCAGTAACATGGCTCAAAGGAGCTGCGAAAACGACCCAGGAATAGCCCATTGACTTTGGAAAGTTTGGAGGAGTAGGGTCTCTGTTGTACACAGAGTTAGGAGGAAGGCCGACAATGGGTCGTTGAACAAGGATGTGGATCCATCGATCTGTAGAACGAATTGAGGTGCCATTGTCGGTGGGAATGTCGATTGGCCTTTCAATTTAAGTTAGCCATAGTCTCGAAGAAAAGGAGCAAGCAGGAATGATACTTACAGATCAACCTCATAGCAAGTGATGCGCTCTCTCAGTCCTCGAGATGCAATATGCTTCAGAAGAACATTGCTGTGTAAGTTTGTTTTAAAATCGGGAGTGAGGTCGTGAAAAGAAATGCTCTTGCAATCAAACTTGTACTGTCCATTCTCTTTACCCATTCTTGTTAGGAATGTTCTAAGTCCTGCACCATTGCTTATGTCAACGGCGTGCGACAGCAAAGGGTTTGCCGAGACACTTAGTGTGGTCAAAGGATGTGGGAGAGTAGCAGCAGAAGTAGAAGGACCTCCTTGTCCAATGGAAGTGTCTTGTCCAATTGAAGAACCATAACTGACTGCGTTGAACGAGTTGCCATGTCTGATCGTGTTGTCATTCTCAATCGAGTTGTCACTTTCCGCTGCCATGAATTGAGAAGCAACTGCGGTTGAACCGGAGCCTAAAAACTGTCAGCACGATGTCCGCGATGAAAATTCGAAAGCCGAAAGTCATCTCCAAAACCTCCCCATATCCGCGGCCATCCGCGCTTGTAAAATGGAGTGCACCTGGGAGATCATATGAGATTCTGTAAGCAGAGAGAGACTTACCTGTAGCTTGTTCATAGCTAGAAGCATCCAGTGTACCCTGAGCAGTTGAAGGACGAATACCACCTGAAAACCCATTAGCATGATATCCGCGATAAAATTTCATAAGCCAAGAGTGACCTCGACTTGGACCTGCTCCATATCCGCAGCCATCCGCCGCGAAGATCCGAGAGTGAAAAGCAGCACTGCCTGGCAATGGACAAAGTTGTGTGTCAGGGATGACAAAAGGCAGCTGGTTTTGAACACCACTGGCCTCATGAAGTCGAGCAGAAGCAAGAAGTACGTATGGCAAACGGTTGCTAACGTGATCCTCGAGCTTCTTTAGTGCATATTGACACTTAGAACTATCGAGATGTGCCTGTGGAAGTGGTCCATTGAGAGGGGATTCGTCGTAGAACTCACGGTAAGACATATCGAGCTCTTCGAACTCTAGGGTCTGGGCCCGAGCACGAGGCTCAATCATTGGTGGGGAGAGCATAGGTGGAAAGTTGTTTGGTGGAATGTTTGGATCGTCCATGGTTGCTGTTGCTGCGAGGGACGGAAATCTGTTTGGCGTAGGTTGACTCGATCTGATTCGATCGAATAAGGTCTTTGACAAAGGGGATCCAAGTAGAGCTCAAGTATTGAAAGTATTACCACCTTTTGAGACTTTGAATAGACTTGAATCTATTCAAAGGCAGATATTTTGGTGATGGTGGGTTGTTGTTATGAAGTTGTGGATCGGCGCGCAGCTGCGGTTGAAGAGATTGAAAATTTCTTAGCTCCTGCGACGGGGATTAACTGAGAAATTCTGGCAGCAATCCGCAGGTTTCCGTCCAATTCCGTGAAGGACCTACAATTCGTCCGTCAGAATTCCTCTTAAGGTCTTCTGTGGTGTAGGAGTCTATCCAAGGGGGGCTGCTCGCTTAGCTCGCTTAGCAATCAAACACTGAGAAAGGTACTTACTGTGCTCGCGGATGACCACTGGTACTTTCTCCCCAAGTGGTGTATGAATAGAAATTCTTGTAAAGTATTAGCTAATAAAAGGACACGGGAAGATCTCTTATACCGCCAATCCCTTAGTCTACAAGAAAATCCATTTCTTTTACGCGAACATTTTACATGCGCAGCCAGAAGAGTCGCTGTAGCTTCACATCTTTCTAGCTTCAAAGAATAAATACTGCGCAGATGTGCTGAGAGTTCGCGGATATGCCAGTTGAATATGGCCATGTTGTAGTAGATAAACAATTGAATTTCTTTTACGCGAGCATTGTAAGGACCACTGTAGCTTTTATAGCTATCTAGACATAAGAAATCAAGAGTTATTCAGATTTACTCTGAGCTTTTGATCTTGAATTGTATTGCATTAGTCTTATAGTTAAGTTAGGAACATAATTATTTCTACAGAATAAGTACCAGATGTAGCTGTTATGCATATCTTCCAAACTAAGAAACTTGCGAGTGTGGCCTTTAGCACTTAATAGTCCTCTGTTAGCACCCAACTTCTGGCTTTGTAACCCTGTAAGTAGACTGGAAATTCTGCAATTCTTACAGCCAGGAGCACCGCACCACTTAACTCAAAGACTCAGAAATCGAGCCCTCAGCTTACTGATACAGTAGCTCCCAAAGAGCTGAAACCATCCGCAGCTAGCACAAGACCACACTAGAACCTGAAATCAATCAAGTCCGCGACACCAAAGTTCAGTGTCAAAAGCTACACCAGAAGACTAGCAAAGTCGACAAATCCGACACCTTTAAACCCCCTCATCTTCCGCAGCGCATTGACCGCGCAGACTAAAGCCGAAACCCAAATCAGAACTTGAAAATTAAAATTGAAATCGATAAAGGAACGCTGACTGTTGTAAAGGCATTTTACACTTTTGACAAAAAGTTAGAAGGAAATCATACCTAGCTAGGATTGCATTTGAGGAATATTTACTGGTAAGAACTATCAAAATCCGGAGGTTGTTAGCTATCATTTAAGCTACCTACTACTGCATTCAAAGTAAACCCAAAACCAAAAACCAAATCAAACAAAAATTAAAACTGAAAATCATTAAAGGAATCGCAGATCATCCTACACTGCCTCACAAAACCTATCAATCAAGGAGGAGATGTGCATTGATAGGAGAACATTTTAGGGCCACAGATGAATAAAAACATTCATGTTCAGACTGTTTAAGACTAACTACCAAGGAACCTAGACACAACAGAGAGAAAGACTACGGTAACCAACCTAGTAACACTTCCCCTTCTTGTTCTGTCACATGCCACCTACAACCTACAACCTACAACCTTCACAAGTATACCTACCAACAACAAAAACCCCAACCATCCCAAATACCCTAAACCACCTCAAACCTCCTTCCACTCGACTTAACTTAATAAGTATCTCCCTCACAGAAACCAATAAGTATTCTTTCTCCATATCTAAGCTCCAAATTTAATCAATGAACAACTTATATAATACAAGAAATGAACTAACACCAACAGGCTTACTATCGGTATGAATAAATACCTTACATTTCACCATGATTTCTGCACTCTAGCCTAATTAAACCTAGTCTCCCTAGTTATAAAATTACCTATATCTTTACGTAGATAGATAATCTCCTAACCACTTACTTACAACATCAACACCATTCAACCTAACAGTCTACAGAGAAAGCCAGCCCAAAAAAAGAAAGAAAAAATAGATCCCACCAACTACTCAATGGGCAGCAACTAGTGAAACGTCTAACTAAAGGAGTATAGCTCTATAGTGCCAGAGATACCAATCAGGCTATTCCCGATTGGGTCTAGTTCTGGAGTCTGTGGCCTCTCTCTGGTTGGCCACAGCATGCTAACAACAAATGAAATGGTCAAAGAATGAAAAGGCCCGATATTAATATTGCAATACTTTTATCTTCCTTCAACAATCACATACAAAAGAAATTAGCTAACTAGCTCCACCCTACAAAGATTAGCCCTCTTCAAAGTAATAAGGACTTACAAGAAAAGTAGAGAATATTGTAAATACACATTTACCTTATTTAAAGTTCTTATTCTCCTTATTTTATTTTCATATAGGTCACCAGACTTGAAATAAAACGTATTAAAACTTTTAGATGGAGAAAAAATTATATTTATTCCCTATGATTAAGTATGAGAGCTACTAACACTCTCTTTAATCGTCTTTTGTGATTCACTCGGCATTCACATATTCATTGATGGGTCTTAGTCTAACACAAACGATGCTTATCCATACACCTTTTGCTGTATAGTATACAGTAATTGCAGTACTGAGTCTTATCCTTATCTCTAAAGATTCGGCATCCTTTGCAGTTTTCTGGCGGATAGAGAGCACAATGATGGCATGTGCTAGAGCGAAACTCCCCCTCGTTCCCGTTAATCGCGTCGAAAATCTTTGGTCGGGTCATCCAGTTTTTGGGATATCTTTCTTGATCATCTCCAGTAGAATGACTCTGCTCTCCCTGGAGCTCGAATTCATTCGCATTGCCTTCACTAGATAGTGTCATATTACCATCGATATTAGATGGGAACCTATGAGTGTGTTCAAAACTCGCACTCATTGAGAACTCTGGCGTGACTATTGGAAGACCTTGAGAAGCCACACTGGACCCATCTCAATTGTTCGTTCTTATCCCTGTGTTCTTCTTCGGGTATTGCGGTTTGTTTCGAGCTTCATCGCGAAGTTTCGAGATAGAGCCACTACTTGGACAGAGAGTTGTCTTTGGTGGCTATAAAGGCCCCCACTCTGATTGAGGGGTCTGCGCAGGTGTTATCGGAAATTGCGTCTGCGGGTGCTCATTCGATCTCGAAATTAAATTCTGTCCAGCAGGGAGGTACGGCCCAGGTATCTCAAGGGGTATATTGAGCATTATACTCTCCGACTCATCCATTGCTTTGAAGGCCAATCTGAAATAGAATCTACACCTATTGTCTTCCGGATGTTTTATGCTAATGAGGATATTGTAACGGTCCAAAAAACGCCTTAACTCACTCAAAGTTCCCTCTATTTGTATCCATGGCCATTTCTTAGTTAAGTTGCAGTAGAAGAAGAAAAGGAGCTGGGGAGACTTCAACTGGATATGATTCGTATGTATGTCTGGAAATCGTGTTACATGTCTGCCACCAGCTAGCAAAAGAATTGATCGGAAGACCTACATTAATGACTATGCAAGCGGCGAAAGGGCATTTCATGTCCAAACAGATCGCTGTCGAGCATATATCTCGTGTCTGACTCGGGCCATGCGAATCCTTCCAGAAATTGGAAGAAGCAATTCTCCATACACGCTTCATAATCGCCATACAGGTCCATAGGGATGACGATTTCAGGAAACGATCCAGATTTGTAAGGGTCGTAGTCATCCGGCTTCTCCAATCGTGAACGTAGAACCCACCAGTTACGGTCGACATCTCGTCGTATTGCCAGGTGTTCGAATGAGTCCAGATAAATGCCTGGACCTCTATAGCTGAAAATAGCTGGTGCAAAGGGAATGCAGTAAAAGGCTTCAGCTGCCATTTTCTTGGGAATTGGTATACAATGTACTTTGTAAGGTTATGGTGTAGTTTCTATTCCCATAAGAGCGTTGGTTGTCCTAAATGAATACCATGAAGCCGCCAATGTTGATGCTGAGACTGTTGTTTGGAAGTCCATGGGAAGTTGCTCGTGTTGAGTTGATCACTTATGACACAGCTGCCCGATGTTCTTTCCATAGTCCCTTCCTTCCCTGGAGCAATATAGAGAGTTGGCGCATGCGCTGCGTCTGAATTGTTCATGTACAGATAGTATGGGATGGTGAGACTGATTATTGAAATTGGAAGAAATATTTACTGCTTCTGGCTTTCATTCTTTAAGCTAAATTTGTAAAGCGCAAGCTTGTTAGAGGAGTGTCATGAGCAATAACCTCGCTGCTCTTCTGATGCAAGACCTACTTTGCTTCCAAGAGAGGAAGGAACCACATCGGTCTTTCACATGCTGTCATCAGTATCCACTTGAGATACAATCATGCGATACAAATCCTCGTGGCTTTCAAAAAGCATCACAATTGCGCACAGATCAACAAACTGGTAGCTTTCCGTCACGATTAAAGTAAAGAAGTATTCGTAGGATTTATCAATCCAAATACACATGTCTATGACTCGCAAAAGAACATGGAATAACCAGCCATCCAAGCAATGGAATCAAAAGATCGCTACAGAAAAACAAAGCAAGCTAACAAAACAACAAAAAAGAACAGAAGAACCACCAAAAGGGTATAAGTACACCCCAAAAACTGCCACACCAATTTCATCCAATGCATTAAATCCCACCTTGAAACTCACCCACACCAGTCTTCCTAGCCGTAACCTCAACCTCAATCCTCATAACGTCATCCAATAAGCCCGCTTGAATAACACTAAAAGCAGGTCTCACATCACCTAACCACTTTCTCAAGACGGGCCAACAATCCCTCCACTCTTTACTATCAACAAGTACATATCGTACCCGGACGATATCCCTCATAGAAGCACCAGCTTCGTTTAATGCGGAGGCGATGTTTTTGAATATTTGTTCTACCTGTTCTTCGATTAAGGGGGAGATTTCGCGTGTTTTCGGATCGTAGCTAGTGGTGTGTTAGACGAAGAGTTTTAGGAGAGGGATATTGGGAGAGATATTGGGGAGAGGGAGGTTTACTTACCCTGAACATGCTGATACGAAGATCCATTCACCCGATACAAGGGCTGCTGAGAAACTGGATTGTGATTCGGCTTTGGGATTGGCTGTTATAAGGCGACGGAATGGTTTTGCGATCTTTGTAGCGCCGCTAGTAATAGCCATTGAAAAGCGATTTGTTCTACTCATGATGTCGATTTAGACGGGACGGGATTCCTTCAATTGCTGTCACGTGGTTTCGTGAAAACTGGAATATTAAAGGTCGTGAATCTAATAAAGGATTGATTGATCGACTGATTGGTTGGTCGAATGTATAAATGTATTTTGTTCTATGCAAAGTATTCTTTCTTTCCAGAAGCGACAAGAACAGGATGCATGCATTAGCGAGACATGTGTATTGGTACGTACTGTATGTATGTATGTGTGAAGGATGAGAGGGATGCAAGCAGTGTTTATAGATAACCGGGAGAATATGGGGAATTCTTGGAGACCCCAAGTCGCCTAATTGTCGGGATAAGGGGTCCGCACGTATCTTGTTTGATGGGACTTGGTTTCTCTTGTGCTCAAATGCGGGCCAAGTACGAAAAGCCTACTTTCCTATGGAGCCAAGCGAGATTTGTGCTTCAGCACTGTTTTCATTCTGCCATGGCGTATGCTATTCAAAACCTCCGCGTTCCCGGAGACCAGGTTGATCTCTATCAAATGTCGAATAAATAGGGATGGAACACGGGGGCGGATATCTGTAGAGTCAGGTTTTCCCGATTGTTGATAGAGAGGGCTTTGGTCAACTGACGTTGAGGCCGTTGGAAGACAGATCTCTTGACCACTTGGCGCTTGTGAAACCTGAGGACTTAAACTTGGCGATATAATTGGCGCACTTTCGTGGGGTGAATAGTCGTACGAGCCCAGTGACGCCCTGGAATTGGCAGTCGCATCTACAAGCCACATGGCACGAAAGGTACGGAGCACGGAGATGAAGTTCAAAGTATTTTTGAATACATTATTCATTCAGCCCAGGTTGATGAATATTATATCACATGACTGTAGATAACCCATCACGCCAGCTGATCTAATTTTGATCACAATGACTTTCTATCTTTGGCTTCTCCAAGTTTCTTCTTATTTATAGACACCATCCTGAGTCTGTTGTCCTCGTCCTTCGTGGTCTGCAAATACCACTCAACCAACACCAAATTGATCAATGTTCCAGTCCACAGTGCCGCGCCAAAGATTAATGTTGTAAGAGCTGCTGTCTGGTCTGGTCGACTTCGACTGAGTCCAGCTTGTACGACCACGAAGGCCTTAGTTGCTGTTTCGTTTAGACATATTGGATAATTCGAGAACAATTCATTGGTGGGAAGTGATTTCGACTCGTATATGTGAGCCAATTGTTCGCATGTGGAGACCGTATAGAATTTGTTTGGCTCGAAGACTTTGGCCAGGATGTGGTATATAATGTTGATAGGGCGCATTGTTAATATCTGTCAGTATAAGTAGGTGATATTGTGAGCGGGAATAAAGAGACATGACTTACAGCGCCAGCGTATGCCCAAGTCCTTAACATCCAAGCGCGATGAACGTCAAGGTCTCCACTTCGAATCCCTTGAATAGCTTTGGCCATAGCAACAGTGATGAGGAGGGCAAGACTGACACAGGCAGTCTGAGTCGTAATAGTGCCTCCAAAAGCCCAAGGAGATACGATTACAGCCGCTAAAAAGTCAGACGTGACATGGCTATCCGTATCAAAGTATAACTTACTGATGTTGCCAACAACAAGAAGTATTAGCACAGCACGACCCAGAATCCGATGCAATATAGTATATCTCTGTCGAATTACGGGTAGGAATTGCAAAGGCATGAGTGCACCGGCAGCTGCATCTGATCAGACTAGAATCTATACTGGGGAGACAAACTCACGAATGACACTCCGTAGATGCCATTTCATTGCCTGTCCTTTGAAGCCGTCTTTGAACCAGAATAGCTCTCCCGGTCTCGACTGCCTACACCAGTGTTCATAATTGATACTTTTGACACGATATACGCAAAAGATACTGAAAAGGCACGCAGTTGAAAGAAAAAGAACGAAGTTGAATGTCTTTGAAAAGCCCGTTCGCCGTCTGAGCAGCTGGAAAGTAGATTGAGACATGACCACTTAGTACTAGATGGTCCAATGAGCTAATGGAGAATACCTACGAAAGACTTCATGAAGCATCTTACATGTATAAATGTTCAAAAGCTGTTGGGCATGTTTATTGAAACTGTTGAGACAGTGTAGATTATAAATTCAATGCCTCAGTCATCAGCGTTCGGCCGTAAGATTGAGGATTGCCTCTTTTGGACGTTTTTGAGGCACAGCAACTGCTTTTCACGACCTCGACATCTATTTCGAAGAGAAGAGGATCTGAGAGCTGAAAATTCGGAGGGCGCTGATTAAGCTAGAGAATCAAAGGTTTTTCGCATACATGATCCACTCAGGTGCAGTGTGTATACTTAATTGTCTGGCGTCGTGATGTTTTGATGATGGTAACGTGTGTGGTCTTGAAGACACGTACTCGCACCGCACGGGTCCTCTAGCGCCCCATGCTTCAGTCGCTGTTACCTTGGCTGCGCAATCAAAACAAAAAGCCAATCACAGCGAAATGAATTAACGACATACGAAGTGCACTCATACTCACTTCCGATTGTAATCGAATACAATCATTGCGCTCTTGGTCTCATCTCCCACTACCCAGCTAGTTGCAACAGCCACAGACTCAATCTCAACACTCCCGGGAACACAATCAATTGCGCCGTCAGTCTAGCAGTTTTGCTCCCAGATCCCAATGAAAACGCCCAAGATCACTCAGCAGATATAAAGCAGATAGAAAACAGTCTTGATAATATGCGCTGGAACTCGAAGTACTGTCTCGAATCGTCGCCGTGGGCCTCCACTTCACTTGGCGACGCTGTCTACTAAAAGGAGGAAGGCTCTCCTGGCTATCTAGATACTTTGGCTTCTTATTACCTAAAAGCTCCTTGCTTTCCTCTCCACTCGGTGATCGTCTGCAAAATCCAACACGTTCCAATTCTCTCCGAACACTTCCCGTTGAGTCGACCGGGTTCGAATCGTCGCATTCTTTGCACCTTTCAAGGAAATTCATCCATCACATCATCACCACTAACGACCAACAGCAAAGTCTTGTCGTCGCCCTTCAGTGCAGGCTCTGGATAGGCACGATGCATGCCATTTGGGTCTCTTGAACTACCCGGAAACACATGTTGATCAAAGAAATCGCCTTCACCATCAACCGTCCTCGCATATGCCACAATGGAAGAGAATGTCGACATCACGACACCCATGAACCGATCCGCGCTGAGCAGCACATTATACTCCACGATGGCCTTTTGATCGAAATTCATAGCTTCTATCTTTGCCACCAATTCTGGATGTAGATTTGATAAGAGACTCATCTTGCTGTGGACTGTGTAGCCCAAGGGCGTAATCCTCTCTCGAAATGTCTGGATTGCGTCCTGTGAGCCACAGCTAACATAGACCGTCTTCTGGAACCCTGGGTCCTGAGTCTCTGTGACCAGTCGTTCGAGCTCGGCTGCATACAAGCTCATCTGCAATTCGGCACTTCCAAAACCTGCTGCTGGCCAATCTGATTCGCCGCGGAGGTGAACACCAATATATCCATTCTTCAGTTCTGGACTTTTCAAAATTTGCGTCCCAATCGAAAGAAGTTCGGCATTGTAAGTGAGAGTCCGAAATAGCCCTTTGCGTATTGTGGAGAGCTCGTTAGATTTGCGATAGTTCCATCCTTTGTAGGAGTCTGCGAACTCCACAACCACCGGGCTTGAGGCACTCATTCTAGAAGTATCAATTTGGTAGGTATCTGTGTCAAGATAGCTGTCAACCCATTCCCTGAACTGGCCACGGACGTAGCTAGGCGCAGTCCAAGGCTTATGGGGTGGTTTGAGAATTGTAGGCATGCCAGTAAGGTCACTGCAATGACGCAGTTTCAATTGGGAGCATTTTTTCTTTAACTCTTTCTCGAGGTTTGCTATGTTCCAAAATGTGTCCGGGCACACTTCTAGATCTGTTGTATCTACCAAATTAGCCGGATTTCTCGTCATAGCTGTTCCGATTACCAGCCCAGCTCCAGCATCGATCGCAAGTCGGACGCATGTTTGTAACCGGTTTCGAGCATTGTTGAGTCCACCGGCCATTGCTGTTCCATTGGGTCCAGCGCCACTATGACAATGAATCCAGAGCCCGTCAATCCACTGGGTCCTATCACATAACGACTTCAATCCTCCATCTTGCTTAGCGATGGCGGATGATCCTGATGTAATTCCTCCATGGCTTTTGAAGGACTCGGGAATATACGCGGTGTTATTTGGGCCCGCCAGAAGATATAGAAGGACCAAACCGAGTAAAACCAGAAACGCAGTTGCTGCGGGGCTTCTCAGGCCCAACGGACTTTGCTGGTACCACATATGAGCGCAACAAAAGATGCGACAGAAAAGTTTGCAAGAAGGATTTCAATCCGGCCCTCGACCTTCTATTACTTCGTACAGCACCTGATCTTCACCCTACCGAAGGGCGAACTCGCTACCGACGCACTATGTTCAACTCTATGCAAGGAGTTAAGTGAGAATGTGGCAAGCTGTTCTTGACGCTAGTATAAAGGCATAATTCCTGCAAACGGAGAGCTGACAGTATTTGGGACAGCTAAATTGATATTTCTGCCCCGCAGATATGTTAAGGGATGTAAATGTTCGACTTGGTTGGCTGTTTTCTCGCTGCCCTGCCACGCCCTCAATTTCTCGGTAAGTGATTAAACATTCCATCGTCCTCTGCTTTCCATTCTCCGAACCCAACCTTCATTTCTCTGTCCTTCTCGTCTCTCCTAGTTTCTCTCTCTTTTTGGCTGCATTGCTGCATACACATTTTGGTTTAATTCCGTTCTCTTGATGGTTTTCGAATAAAGATGAGCATGACCTCGCACGTTTCCCAGATATGGGGAAATGTGAAATGGATATACCTCCTCCTCCTCATCGCCGTTCTTGCTGCGACACATCTTCTCTTTTTCGACTATGGAGACCTTCAAAGCGTGGTCGATGCAGCGGGCTCTGGCAGCTCGAGTCTGATTACTCTCGTCACAGGAGATGGTCGCAAAGATAATACCAAAATAGCTGGGGATACTCCAACCCCACTGTCAGAGCTAGAGACCTCCGTCCCAGCCCAGCTTTCACATTGACTGGACAACATGAGCTTTTACCCGAGGGCGAGGAGTATATTGCCGCGTGCATGGCCGTGAAGAACCAAGGGGCAGATCTACCAGAGTTCTTTATCCATCATTACTACAACATCGGCATTCGACATTTTTATATCTATGATGATGGTTCAGAACCTCTACTCTCAGAGCGACCTGACTATGGAATCCCAAACTCAGCCATCACATTCACATACGTGGATTTGGCAAAGGAGGGTGTGCAGGACAGACAACCACACTATTACAATAATTGCGCCGCAAAATATGGTGGCAATCATACGTGGCTCGCTTTCTTCGATGCTGACGAGTTTGTGGGAATGACAGCTGATAAAAGCTTGGAGGACATTCTTCGAGAGATGGAGAAGGACGAAACTGTCGGAGCCCTAGGTATAACATGGATTACGCATGATTCCAACGGCTTGCTATCACGGCCCAAATCAGTCCGCAAAAGTTTCACGAGCTGCATCTCGAATTACGACAATAAAGGCGAAGTTACCGACAACAGACACATCAAATCAATTGTTAAAGCCTCTGTTTACGGCAGTTTTGGGACACCACACAATTTCAATCTGAAGGATGGCACACAAACAGTTGGAGAGCATAAGGATGTTGTACCAGGACCTTATCGGAACGTCATGACAACGGACTTTGTGGCTTTGCATCACTATGCTGTCAAGAGCAAGCAGGAGTACCAGGAGAAGATCGATCGTAGCAATGCTCAGGGGGTTCCGAAGGATTGGGGTTGGTGGGATCATATCGAGATTGATATGCCGCATCTACCATGCAAGGAAATGGCGAAGTACAACCCTTGAGTCTTCGAGTCTATCTTTGATAACGGCCCAAATTTTTTTGTCCTTTGGTTAATGAGTGTATGATATCACGGTAATAGATACAGATATAATTAATTCATGTTTAGCGTCTTCTTTCAAGCGAGGGTTGAAGTACAGAACATATTTGTCTCGTTTCTGGTGATGTATGATGATTTATCTTCTCTAAATCCAAATCAATCAATTTACAAATGCAGTAGGCACTCACTACCTTACATCTCGACCGCTACTTTCGAGAGCGCCCACAAACTCAAAACTAATGGCTTCCTCGCTTCGTCTCCCTTTTCATGCGCGGCTCGCTCGCTTAAAGGCAAGGAGAGAGTATAAATTTCCGTTCCTCTTCCGTCTTTTCTTACGAGATACAGCAAGGGACATCTTTGCTGCGCATGAAATTCTTGATTCTGTGATTTCAATAAAGCAAGGAGGAAATTTACATTAATCTGGAGGTCTTGATCGAGTACGGCTGTGGGATTCGGAACTTTGGCATACTGAATGGCTAAGATTAAAGTTCAGCGTTTGTGTGTCTTAATTTGTTAGTTTTTATGAAGACGGCTTGGGTAGTTTGGGGCTTTATATGTTTGCGGAAAGATTAGTCCTATAAATTAAACGGCTTGAAAAGATTTGAGGGTCTAGATGTTTTGTTTTTGTTTTGTTTTTTTGTATGATGTTGAAGTGGTAATTTTGTGAGACGATGTGCGTTCTGTTAATATGTTTACTTGCATCGAGTGTATACGTGTCAGCGTTGAACTATTGAGACTCTTCCGACTCGAGAATATCCCTGGATTCGTTCGTTCGAACGCGTCGCTTGAATGTAAGCTTACGCTCTTTTGGCTGTGAAGACCATAACTCCTAGCTAACAGCTAACTACGTTACCTTAGCTAACCTTCCGACACTGGGAAAGAAACCCTTTTCCCATGATTTCCATTTCCTTCTCTACCGTAACAAACACGATTTGTAACTTTTCTCCCATTCGAAGTTCGCAACAGCAGTCACGACAGAAGCTGGGAGACCCTCGAATACAGAGGTAGTCGTCGACTGCCAGAAAAGTTCCACCTACCTCCCTTTCAACACAACCTACACAACGCCCAAGACTTTCAAGATGAACTCCCCATCCATCTCCCCACGCTCCAGTACATCACACACAATAATCAACACACCAACAACCAGCACCTTCTCCTCACATAAAGCCCCCAAGATCAGCACGACTTATAAAAACAGCAATCAAAACAAAAACCTCTCTCTCCTCCTCTTAACAACCTACATAACAACCGAAACAACCCGAGCCCTATACGCATACCACGCCTTACACACATATCCACAAATCTCCCCCTCCCTAATAGCGCTCCTCTCCGAACTCCTAAAACTAAGCATCGCGCTTTCAATAATCCTCAAATCCCCCAACACCTCCTCTTCCTCCTTCTCAAACTCCAACTCGAGCTACTCCCAAACAATAACACCACAAAACAGAGATACACCAAGCATCACCACCTTCTTCAAAACAGGAAACCTAAAACAGAACATAACATCCCTAACACCATTCGCCCTACCAGCCGGCTTATTCCTAGTGAACAATCTGATTTACTTCATTGTTCTGCCAGTTACGAGTGCTAGTGTCTTACAAGTCTGTATCCTAGCTAAGATACCGACGACTGGAATCCTGCATCACTTCCTTATTAAACCACAGAAGAATATCTATGCATGGGTCTCCTTACTCTTCCTCTGTATCGGTCTTGTTATCTTTAATATTCCTCCTTATCATCATCAAACAACAACAACAACAACAACCACCACCAATTCTCAAAATGGAGGAGTAGGAGTAGGAGGAATTGGCGGTAAGGGTGTTGAGGATAATACTCCGGCTGCGGCTGCAGCTTCGTGGTATTTAGCTCCTGTTGCGGGATTGGTGATCGCGTGTCTTTCGGCTATTGCTAGTATTTCTGGAGAGAGACTTACGAAGAGTGGTAGGTTTTGGGAGAGAGTAGTGCTGCGCTTTATGGATGGGGAGTTTTATTTTCGGTCTTGTCTTGGCCCGTTACTGCGATTTTACATCCGAGTCCTCCTAATACCACTACCAGTACCGGCACCTCCTCAACGATCAATCCCATTACAGGTCAAATTCAACAGCAGCAACAAGGAGGAGAACCCAGTATCATCATTCCGGTTCTTATCTTGGTTGTCCTGACGGCTGGGGTGGGCATTATTGTTTCTTTCGTGTTGAGGAAGAAGGATAATATTTTGAAACTTGTGGGCACTAGTGCTAGTTTGGTGGCTATTGCTGGGGCTCAGTTTGTTTTGATGCCGGAGTTGAGGGAGAGGGATTTTACGGCTGTTAAGGCTTGTGGTGGGGGCGCGGTGGCGGTTAGTACTTGGTGTTATAATCATTGGAGTCAGAGGCCTTGGATTGGTGGTAGGAGGGGTCTTGGGAGTGGGAGTGGGAATGGGAGTGGGAATGGAGATGGGTATGGGTATCGGAGTTTGGATTTGGAGGAGGTGGATGAGTTTGGTGATAGGGGTGTGTGAGGGGTTATGGTGGTGGTAGCGGTGGGGATGAGGAGAAGGTTTCTTTGGGGGTGAGTGAGGAGGCTGAAAGGGGAGAGGGGGGGCGGAGAGGAACAGGGTCCTTCTGTTTGGGATCCGGATGCTACTAAAGTTCTCGGGTGCTGTGTTTTTATTGCTTTTGTTACTTGGGAAATGGCTAGGACGTCGTGATTTTGGGGTTTAAGGCTTTAGAATTTTGGGAATATTGTTGAATTCGGAGTTTTTGATTTCTAGATCTATTTCTGGTGTATAACATGACCAATCTCTTAGATCGTCTCAAATTCTAATTCAAATGTGGTGGAAGATGACATTTTCATCGAATGATTTATACCTTATTTGGACTTGCTGTAAGACGATGCCCCAAAGCTGCTTGGACGGTTGTCTCGAGATAGTCTCGCAGTGCCTGACGGCAAAATCATGTTGTAAACAAATCATCACATGAGTGTACTCTAACATGACATTGAACACCTTTGGCACAAGGCGAGACCCGAAAGTCAACCCACACAGCCTTGAGTGATTGCAACGATGAGCATAAATTTAAAAAAACGTCGAGCTGCCCGACCAAGTCACTATCCATCAAACACGAAGTACCAAGCTTGAGTACGCCATCCCAATTTATCGATAGAATTCCAGCAGAAGTGCTCCAAGACCAATATCGCTAGTCATACGAGTATGATCCGGAGAAAGCAATGAAATTCCACCAAAGAAAAACATCCCGGGACTTTTCGGAAGAAGTTCGAGATTATGAAAGAGACATTCAGATTGCCAACTGGTAGGACACGTATTCAAGAGCCCACCAGCTCTAGTACTCTTACAGGCAAACTTCATGACCAAAGGACAACATTCAAGACACTTCCAGGTTGCGGTGTACTTCATAATCATAGACGAGCCCACTACAAGCATACCTGGCAACGAGATTAGGAAACTGCAAACAATGTCTCCGCGGTCTGGCCTCGGGAGAGCAAACTGCTTACACACACACACACACATCTAAAGATATATCACGCAGGACTCTCTACCTTCGTAGCTGAAATGCCCTTCGGGACCCACAGAGATTGGTCATTATAATGGCCAGCGCATAAGTCGTCGCGTACCCAGTCCGACCCCGTGACTAGGCTCGGCATCTCAGGAAAGAGAGGTAGGCCCCTCGTCCGGCCCAAACTGCTCTCAAAAATGGAAGCCAAGTTGCAGCCGATAGGCCCGATGACTTTCTACCCTCCCGTCAGCAACACACTCAACCTCAAAACTCATCCTCCAAAAAAGGTAATAGTACCTGATGGGCAGTGTTCGGCTGATATTGGGCAACCAAATGAACTTCATTGCTTTCTTCCCCCCTGCAGCCAACTGGCCATGGAGAGTTCACAAACTTAGAAAGTCTCGTACTTTGATACTGGAAGCTGCATCGGTGAGGATAGCTGCGTAAGTTTTCTGCACTGTCACTGTTCTCGGGCACAGGCACTCGAGGCTCGGTCAGAGAGCAGCACTTGATTCACGGCTACTTCTCCCCGACTTTCTTCTCCCGGGCGAGGCTCGGCACTTGCAAAGGTGAAGAGGAGGCCTCTTCCAGTTGAGAGGTTGAGAACTGGAGTGAGCCCGACTAGATGGTACATTCACGTGGGCTCATACCCGATCCAACCTGCAACAAAACGAAGAGTTCTCTGCAGCGGTGAGGTGAGTAAGGTGCTTGAGTAAGGGCACTGCATCTGCATGGCAGTGGCAGATACTCTGTCTGATAGGCAAGAAAGATAGGTACTCCATGCCTGGGTAGGTCGCCAAAGAGGCAGACAATTAGGCAGGCAGATAGATCTCTAGATGGTCCAGATCTTGTCCGCAATTAAACAATCACGATCTTTTTTGGGCCGCAATTGTGTCTCTTGGGTCGCATCTTACACAACGCCAGCTGGGCAATCGAGATGGATTTTACTGAGATGGGCCGCACACAAACCGGGCTTGGACGGACCTGTATGGCAGATATCGCAATCTTACACGCGACAGAGACCCCCAGAGAACGACACGACTTCAACTTTGAAGGCCATCTGACTGCCCTCTGGGTGCCCTCTTCTGGGTGCCGTCGTACCGATGGTGCAGGCCTGAGCATGACAAAAAGATGGGAGAGAAGGGGTGCACAACAGAAAAAAGCAATTTCATTCGACGTCAGAATCCAACGGTGTGGGTGGAGCTATGACGATTGGTTCCTGGACAGATGCTACTGTGGTCTCCCAAAATACAATGGAGAGGTCTAGAACATGGACAAAGCCAGCTCTGGTCGACATGACCCTCGATATTTTCTGATTGAACGAATCCTGAACATCAACGTGGTTCCTGTATCGCAACGGGGGTGCAAGATGGGTGGTGGAACAGTGCTGGTACGAGGTGCAAAATGGAAAGGCATTATTGTTGTAGCTAGTAGCATTGTAGCATTTGGAGCATTGTAAAGTAGCCATTCTTCTGTCGAGCAGCTAGAAGCGAATCAGAAAAATGAGGCTACACACCTTCGCCAGTCCGCCTCACTTCGTGGTTCCAGTCGGAGTGTCGGATCGAGCCGCGGGGTGAAGAGCAAAGCCAACGGCCACGATCATTGGCAGCTGTCAGGCTTGGCTCTGGGAAGTCTCGCGTTGCGGTGCATGGCCATCCTAGCCTATGAAGACGCCCGGGCTGGGATGCCTGCGCACCTTCACACCGCAAAAAAACAAAAGAAAAGAGAGAAGAAAAATTCAGAAGGGCTCAAGGCCTCAGTCACCGCTGCAGGCATGAGTCCCGTAGTGATTCCCTAGTGCCCTGTAGAGAATGGCAGAACATGGCAGAACGGCAGAAAAACAGTCATGCTGGTGCCCTGTAAAACGGCCCTGAACTCAACCACTAGAAGGCGCCCAAACCCTTCCAGAGGCCTGTAACGCGCACGGTAATTGGGCGGTCGGACGCTGGGCCAGTGCTAATCTTTCCTCTCTTGATCAGCCACCATCGACCTCCTCCACCTCCCACTACTCCCATTCCACCCACACCCTCCCACCCCCCCGCAGCACGCCGCTACTACTGTAATAATATGGGCATTTTCGCTGCAAGCCACTTTGGCATATCTCTCGTCATCTCTCCAACCTTCATCCCTCTCGCGATCCCACAACACCACACATCTGCCCCGTCATCTGCATCCATCTTGCTTGCTTGCTTGCGACGTGCCACACCTAAAGAGCCTCTCGACCTTGGACCCGCTCTCGTCCAAGTACATAGCTAGGTTTGTCTCGCCTCATGTCCATCGATCCTTTCTCCATCAAACCGCCTCACCTTTGAGCCAAACCATCAACCAGAATTCCAACTTGCATTTGGGACCTGATCAGCATTGCGAACCATCATTACTGTCATTGTTCGTGGCAATAATCGTCCTCCATTGCAAGCAACACCTAGTCCAAGAGTCTACTCTACAGTGTAAGTGTAGCTCTCTACGTGCTTTCTCTTAGAGCTTACCAGACGAGACGAGACAAGACAAGACACCGTCTAACGTGAGGCTTGCAGGACGTTACCTATAGACAGCTTCACGATCTACATTCGCGCGCTACAAACTCTAATCCCCTTCTCTCCCATATAACAGCCCAAGATGAATTCGAATTCGAATTTAAGGATTGAAAACGAGGTCGAGAGGAAACGACAATATCTGCTACAGCAGCTGGCCGAACTGGATGCGACTCACCCCGCCTCGAAGCCCACGGTCCCTCAACAACAACACCAACAACACCACCACAACCGGTCGCCCCCATCCAGAAACATCATCGCAGAGATGTCCCTCGCAGCATGTCCACGAGCGGAACCTCCATGGCCCGGCATCAGTCATCTGTATGAGTCTTTTTTGGTCCTCCATTCCTCCATCCCTCCATCCATTCTCCATCCTCCATCAGTCCTCCCACCCGTCATCAATCCATCCAGGTCTAACAGTAACACAGGATCGTTTCAACGACATGCAACGGCATAGGAACCTCTCCCAGCAATCGGCGCCCAGTGCTCCCATGGCCCGTATGAACTCGAAAGGAACCTCGTCGTCTCGGTCCGGTAACCTACCCTTCACCAACAACGGGAACGTCCCTCCACCGCTCTTCGAGTCTCGCAGAGAGCAACCGGATGTCGAATCCTGGGCCGACCAACCGTTCAATGCATACACATTCAACCACCAGCAATCAAAATCTCGGGCAATGCAGCAACGGAGTCAAAATTTGGAACAAGTCCCCGAGCACTTGGGCAACGTACTGGAAGACCCAGCCGACTTCCTCAACCGCTATGGAGCACCAACCCTCTCCATCACACCCTCGCCCACGACAATAACGACAGACATGACAAACGGTCAACGACACTCGATAGGTTCGCATCATCAGTTCGGCATACAAACACCTACGACACCAGCCGAATCGCTGACGACGGCAACGACGTTGGCATCCGACATGAGTCGGCAGAACAGTCTCTGCAACGAACCCTTTCTACAAAGTGTTGAGATGATGAAGTTCAATTCGAACAGCTCATTTTTGACAGAAAACATGCTTGATGAGAATCAAGTTACTCCCTATCATAACTCATATCCTTCTCGTCGCTCGTCGAAAGAAGACCAGTCTCAGATCATTTTTGGGGCTGGTGCAAGCCATGACTCTCAATTTTCACATTCTTTCTCTAATACTGAGGGTTTGTCTCAGTTTCCTTCTGATTGTTTGATGGAGAAGATGGAGAGATCTTTGTCGAATGAGAGTACGTCATCGACGTCTTCCTCAGCCTCGAGAAATAAGGCTCGATTACAAGCTCAAAATCAGCATGCTGCAAAGAGACAACTAGCACCGAAGGGTGGTAGTGATGAGACTGGAATGTCTCGTGAGAACTCAACACAGTCAAATGCTCAGTCGAAGAATGGCTCACAAGACAAAGTTGCTATTTCAAAACCAAGCTACGTCCGCCCAAAGCATGACCGAGTTCAATGTACTCAGTGCGACGATCACCCAGACGGCTTTCGTGGAGAACACGAGCTTCGAAGACATCAAGATCGCGTTCACAAGCCGATGGTGAAGAAGTGGGTGTGTATCGAGCCTACTGGGCAAGGTCACCCCAAGCCTGTCCTCCCTTTGGCTCGGTGTAAGACATGCACGCATGCGAAGAAGAAGTACGGTGCTTATTACAACGCTGCTGCTCACCTTCGTCGCGCTCATTTCAAACCCAAGGCCAAGGGACGCAATAAGTCAAGCAAGGCTGAGAAGGAGTCTGAGAAGCGAGGTGGAAAGGCTGGTGGAGACTGGCCACCGATGAGTGAGTTGAAACATTGGATGATGGAAGTCGACGAACCGGCAACCGATTATTCGCAAACTCAGCAAGACGAGGACGACGAGGACGAAGACGACACCCTCGAGGAGATGAATAATATCATCAATGTCGGCAATTTCGACTTCCTCTCCGATAATTCCCTCATCAACGTCTATCCTTCGCCCAGCACTCAACTCTACGCCATGCAAGACATGCATCTCGACGCCGCACAACAACAGCAACAACAAAACATTGACTTGTCAATGCAGTATCAAGCTTCGAGTCAAAACTGCGGGTTTGACTCTCTTCCTCAAAACTTCTTATCGAATGACGCATCAGCACCATTCATGTTCGACAATTCTTCTTATCTTGACCAGTCTGTTGGTCTTGATTGTAATTTTGTACAACTCAACAATCCTCAATTCTCGTATTGATGGACATGTTTTTCTACCTTTCTCTTCCCTATTATTTATTTTATCTATATGCATCATGGTAATATGGTTCGAGTAAGGTTTTCTTTTCTATGAATTGTCCTTTATTGCATATCAACAATTCATCTCTCGAAGATGAATGTTGGACGGTTATTTGGGGAGGGGGGTTAGGCGTATCAAGAAGTCGAGAATCTGTGTATACAGGGGTTTCTTTTTTCTTTTTTCTTTCTTTCCTCGGGAGTCGTACTATGAGTACACACTCCATTACGATGTCATGTTTTCACGAACAGATTTTCTCAGATTGGATTTGGGGGGCGTTTTGTGGTACAGTGTCTTTGAGAGATGCTGAGTTGCAGTCGTGGACTGATTGTGTTATTACTGGTGATGCTGAATAATCAATATTACTCTTTGAGGCTTATGCCTTGTCACAGTAATCTTGGAGTTTTTACTGCTTGCTTGTGAAATGATTTCAATCAACTTTTACTAGCCTGTGACCCAAAGGTAGCTAGTAACGTCAAGCTCCATACATCACTCAACAAACATCCTCGATGACCTGTTCTTTCCCATCATGACCACCCAAATCCAATTTAATAGTCCTCCCAAACAACTCGAGCAAAATCTCAAAGCAGATCTTGGAAATGGCAGGATCAAAACGTCCTTTGGAGAGTTCATCTCGGATAAAAGCATGCTGAGCCCAAGCAGGTTCATACCAACTGAACACCACACCCTTCTCTCTCAACGTCTTTCGAATGAGATCACGACCCTCAGGTGGTACATGGCTATCCTTTGTCCCGTGAATCATTGCCAATTCGCCTTTGATTTCTGTGCAACGGGCAAGTGAATCATCCCCGCTACAGATTGGTGATATTTAATTAGTTAGTATAACATGATTTTTTTGAAGGCGTTGTGAGGAAGAATGGGGAAAAGAGAGAGTAAGTGAATGTGTAGGTATCATGATCGAGAATCTAATAGGAACGAAATTTTGTTAAGAAATGAAGAAGAAGTAACATACCCAAGTCCAAGAGTAGCAGAATGCAAATCCGTAGCAAAATAAGTCACAGCAGCCTTGACCCTCGGATCAAGAGCACATCGATAAGCCAGATGACCACCCAGGCACATACCCGTAGCTCCAATATTGCCATTGCAAGTCGGCAAGCTCAGCAGTAGATCGATGCACAGTTTCGAATCTTCGTCGTAGCCTGCTAGTGTTTTCTTGACCTTCCATTCGTTTCCGGAGTCTGTTCCTTTGTCGTCGTAGGTTAGGGGCTCGGGCGACGTGAATTCGTGGTAGGAGGAGGGGGCGGCGACTATGTAGCCTTGTCCGGAGATTTGGCGGGCGAAACGGGCGACGGGTCCGGTTACTGGGTGTGGGGGTTGGTGTTAGTTTTGTTTTGTGGTTTAGTTTGGTGGTTTGGAGGGGTTTGGAGGTTTTTTGTTGGGGGGAGGGGAGAAGGTGAGGTTGGTAGGTAGGAGGGGAAGGGAATGCGGGTTGAGTGAGTGATGATTTAGAGAGAAGAAATGAAAAAGTTGGGAGATGATATGATATAAGAATATGAGAATATGAGAGGCGTTGATGGGCCTCGAGAGCTTGATGAGTACTGTAACTAGTACTTGCACAGTACATACAACCATGTTTGAATCCATTGACTACTGACTAGCTGACTGTCTGTCTGACTCTCAGATATGGGGGAAGCCAGTGAGTGAGTGAGTGAGTGAGTGAGTGAAATGCACTGCACTGCTCTACACACTGCATTGCTTCACTTGATTTCAACTTAAAGATATATCCATCATCTATCTTACTTGAACTCTCACTTGAGCTCATACTTGAACTTGACTTTGGCTTCAAGGCCCATCCAACCCAATCCTATCCCTAATACTGTCATACTTCCAAATCACAATACAACAAAATTTCATTCACTGATAGAAAGGACTAAAAACAGAGAACTCATGAACCTAGATGAAGAAAAACAAGGCCCAAGATACAGGACAATACAAATTCGATGTAACATAGATAACAAAGATAATATGACATAACATAACATGGTACAGCATAGATAAAGTGAAGCGTAATGAAATGAAAATAAAGAAACATACCCTGATAAATCTCACTAAACAACACAACACCCGGAAACCGCGCATTGGGATAATTCGGAATGGAAGGGTGAAAGAGGAAGATCCTCATGGAGCCTTCTTTTCCGCTGGCTTTTGTGGGGACATCTTCGTGGGTTTCTTGGATGAGCATTTTGTATAGGTAGGTAGGTAGGTAGGTAGGTAGGTAGGTAGGTAGGTAAGGTAAGGAAGAAGTATCGTTCGTGTTTTGTTCCTTTTTGACTGGTCTGTTTTGTGTTTGGATTATGTTGGATTGTACGTATGTTTTGAGGTGAGGGGAGGGGGGAGTGTTTTTGGGAAGTGAAGTGAGGTGTTTATGAAGGTGGGTTATATATAGTCAGTCTGATTGCCGTTGTAGGATTGAGTGAGTGAGTGAGTGAGTGAGTGATTGAGTAATGTTAATGTTTGAAGAGTGAGGGGTATGTACGAAAGTACTACTGTATTGGTGGGGTGTTGTAGAGTTGTAGAGTTGTAGAGTTGAAAGCAAAGAGGGGTGTGTGGAGGGGTAGTGGTAGTGGGGTGATGTTTGTTCTGAAGTTTGTTTACGCTAGGCTGCTTTGGGATGGGTATGCTTTTGACGAAGTATTCGTGGTCTGATGATGTAGGAAATGTACGCTGTGAAAGGTCAAAGAGTTTAGGTACATTTTGTTTTATGCTGGATTTTCTGAGATTGGTTAGGTTAGGGTAGGTTAGTTACATAGGTTTCTTTTTTATTTTAAAGGTAAGGAAGGTATTTACTGTGGGTATAAGGTAGGTAAGAGAGGGGTGAATTTTGGGTTGTATTGGATTTGTTTTATAGGTATGGATGGTAGCAATTGTGTTTAGATATTTGGCGTATACTGTTCTATTCTATTTACATGGTTTATCGTATGCTTATAAGGCGGTAGTTCTACTATGCTTAATTCTTATTACGTTAGTAGCGTTATATAAACGGGTTTTCTCTTTGTACAGTTTCCTTGTACAGTACAGCAGTAATAGACTTTCACTGAGACCTCTTCTTACTAAGGCACTACTGCAAACTAATGTTTAAGTATTTACCTATTTACACAAAATAGTCCCACTTTTTCTCTATATCCCAGATCAAATCCTTCTAAAAGCCGTCTAATAATAATTTACCAGAAGTGAAAATTTGCTCAGTCGACTCCACCATCTGCACCATCTTCCAAGTTAAGCAAGCCTTCCCCGTCATTCTAGATACCTTGCTTGCATCGGTCTGATCGTACTTGACAAGCTAAGAAAAATTCTCGAGTTTCCAAGCCGTATTACAACTTCTGGTGCTGAATTTGAAAACTCACTTTGAAGTTGAATTTGAATTGGACATATATTGTATGACAGCCTCGACTAGGAAAAGATTTACCATTATTATTGAAAATATGCCGTTATGGTTATCAAGCCTCTTGTACTATTTTTCTTCTGCCATTCGCTATCCATTATTGGATGAGAAGCTCATGGCCCATTACGGACGCCTTTGATTTGGCTATGAGGTACAGCCTAAGACCAAACATTGGGGCTGCGGACCGAAAAGATGGGAGAAATGACGCGATCCAGTGAGAACGAAGTACTGGAGCGCCAATATACCTGTATCTACGTTTTTAGTACAAGTGTATGGGATAAGTCGATATTGAGTTAGGTACGTACCATAATGGAACTCAGATGTGACTTAATGAGTGACCGTACTTATCTAGATTGGAGCAGCATGTATTGCCGCAGTCATCGGGATATTCCGCTGCAATTTGTATTTGTATCTATGTGTATCTGGTATTCTGAGCCTTCTCATATCTCATGGCATGACGATAACGGTAGACGGATTAAAGTAACGGCTTTTGGGAATCTCGATCACCGCTACAATGTTGAAAGCTATGGGATTGTATGAGGTGGGTAAGGATAAGGGGTTTGAGTTTCGGGTTTGATTTCGTTGATCTTGACTGTGACAAATATAGCCAGTAGGATGCCCTCGAGAATAGTACTGTCACAAGTCGAAGGGAACTCCATGGTATCCATAAGAACATTCTTTCAAAGCTAGAAATGACTTTTCATCAATTTCTGTCACCGAGTGTGGGAGGCACCTCTCGTATCTCTTGCCGTCCAGTCCAACCTGGTGACTTTGCAAGTGCTGCATAGATAGGTGTTCGAGTATACTCTTGTGGTTCCTGGTACGATTGTCCTGAAGATTCTGACTTAGCGGGCGTAGGGCTACGATTTCGGCGCGTAAAGAACGAAGCTATAAATTCCTGGTATGACTTCTTCGGAGATTCTGACTTTATAAGTGCGGGACTACGTTCTCGGGTCGGAAAGAGAGAAGCCATGAATTCTTGATACGATTGCCCTAGGGATTTCGACTTTGCAGGCGAGGGACTATTTTCCCGGCGCTTGAAGAACGAAGCTACGAAGTCCTGATAAGATTGTCCTGGAGCTTCTGATTTTGAATGTGAGGAGCTACCTTTCCGGCGCTTGAAGAACATCGCAGCCGCAAAAAATAGCATTCCCACGATACCTAGTGTTACTCCAACACCAACACCTGCTTTCGCGCCTGATGATAAACTGTGTTGCGCTGTAGAGGTGGAAGATTCTGTTTGTGTAGGGACGACAGTCGCTGCGGAAATCGTTCGTGACGACATTGATGGTAACATAACTGATGATGTTGAAGCCAGTGGGAAGAATGCTGGTGAAGCTGTAGATGAGCTACTAGAACTCGTCAGAGATGTAGTAGGTATGGTCGAGGAGGTGGATGTCGAGGTCGGAGCTATGCTGAACATGTAGCCATTAACTTGAGCACCGAAAATAGTCGACGAGGCTGTCATTGTCGAAGTGGTGTCAAGCCACTGAGTACCGCTGTACGCTTTGGCTGTGTAGACTTGACCGGGCGTCAACGGGTATACGCATTGTCCTGGACCGACATTTGTGAAGCCCTGGAAAGTATAGCTTCTGATTTACGTCAGTCAAAACTCCGACCCGCATCGCTCACAGACAATCTTTCAAGTGAGACAAAAAGATAAGATGACATACGATGGACAGCAACCGATAAGCGTGCTCTCTGCGTTCAAGCTACTTGTAGCACCCGTTGTATAACCGGAGGGACATACAAACGGTCCCAAACTATTGACCACTGATGTACTTGTCTGACCAAGACCAAACCACCAGGAGCTCACCTGGTTTGGGACGCAGGTTACTCCTTTGACGACTGCGCTGCCATACCATGGATCGAAGGCGTTGAAAAGTTCAGGAGCTGCTAGGTAAGGGCGAAGGTACAGAGACGATGCGCATGATCGGTCTATTGATGGACCTTGTGTCGTTAACGCAAGCCAGTTTGTAGATATACCATTGTTGACTTCGGGAGGGCGAGTTGTTGACATAGTGACATAATGTTTCTGGATGTTTGGCGATGAGACTGATGATGATGATGGTGATGAACAAGAAGACGAGAAAGTGTATTTGACGAGGAAGTAAAGTGGTCCCCCTTGTACACATCATTTTCTGATTATCCTGATTATCCTGATAAGCACTGATCTGCCGTTTCATAGCCGCTTCAGCCTTGTGTAGCTTGCACTGCCGATCCAATGACAACCCTGCTGGAGATATTTATATTGCGGAAAATTAAATTAGGGGCCGAAAGCAGGCACTGCATCAGCTGTGATAAGGGGTCGATGCCTCGCAGCTTAGGTTGTCACGGTTGTCGAGATTAAACCTGAACTTCAACCTCAACAATTGCATACTTTCAGTATAGTAATCGCCGGATTCGTGGCTACAAAGTGAAGTTACTGTACTTTTAAATCACCCCATAATATCAAGCTCAAAGATATTACAGAGTCTCCCTTACCACTGAACCCGCGATTACTGGCTGCAAATACTTGATGCTGGGACTGTACAATAGCCCTGGCTGCTTTGGTTAAAGACGGCGAATTACCATAATTTTATTGGTAGATCGCTTAAGGTAATAGACCTTCCACGAGTTGCACTTTGTACATTCGTGTGCATTTGAGCGTAAGAACCGACATTTAATGTAGATCCGTCTGAGAGGAGATAAGAAAAATCCACCTCTCTCCCTCTATACGTTTCAAATATACGCTGCATTTCTTGGAAGGCGGTAGCAACTGAGCGATAGCTTGCTTCAAAGCAGATTTCTTTTGATGATGATTCTCGTAATGTGTTCCCCAGTATGTGGATAAATCTCAACATCCCTATTTCTTAGTGAACTTAACCGGCCTTGGGTCTACCTATGACTCCAGTGATCCAGTGGTACAAGGAAGGCGGAAGGGATCTGCAAAAGAGAATAAGTGAACAAGACAACTTTTCGCTCTCTAAAAATAGTATGGCCATTTTCTAGGTTGTAAGAAGTTTTTTCAATCTGTGTTGAGGTTTGAGCTTGTGTGAGGACAGACGAGATACTTTGCAGTTTGATGAACCGCGCAGACCTTTAGATTACCTACGGTGGTGTGAGGGCCACAGAAGTTTTGGGATCTTTCTCTTTCCCTCTCTCTCCTGAAGCTGTCTTCGTTCTTGAGTTCGACATTATTGGAATTTCATTTCTCGTCGATATAGTATCTTATGCACATGGTAATACCCAATTCATTCAGTGCCATTGGCGTATTGTCACGGTGACCATATGGAGAAGTCTTCGAGATTCCGCTTGACCAATACTCATGTGAAGTATAATTTGATAGCTGTCCGAATTAGCATCTAACGTCAGAAAAGATAAGGAAGTACTCACGCATCCTCGATAATGCTGGGTAGGGTGCCGTCAAGAATCTCATTGAATATCTTCGCGCTCTTAAATGTATTTACTCACGTGCAAGAAACCCGTAATGGAATGTGCCATAAATATATTGGGTGAGGAATGCTTTTCAATGGGTCTAGCAGATAATTACAAACCTTCTGCCCCAAGTCTAGCCAGGCGTCTTAGGCAGCTGTGACAAGATTGTTCTCCTCAACAATCTCTGTATCTACACGTTCTGTAATTAAATTGATCGTATGAAATAGTATTCTCGAGACACCCAAACGATCGCTCGGCGTCATAACACAGCCTGCTCGCCATGGGGATTTTAGCTTCGCTTTTGATCTTTCGTTCAAGACAACGGAGAGAAGAAGAGAAGAACTTCCCAAGCCTCTGAAAGCGACATGCTCGAGTCATGCCTTCACAATCTCATTAAAATCCACCCGGAATGTAGTTTATGGTGCTAGACGTTAAAGCTATGTTGGACTCTTCGATAATATCCTCCATATCATTGATCGAAGTTCTTTAAGTTCTCGACTACTGCGTTCGTGAGGCGATACAGCATCGAGAACTAGATCGTTCTCAATGATGATTATTTCCTGGAGTGCTGATGGCTCTTGGTCTGATCGAGGGCATCCTTCTTTAGTAAAATTGGGATGATCCAACATCTTCGTTTTCCTTTTCATTTTATTTCGTCTTGCTCGTCTTGCAACTGCTGGTACTCCGATATCGCTGGAGCTCCTTGTCTAAGTTGCGACTTGACCATGGAAGGATATATCCTAGACTCCCCTTTTTGCTGAGTTGTGGGCTGCCGTTCTCCCATAGGCAGTAGGGAGAGGTTGATCAAATGGCGAGGTAGAAACAAACATTCGTAGAGTGGGCACATGACCATGACCAAGAGATGGGAACTGGATGCAAGTCTGAAGAAGGTGTTGATTGGACAAGGGAGAGATGCCTTTTGCTACCGTTACCTTATGCAGGTGTTGAGGTGCTAACGCTGCAGTATCTTTGAAGGTACTGTAGCTAAGGCCACGCTATCACCCCGATACCAGATAAAGGCCATGCAGTGATGTGAATCGTCCGCAGGGTCTAAATGCGGCACGACACCAATTGATTATCTAGGCTGGGTAAAATGAAGACACATTATCACAGCATCTTCCTCTCTTCTTTCTAATATCGTGATGTTCTGTTGTGGAAGTATATGAAAGTGTGCTGATGCAGTGTCAACCGATGCGATGACATGCAAGGTCAAGGACAAGGCTTGACATTTTCGCATGGTGGCCGGCTTGTTCGGCCGCTTGACGGATTCTTTGGCTTCAGAAATTTGCTTGGCAAACAAGGCAAAATAGCATCCCTTTCCGAAAAGTCCACGCCGATAAGGAATTCCCACAACACCATCTCTTGCCCGCGCTCTCTGCAGCTTTCATTCCTTCCATACTCTTCTCTCTGTACCCATTCTTGCCCCTCTTCTTATCAACACCTGCATTGCTCTTCCTATCCTGCGACAAACTACTCTTTCCGATAGCTTCCTCCAAATTATACCTACTTCAAGTTGCCAGGTAGCCAAAACTTGACGACACGCGGCACGCGACAACCTGATCAACGAGATTGGCACGGCCAAATTTTAATTGCGTACCTTAGAAGATGTCCAGTGTTCGAACTCGGAGGCAGGCTGCTGCGGTTTCTTCTCCCTCAACACCTACACCCACTTCGAAGAACCAAGTCATCATGAATGGAAACGGGGCAGCTAAGGCTGCAGCGAAGGAGGACTACCCCAGGGAGAATATCTTCCTCTTTTATCCCAACATTATCGGTCAGTAGCACTCTAGATGGATCAGTTACACAATGCTAATGTATTGCAGGCTACTTCCGAATTGTCCTAGCCTTCGGAGCTCTCTACTACATGCCTCTCCACCCCCGAACTTGCTCCCTCCTATACAGCATATCATGCCTGCTCGATGCTTTGGATGGATATGCTGCGCGATACTTTGAGCAGTCGACCAAATTCGGTGCTGTCCTTGATATGGTAACGGATCGTTGCACAACCGCCTGCCTGCTCGTTTTCCTCTCCTCCGCCTGGCCACGATGGGCTCTACTTTTCCAGGGTCTTATCTCCTTGGATCTAGCTAGCCACTATATTCACATGTATGCCACACTTGTTATGGGAAACTCAGACCAGAGCCACAAGAAGGTGGACAAGTCCAGGAGCTATATCCTCCATCTGTACTACACAAACAAGGTATGTGTGATTTTCTGTCCAAGACCATCCACAAGCTGATAACTATAGACTGTTCTGTTCCTCTTTTGCGCCCTCAATGAAGTCTGCTTCATCGCCCTCTACCTTCTCTCGTTCTCCTCACCATACCTCTCTCCTTCCTTGCTCCAAACAGCTGCAGGCAGCAGCTCGGGCAGCACTCTCCAGCCTGGCAGCCCCTCGACCCCTGTGGTATCCTCTTTGTTCCCCAACCCATACAGCGCTGGTGCTCTAGAGATGGCACGAGCAAATAAGATGGACTCTTTTGTTCCATGGGTGATCTTTGCCGTCAGTCTGCCGGTTATGCTAGGCAAGCAGTTCATCAACGTGGTGCAGCTTGTTAAAGCATGCAACTGGTTGGCTGAGGGAGATATCGAGGCCAGACGTGCTGCGGGTCTACCAAGAAAGCAGAAGCAGAAGAAGTGACGGAGATGGTGATACTTGGGATCTTGGTCTAATGGTGGCACGTCAAGCTTCGGACGTGGAACATTCTTCGTTTGGCCTGTTGTAAGCGACTTGCACCCATTGCGTGCATCGTGTTGGCACTTTCATACCCTCGTTCTTGTACTTATAGGGTTTACGGTAGCTACATGCCTTAGTTATGTAGTCTCATTTTTTTGGCCGACCAACTGCTATCGTGGGAATCTAGAGGATAGTCGGGCGTTGAATCGGAAGGAAACGTTCATTTGTATTTCAAGCATTTTGAGGGGTTCCAACTCCATATATAGTAATCAATAATTTACCACGATTAAAAAATAGGTGTTTCCCGCCCATCTCTCTCTCCATATCCGGAAGCAATATTAATTGTGGCTCTGCGCTGCGCTGCTCCAGCCTCCACCAGCCTCCAAGAAATTATGATTTGGACCTCGAATCGAGCACCGGCGTCATAAGTGTCTCAAAACTGGAAGAGAAGAGAATAGTGGGGTTACAGTACCACTTCAGTGGTCGTACCTCTTTCGGGGCGGCCGCTGGGATGCTTTCCTTGGGATGATCAGATATTGCATGAACATTGATCTAGATTTATGGAAATTTGTGAGAGCCCAACCAAGGTAGAAGTCCAGATGCTTTGATGAATATGAGCTGCAGCAAAGGAGAAAAGGAGACAAAAGAACATCAACGTTGACTGTATATCCTCCCGCCCGTTGATAAGCTTACGCAGAGAGAGAAAAAGTCTTGGAAATTCCCCCGCATCTCTGTCTGTGGGATCAGCTGCCCAAAGCAGTTCTCAAACTCGGCAGACTGATACGATATGTGCTTGTGATTGTGGATTTTTGGATGGGGGTTTGAAGCTGCATCCGCCATTATTCTGGCATCTGCACTGCACTGTCTTGAATCAGCGCATCAGCGCATTTGCTGTCCCTGTACACGCTGTAGGCCCTCAACGGTGAACCTCTGGCTAGCTAGCTTTTCTGTAGCTCCTGTAGCTCCTGTAGCCAATCCCAAGTCTACCATTATTGGGTTCGGGAAGAATCGCTGGTGCCCGCCGAGGTCGCGACAAGTGGCAAGGGGCGTTAGTCGACTCGACAATTGGCTACGAAGTCCGCAGTTGAGGACCCAGTTGGGAACCTCGTCAAATACCAGAGTACTCTATTACGGTAGGCATGGTAGTGTGTCTACGGAGCATGCACGGTAAAGTGGTACAGTAGGGTACAGTGCTCAACCTGGCGTCACTGGCCCGTCACGATACACCTCAACTGCACATCCCATGCACGCTGTTCCTCAAGATTCCCCCCAACCCAACTCCTACAATTTTTTGGATATCTGAGTACATCCTTTCTACACTTTTTCGAATGCCTTGAAATCTACACGCCAAAGGGATTGAGTCTATCTCAACCCGCCAATTCAATTAAAAAACATGTCCGAGTCCTCACCCCCGCCCCGTAAGCGATTTGAACCGCAACCCGTTGAAACAACGGTGAAGAAGAGCAGGAAATTCGTTGTTGAGCCTGTCGAGACCAGCACGCGGAGTAGCAAGAAAGCAGATGTGCAACAGGACGAAGGCATACACAAGACAGATGCTACTCCTCCTAAACGGCGTTTCGTGCCTCAACCGGTCGAGACGTCGTTCAAGAGCAGCAACAGAAAGGCGGTCCATCCCCTCCCAACACCGGAATTGACTCCAGTCCCGCGAACGACACCAAGCCCTCCACCGGCAGACACTCCCAAAGTACGACGCAAGTTCACGCCGGAACTCATTGAGACATCAAAACGTTCGAAGAAAGCTGGAGATAAGACACCTGCTACGCTCCCAACAGACAAGACAGACATCACACCTGGCACAAATCACATCTATGCCGAGCGAAAGAGAAAGCAACGGCCTATACCTAGCCCACTCCCACCTTCGAATACTCCAGTGGGGAGTGTTACTGCTATACATGTGGTGACGCAGATTCCACCCCGACCTCCCATACGGCAGGGTTCTATGCGGCCACACCCAAATACCAGGAGGAGCACGCGACAAAATTCATTCCAGCCAGAACTTGAAGCCATACAGTCAGAGGAGAGCTCCATGAACTCGGAAGATGATTCGGACGATGGCGACGCAACACCATCAATGTCGGCATCTATGGTGTCGTCGGAGGATTCCATGCAGAGGTTACAGCTGGCGCGGACACGAGAGAGTTGTGATGATAGGTTCTCTGGATACCTACTTGCTCTGGCTGCGAAAGCGGCAGAGAAACAACTACGAGAACAGGCTCTTGCTGCCTTCCCAAACAGCGACTTTCACGAAGTCGTTGAGCACTTCTATGATCGAGAATTATCTGACGAGGAAGAGGTAGAGGGTGTTGGACTGCTCCCAGACGAGCCACAAAGACAAGGAACAGAAATCGGATGGGCTGCTAAGGAGATGCAAGCTCATCAAGAGAAACTCAATCGATTACGAGAAGATGAGACACAAAAGAAAGTTGCTGCAGAAGCTACAGCGCCTTCGTTCCGGGATCCATTCTGGACGAATGGCATGACGGAAAAGAACACTGCCTTCGCCAGAGCGAATGAACCCTGTTGACAGGGTGCATGCCCTTCGCCCAAAGCCACAAAGTTTGAGTCCGATCAACGACACGACGTGCAACCACACCGCGCAGAAGATGGTGGTGGTCTCTGGGGCGGATATTGTGTTGCTGAAGAAGCAGGCGAGTACCTCTCGCCAGCAATCCACAAAGGACCAGATATGATCCACACTCCTCACCTCGAACGGGACGACCCCTTCTCCCAGGCTTTCTCCCACGAAGTTCCATCTACGAGCGAGAGCAAGAAATCAAGACCTAGTTCCCCACGTGGAGGTGTTCATATGCTTACTGGGCTTGACGACCGCTTGAAAGCGGAAGTTGCCAGATCCAAGCTGGAAGAAGCCCTCTACAAAGAATTTGACGACAATTTTGTCACGCAAGTTTACAACTACCTCTCCCTCGGCTATCCAGCTTTGGCCCGACAGTACGATGAGGAGTTGGCCAAAATCTCTGGTATCACCGAATCAGAGCTGCGAAGAGATGATGGCCAGAAGAACGCCAAAGGTCATATCGGTGCTCCAGATAAGGTTAAGCTCGAGAATGGCGGAGACAGTGGAGATTATTGCGCAAGGTGGAAAGCTTTGAGAATCTATATATTGGAGTGGGCTCGTCAGCATCCAAGTCTAACGAATAGCGCTATTGGCCCTAGCGCATGGGGCGTTCGGGCAAGGAGAGGGAGCTGGGCCATATGAAAGCTCTCTGGTCGTCTGGTTTGTGCGGTGCAGCATGATGAGCGGATTCGCTGGTTATGTTGACGACTTTAATTCAAGTACAAAATTGCAAGAGTACATGCAGGCGTATAGAGGAGTTTTTGCTTCGGAGTTTAAATTCCAATGTTGGGGAATACAGTAAAGCATGGAGTGGGGGGCCTCAGGATGGCAAGGTGCATATTAACGACGCTTTCTTATCTCCTGATTATTCTTTGCATGGCTCTATATTTTAGGCGGTCGACTGTTCGATTGACCTTATGTTCGATAAGACAAGAGGGAGTACCTATTGGTCCTTATTCTCATTCTTTAAGCGAGTGAATGAGGTGATGAGTGAGGGCCGGCGATGGGACTTTAGTCGAGGCTCTGGGTGTGATGTAGTTGGCGGGAGGTATATATCTTACATACACAGTAAATTATATGTACTAACTCGCACAAAGACGATAGAATTAAGATCTATGTTTAAAGTGAGGCTGGGTCCTCGACCTTGCTTGGTCGTCTTTGTATCCTATTACCTTTGACTACTTCGATACCTTATATCTGTCGGCTTAAAATAAAGGGCCTAATCTTTAAGGGTTACTATTGCTCGAATTCCAAGACCAAACAGTAACGCTTCGCCTTTGCCTCCCACTCTTTGCTGGGCAGCGAAGACGGATCCCCTACCTGTACGCGGCGCTAGCTACGATACATGTTACCCCATATTGGGCCTATTCAAACTTGCTTCGCCTTCGCTAAGTAGAGTCGCTCTTCCCCCTTTTCCTCTATTACACTCTAGTTCTTAGTAAAGTGTTAAATATTAGTAAAATCATATCTTTTTAATTTATTTAAATAATATATATTACTTAAGAACTAAAATAATAATACTTTCTAGTCCCTTCTCTTCCCTACCTGTATAGATACAGGGATACTACTATATGAGACTTAAACGTCTACCTAACTTTTGGTATCCTAGTTCTTGTCAAAAAAAAAACCCCCCATTATCTAGAAAGATAGATATTGGATGAAATCCAGGTATCATTGCCTTGCAAATACTTTGTATAATAATAGTCTTGTGATCAGTAATAGTATTTATTTGGAGAACCCAAATAATGCAAGACTTCGGGACAGTTTCCAGAATGATTTTTCGTTGACTTGTACATCATGGTGTATTTCGTAGGCTTTCTTTCATTAATGCTGTGATGAACTAACTGAGAGTCTTGATATGTTAGGTAGATCATCATCTATGATTTGAATTTCGGAGAGAGAGGAGAGAGAAGAAGCAATTGTTTGGTTATCGTTATCCGTACTTCCCTTTTACTATTTTGAATGGTAAGTTTCTTTTTGAAAGGAGTATGTATGACCATGGATGGATATGGGGTGGAATAAGGAGTTAGATAAGTCTTGGGATAAGTTTGTTGTAGCTTTGAATTGAGTAGATGCTTATATGAGTGGCTGGTGATGTGAGAAACTGTTTCGACTGAGTTTACTTAGATCGCTAGCTCGATTAAGAAGTGCTACATTCGAGAATGATTTCGCCTCTCTCTCTCTCTCTCTCTCTCTCTTGGGATATGTCCATAATAACTTTTTTTCAACGAGATCTTCGATCGATCGTTCTTTCTATCATATAGGAAGCCATCCACGAACCAGTTTAGCGAGTGAGGATTACCTCTACGATATATCAGCATAACCTCTCTGTACAACTACAAATTAGAGCAGTATACTTACTTATCGTCCTTTAGAAGAGTCTAAATAACTAGACTTTAAAGCAACACTTCTGCTGAATTAGTTTTCCCTTTCTTTCTTACTTAATACATCCATGCTCGCCAAGAACATTTTACTCAGAAAGATCCTCCTCCTCCTCTTTCTCCTCTTAGATTACCATTAACAACACCTTCCTGTTCTGAGATATATTTACCCAACCATATCAATCGACCTGATCACTTACCTAAGAGAGCAGATCAGCAAATCCTAGATAATACACTTACTTCGTCTATCATCATCTGTGAGAATGTTGAGAAGTTCTGGCGCTGCACTGCACTGCGATGCTGCTAATAATGTTTTAGGCTGAATAGGTATACGTGCCTAGTTTGAGTAGTAGGTACAATTAATGCAAAGAACTGATATTTCTACTCCTGGAGAGAGAGCTCTAGGTGGAAATTTTTCGATCTCTAGAGGATTTATTTGCCTGGTCTGGAGAGTGCATGCGTTGTTGAGTGGCTTATTAGTATCCAGGTAGTCTATGAGATGATTAAGTTTGAAGCGTATGACAGCGTATACATGGGGGGATATCAAGATTTAGTGCGGATATTGGATCTTCTACTTCATGGCTTTCGGGAGATTCTATCCATTGTCTGATTAAGAAAAAAGTCTTGGAAGTAGTTATAGAATTGATTGTACGTCGGTGAAAGCTGAGTGTCTTGTACTCCTGGTTGGTGGAGGGTAATGATTCCGAGTCGTAAAGCGGAAATGAGGGTAGAGTAAGAATTCCGAAGTGTGTAGCGGAAGGAAGGGTTGTAATATCATTTTAATCATTGGCGTACGCAGTTCTAATCGGGAAAATCTACTACCTCAAGCCTCGTAATAATCAAGTCTTATGTTAATTAAGTGACATAAACCTGTATGGGTATTAAGTTTTAGCTATCTTCTAGCCAACTTTTTAATCACTATATTCATACCTGTTCTCAGGCTTTTATTCTATACATTATATATATATGTCTACTTGGACTCCTTGGCCCCACTCGTTCTATTCGTCAAATGCCATGTGTCTGTACTATGGCATAGATATTAACTCAATTTCCAAACAACAACACTAGCTGCTGGAATATCCCCCGCCTCGCCAATAATCAACTGTGACCCATTACCTACCACTGGTGGTGCTACACTCTCTACCCCGTAATTAAACGCCCACAATAAGTTCCCTCGTCTAAGTAACCTTAACGAACCACCTAAATCGTTCTCCTTACTTGCGAGCGTTCCTGTTAAATCTGAAATGCCCGCCGAGGCTGCTACATCGCCCAAGTATGATACTAGCAAATCTGTTGGCGGGTTGAAGGCCAGATAATGATATAGCCCGTCCTCGCTTGCGCACGCGGCTGGTTTGCCTGCCTGAAGCGGTGATGTGTATGAGATAGTCGCGTTGCTGGTCTGGTTCTGACGCGCGCATACGATCCATTCCTCACGGTAGGAGATGCTGTAATTGGTCCCAGCATACTTAACACCGCTGCCCGCAGTGCTCGGTGGTGTTTCGACACGCGTGACGCGCATGGGCAGGCGATCACGCAGAGTACCGGCTGTTGGATTCAGTCCAGGTACCATGGCGAAGTCCGCTGTCTTAGAGCCAGTGTGCGGTCCGAAGACGACAGGACCGCTGAAAGAGGCTAGAGACGCATTGAAAGTGTCTGGAATAACTGGCAGACTGGGCACAACGACCATCTTGTATCCGTCTAGAGGCTGGTCGGTCCCAATCACGTCGATGGAGAGGCCGAGACGGCGGAGCGCTGAGTAGAAGACATAGACCAAGTCGAAGTACTTGAGGCTGGCATCGTCGTTCAAGGCCGTCTTCACGTCCCAAGAACCACTGTACGGCTCGATGGCCCAGACCCAGACTGAAGTGTAGTCAAAAATTAAAGCAACGTCTGCTTGGCCCTCTACAGCATCAATAGCTTCTTTCAACTGGGGTAGTTGCTCTCTGATTAGTGTTTGCACCTCATCAAACCCCTCGTCCGCTGTACCGTCGGAAAGGTGCAAGCCCGACAGCGTTTGCTCTTGGGCGTATGGTACCTGTCGCCAACGGAAGTAGTTCACCATGTCTCCCGAAGCAGCAAATGTCTCCAGCGTCCAGAGTTGCACCATGCCTGTCCAAGGAGCTACGCGATACTGGTTCCAATTGAGCATTCCCGGCTGCATCTCCATGACTCCAAAAGGACCTGAGAGATTTCCATAGGCTGCCCCCGCGACGCCGCGATACAGCGCGTGGTGCAATGCTTGGTAATCTGGAAGCCCTGTACGCATGTACTCGACCAGCTCAGCGTCTGACAACCACGAGAACGCGGAAGGACCTGCTAGGGGGTACTCGTCGAAGGCGGCGAAGTCAATACCCACCTCACGTGCGAACTTGTAGTGATCGAAATCCAAGAAATCCATCTGTAAGTTCGTCGTAATGGCATGATTGGGCGCGTACTGTCTGAGTATCGTTGCCTGCTCCTTGGCAAAGTCAATAACCATATCAGAGCTGAATCTATACCAATCCAGAGTGTGTGCTTGGTTAGTGGTGTAAACTTCCAAGAAGGGCGGCTGCACTGCTTCAAAGCTCTCAAACTGAGCGGACCAGAAGACGCGGCCCTGTACCGTGTTGAGATTCTCGATAGTGCCGTATTTCTGCTGTAGCCAGGTGCGGAATCTGATGGCAGCATTGTGATCATAAGAGCGTACAGTGTCATGACAGCCGAATTCATTATCCAACTGCCAGGCGACTATCGTTGAGCTGTTCCCGTAGCGCTCCGCGAGTTTCTGCGTGATTCCCTGGCTCAAATTGCGGTAGTCGAATGACGAGAAGCTGTAGTGGCGTCGAGATCCGAACAGAAGCGTGGCATTGGTCACATCCACATGGTTGACGTCGTACTTTTGCATAATCCAGCTGGGGGGTGCAGCTGTAGGCGTCCCTACAATGGCCTTGATACCGTACTTGTCAAACAGGTCCAGCGTCTTGTCAAGCAGTGTGAAGTTGTACTGTCCTTCCGTGGGCTCCAGAACAGTCCAGTCGAACTCATTGATGCGAACATAGGAAATGTTATTATCTCGCATCTCGGCAACATCTGACTCCCACATCCATTCTGGCCATTGCGAGGGGTAGTAGTCAACAGCCAAGTGAAGACCACTGGGCCAACGATCGAGAGAAGGCGCAAGAGTGCTACGCTTTTGTTCGAGAGTTGGCTCGCTGGAGGCACTATGTGCCAGGAGAGCAAGTGCAGCTGCTACAAAGAGACGCATCTTTGGCGAGGGAGACCAAGACCAGTGAGTAAGATGTGAGGACTGAAAACAAGAGATACCCTAGGAGACAGCTGACTTTATATTTATTCATACCTTATTTACCCTACTGTACACTCGGAGTCAACTCTGCCGAGTCACCCGTCTTGCGGGTCGGGTTGAAGCCATGTGCGGAGAAATAGAAGAAAAAAGTCAATTGCAAAGGTGGAGAGTAGCGAACACATCCTGACCAGCCTGACCAGCCTGACCTGGATTCCAATATGACGATGTGGGGTCTGTCACTAACCAGAGTGTCGGTGTGGATTTCCGAACGTACGACGACAAGGTGGTATCGGTATGTACGTCGGGTGATTGATGATATGGTATAGGCTGGTGCGATTCTGCAGAGTAACTAAGAAGAGATGATCTTGTTAATACAGGACACAGGAAAGAAGGGCAAAAGGTCTGGATGGTAGGTACAGTAAGAGTGGTGGTTGTGTTAAGGTTATTAAGTTCTACAGTACCGAGGTCTGCTTTTGACGTCAGAAATGCTACTAAACTGGATGCGGAATACTTGAGTTGTACTCGTACAGTTACTTGGAATTTCACTTCCATCAGATACCTGGGTCCTGTACCTATATCGTCATATGCAGTGAGTTAGCTAATATACTTAACATCAGACGGAGAAGTAAGTCAGGACATTTAGCTTAACAACAGCACGTAATCTCAAGAACTACAGCTATCTTGCGCATCAGGAGAATGGTTCATGTCACCCAACTCCGCATAATCCTCGGTTAGCGAGCATGCTCTCTGGGGCCCCTCTATGTCGCTTCGACGCTTGACATCCGACAATTATGCGGAACCGCCCCAATCTCATCTCCCTTGCCGATTCCGACTTGACTGTGGAGTATCCGCTTTCTTCCTTGTGAAATGAACTTAGCATTTTGATCGCATTTTGACAAATTTGATTATGTACTCGTACAGCTCGTACGCCGTATAGCTCGTACTTCGCACAGTCAGCTAACATCCGGAAAAGCGGAATAGAGTCTCATGCTTTTATCTGACTGCCCTGAGTAGTATGCGTAGCTAAAACGATGCATTTATTCAAGCGTTGTGATTAATTCTTGCCTAACTAGTCTGCAAAAGCAGATAAGGTTTATATAACGACACTTAAAAGCGTAAGTCTTCTTGACTAGTGTTTAAGTAGTAAACGAGGGGGAGAATAATTATGTTATAGAACAAGAATGGCGTATTTAGTTATACAGATTTAACATGTATATCGCTTTAGCTAGGCATTCTACTAGACGTAGTATAGTAAGGAACGAGAATGGTTCTAGAGATCTAGGGGACACGAAAACTAAGTGATTCCGATGCAGGTCAATGCCGCGTCTCGAACTGAACAGCTATATCTGCATAATCGATTTTCCAAGGATCTCCTAAGATACTTGCCTAGATAACACAAGCTTTACTTCGAGATTATAGTTTTGGTAAAAACAGTTAGTTTTGCAAATCAACAACATTATCAAGAAATTTGCTAAATCAGACCTATGAACAGTAAGTAGTAAGAAACAATTATCCGCAGCGTAAGAAAATGATTTTCATTGTTTCCATTCATATCCGCTGAACATCGTCCGTCCACTCCTTCTCCAGATACTACTCATGAACCCGCTTATAGTCGTTCCTTACAAACATGCTTCTCATCCCAACCATCGCTTCCCATGAACCATTCCAGAAACATCGTACTCTTCTTCGCCTCCCTCAATATCTTGAACATAATCCCCCGTCAAACCCCCAAAAATGAATCTCTGCATAGACATTATACACAATGAATAAATTCGTCTTCGCAGCATCCCCAAGTTCATACGTCCTATCGCTCTAGGTCCTCCTCGTATAACCTAAGCAACTCTTCTTGACTGCGTCCCTTCAAGCTGCCCACGTATGTATAATATCTCGGAGAGTATACAGTCATCCGACAGAGGAGATTGAATCTGTAGCCTTGATCAGCTATGTGGAAATCTTTGTTTTTGGCAAGAAACGAGGTCTGATTTTAGTGGGTAGAAGCGAATAATTCAGTGCTGTTGTGAAATCGATCAGATGAGTTAGACGATTCTGATTGCTTTGCAGGTAGAGTGGAGATTTTATGTAGGAGGAGGCGGTAGAGAGAGCGACTAGAAACTATGAAGTCAATCCTGGTGAGCTTGGAGTATAGTAGGGTAACTTTCTTTGTTGTGAGGGGAGGGGACGGAAGTGCTATACTCAGACAGATGACTGTTGGCTGAGTGATTGGAATGTACAGTACGACGTTAGTATTGGTGATATTGGAGAATAGTTGGGTGGTACTCTTCGGGGATGCTGGTAAGAGAAAAGCATATTTATGCTGATGCCGAGCTTGACGCTACGTCTCCTTTTCCAGCTGCAAATCCCAATATCTATAATCTAAATTATATCTGGGATTGAAGACAACCTCATCAGGAATTTAAGGATATATACTCTCACTTCGGATACGGAATACTCGTCTCTGCATTGCAGTGTTTACCATGCAGAATTTGGGCGTGGCGGGTCTGAGAAATTTACTCCTTGAGTACAATGGGAGCCTGGGAGGAAATCCGAGATCAATTAATAGCTGTTATACAGATTTTAAATGATTCTTGTTTCTGCAAATACCTTTTGGTCGGATTTGGTGGTCTTGATTGCATTGGAATAAGGTCTGACTTCGTGTGACTGCAAAGCTTTTAACGAAAGTTGGACTTCTGATAGTGAAATTTTCTGATAGTGAAATTTTCTGATAGTGAAATTTTCTGAATCAATTCGATTATTACTATCGTGGGTGGAATCTTGAGGGACTGTGAAAATCGACTTGTTGATTTCTGTTCTCAGTGGGCCTTTAGGATAAAGTAGGGAGAGAATTTTCAAAAATGACTGAGTCGCATCCTTTCTTTTCGAAGATTTGGCGGACTGTAGATTTATCTTCTTTGGCGTAGGATGCTTCCCCTTCCTTTCGACACTAGTCTCGCGCTGAGGATTAGATGACTCCATTTTGAAGTAAATATGGTTCGAGGGAATATGAGTAAGAAAATTTCCACTGTCTTTTGGCGAGCCAAGCACTTTGCGGGGGAATACCTGGGTGTGAAAAAAGGGACCCTGCGATGGTTTGAGAGAATTGCCCAAAATTAAAATTCAAGAGCGGTACAATGCGAGCTATGCAGGAATGCAGCTCTTTACCCCTGAATGTCGAGGCTAATTTGCCGAGTAGGCACCTTAGCAATTAAAGGGTCAGACTTATTGCGCCCTACTGCACAATTGATGGACTTGTCATCCTCATGTTTTGAGCTAGAGGCGTCTGTGCACTAAAGGCGGAGGCGTGGGCGTGCTATTATGCTCACGTAACTAACATTTACAGTACGAAGATGTCAAAATAAGCGTGTCGCTTGCTGATCTCCCTCAAATTGCTCCCTTTCTACTTTTGTACTCGCGCTGTCAGATGGATTTGACTAATCAATTAGGCCTAACTGTGCTCGGAAAGCACTGGTTTTAGGGGGCGTACGCGACGAAGAACATGGAAAGCTAGGACTAATCTGTGAAGTTCCAAGCTACCCCATCTCGCTTCAGTAGGCTTACGCCAAAATTAAGTTATCCGTCTGACTGGCATACGGTCATAGCAGAAGGTAGAACCGTTTTGTTTACGAGAGCCTTTCTGTGAGCCCAAGTTCTTTGATTGAGTCCTTTTGTCCTGGCTTCAGAAATATCGTTTGAAAGTCCTGAAAAGTATTCGAATAATATATTTTCAATATTATACTTCGCAGTGCTCAGAATGTAAACTTAACCTCCCAGGGGGAGAATAGTAGCTATTACAAACTTTGGACAAAATTATGTTCTCATGTCTATGAAGCATTACTCTAATTTACACTTACTGTTCTCGCAGCTCTTTGGCCTCCTCTTTTCGTTATCGTTATCCCCTAAATCTCCTAGCTGATGTACTAATTGCCTCTCCTATTGTGCCCAATATGATTTTACGTTCTAGTTCTAAATTGAGGTTTCACTGGACTAGAGAACGCCAGGCTGCCACCATTTGCTGACACGAATTTGGGATGCTCGGAGCTAAAGCAGAGGCAGAAAGGGAGAGTATAGATATAAAAGGTCCTCACCAGAGTAAACCTTTGCTTCTCTCAAGTCACATTCAAAAGACTCATTCTGTCGTTTACATCAGTACCCAGTCTCTCGATTCTTCACACTTTCATTAATTCAATTTTCCTTACGACTTTCAAGCAACACTAGTCGCTAATACACTCGTTTACACAATGAAGTTGACTACATACCTTATTGGTGCCTCGGCTGGCACAGCTCTTGCCTACCCTGGCATGGGCAACCTAATGACGGAGCTTTCCAAACGACAAACATCATCATCAGGAAACGCAACAGTTGAGATGATTGGAGATTTGATCAATGGCGCTACGACTGATGTCGGTAACGAGGTCAAAGACTGCTTGCTCGGCAACATTCCATGCGAGAATCTCACACCCAAGGTAAATATTTATATTCTTACTTAACGATTATATCAGACTGACATTCGTGCAGAGTTATAGTGCGCCAGATCTGGCTAGTCCGGCTTGTGCACAAGATACATGCTGTGTCTGGAACTACATCCAAGCAGACCTTGTCAAGCTATTCTCGAACGACGATGGTACATGCAATGGCCTTGCTCGGGCAGCTGTCCGTCTCGGTTTCCACGACGCAGCAGCTTGGTCTACCACAAGTGGACCTGGTGGTGCTGATGGCAGCTTAGTGCTAAGCCTGGACGAGATCAACAGATCCGAGAACAATGGACTGCAAGAAATTCGGGGCCATGCTCTGGACATACTCCACCAATACGCTGTCTACGGAGTTGGAGCAGCAGATCTTGTTCAATTCATGCACAATGTTGCTACAGTTGTCTGCCCTCTTGGTCCTCGAGTTCTCACATTTATCGGACGCCACGATCGCTGCAAAGCCGATCCTGCAGGCCTCATCCCCGACACGCACTCCCCAGCTGAGGAATTGATTGAGCTCTTCGAGAACAAGACAATCAGCGACAAGGATCTCATTGCCCTCATTGGAGCACACACCCACAGCACAACAATTCTTCGTTGATCCTTCCAAGGCAGGAGAATCATTGGACTCAACCCCAGGTGTCTGGGATGTGAAATTCTACAGCGAAGTCTTGGCCCCAAGCCCACCTGCGTAAGATTCCCTGAAATCTGTACCTCTTATGATGATGCCACTAACAATCAATCTCAGTGGCGTCTTCCGTCTTCCAAGTGACCAGGCTCTCGCCAATGACCCAGAAACTAACCCTGGCTTCCATGTATTCTCGGTACGTTATGAGCATTATAACCCCGAGATCACTCTTCTACTCCCATAAAATATATTTAGAACTTCCTCACTGACTACTGTCCTTGCAGAACCCAACAAATGGCCAACAGGTCTGGAATGCTGCCTATGCCACTGCCTACGTCCGCCTATCTCTCCTCGGCGTCAACAATATCAACAAGCTCACCGACTGCACCAAGGTTTTGCCCGACCCAGTCACCAGCTTCTAAAGTTAAATACCTAATGATACTGATATTCTTGAACTACTTTCTACATACTAGAGAGTTATGGATATCTCGGGTTTAACTTTTTTGAGGAAGGGGGGGATGTGTGTGAGATTGTTTTTGTTGTAGTTATGATGTGGAGTAAGAAGTTTGGGGAGATGTATAATAATTAATCGTCGCCATACCTAATTAATTCTACACACGTTAGTTTGGCGTATAAATAGACTGAAGTGAAATCATTCTACTTGGTGTGTCTTTGGAAAATTACTATAGTGTGTATAGAGGTAGTGCTTAGAATCTATAGTTAGGATTATAAATGATTTTGTTTTCATGTATATGTGATATTGACTAGCTACAGAGGTAGTAAGCAGCATTGTCAACTAATAGCAGCTATCTTAAAAGCTCGGCTAACCTTCACAAAAAACAACAATTCTATATCAAATATAACTCTATCTCGGCTAACAGAACAAATACAAGATAAAAACATGTACTACTTCAAACAATCTCGAAATCTCATCCGTCTCAAGCCTAGCTACTGCTATGACTTTCCGATTGCAACTATACTTGCCGAATTTAAGGCAACATATCTCTCACAGTCGCTATATTCTGCAACTCAAGACTCTCTTGACTACGTGAATCCACAATCTCTTCAGTTAAAGTATTAGGTCGTTTATGGTCATTGAAAATAAAACTTAGATGTGAGTTTGAAAGTTCTTGGATTTTGATAGTGCGGTTGTATTCTTTGGATCTTGCGATGCCCTCCCCATTGGCGTTCAGAATGTTGTCAAGCGGAGCTTCGGATTTAAGAGCGATGACGAACATGTCTAGTAGGGAATTTATAGCGGGGCTTTTCCATCCGTAGTAAACTACTACCACTGTGTGGATTAGTGTAATCAAGATATGTGTTAGGAGAACGCCAGCTGCGAGGCGACGAGTAATGCCTTCCATCGAATAGCTATAGCCGTAATAGAGCCTCGTTATGTTGAACGCGGTAACATTTCCTAGGTCGACCTCGGAAATGTTTACCACCTCTATATCGAGGTAGTCCAAAGATTCAGCAAGCCCTTCTAATGTCGGGTCAGGTACGCCAAGTAAAACCTTAACTTCCATTTCGATTCTAGCCATTGCGTCTGCTACAAGAACCGCAAGCGAAGCCCCAGTTGTAGTAAAATCCACTGGGAGCTGACGTGACATCTGTTGAGCAAATGGAATAATAGTATAATCTGGCGGCAACGCTAATTTTGCCCAATCGACATCAATTTGCACATGACTTTCAGGTTCAGTAACGAGTGGTCGGCCCAGAACTTCATCTTTGAAGCCAGCTATGTTGTCGGATATAGAAGTGTGGATATAGGCATCATCATTAGGCATAATATATGTGTCGACACGTTGCCAATCAGCATATATAGAGCAGGTAATAATATCAATGTCCGATTGAGATGACTCTGAGATAGATGTATTTATAAATGCCGCTGCAATCGATGGCGTGTTATTTGCTAGGTATGGAGGCTCCACCCAATGACCTGCCATCGAAGCTGTCTGGTTCCTCAAGTCAAAAATGGAACTGGCATCAATTTTGAATTCTGGCCCAGCCATAGTCGGGAATGATAAAGTCTCTGCAAGACTCGTCTTTGTCAAGTATGATCCATTGCCAACCGTGAGCGTATATTCCTTGCAAAAAGAAATAGATCGAGGTGCTAGAGGTTGCGAGATGTTGAACAGATGCAGTTTGTACTTCACTTGCTCTCCCCGCCAAAGCTCAGGGATGGGGGTAAGCGCTTTTCCTTTCATAAGGAATCTGTCGACAGAGATGGCAGTTGTGTAAAAGGGCCACCACCAATACGTTGACCAATCGTAGACAGGATACGCTGAATCCGTAGCCATACCCGTTATTAATCTGTTGTAAGATTCAGATGTACCATTATCAACAATAGGTATTATAATGTTTAGGAAGGGTACCTGTACATTAGACGCTAGGCTACTCTTAAGGAAGGTTGAGAGACCACCGGCCGGGCAGTGTTCTGGAATTAGACTACTGGTAAAATTGCAATCGGAAGGCGGGGAATTTGCAAGCGTGATATGTGCAGGCCATAGCAGAGATTCATTTGCAGCGGCAAATAGTTGAATCTGGTTTTGCGAGAAATGTTGTGCACTTGTATTCGTATCAAGAAACCCCTGCAGGTCAATGTCATATGGAACGTTCCACCATCCTATAGAAGGCAACATCAATATGGCCGACGAGGGGCCAATAATAGCAGTCAGACCTCCTAGAAGTATAACTAGGAGGAAGAAGAGGATACTGCGAATCCTAAATCCTTGGGTAAAGCATTTACTCCAAAGACCCGGGGTCCAAAGTGAACTGAGGTTCGTAGTCTGAAAGGCTGCTAAGGCTCCCCCAAGCGAAAGTCCTCGGCCATATAGAAGCTCATACTGAATGTAATTGATAGCAACTATAGACAGTGATGCTGCCATCAGGGCTTCATGGATTTTCGCTGCTGCAAATTGAAGAGCATTGAGCCGAATATTTTGGTTCGGGGTATCGAGAGTCTCGTAGAAGGTGATAGAGAAGTTCAAGACCAGTAAAGTGACCGAAATAGCAATAGCAGGCAGATGTATAGTGCAACTTCTCAAGGTTCTCCATCTCTCATTATGGAAGTATCGTGTGTTCTGATGCCAGCTTTTGACGAATCAATTTGATAAATTCTTGTCTTGTTGTTGACAATCTACGGCGGAGTACTTCTGAGTTGGACACGATCGATCAACCTTTCGAGGCACCATTATCCGATAAAGTAAGATAGACAGCACAAGGCGAAATATAGAGAAGCACACGCTGAGTATCTTGAGGGGAAGAATAGAAATTAGAAGGGAGGTAACACCCTTACATACAATTCAGCCGCTTGTCGCTTAGAGCCCGTTCGGCTGCTAGATGAAAGCGTAAATGACTCCATATGATGGGTTTCATAAAAACTGAAAGTTCATTGCACTAGTTCTGTGCAATAGAGCTGCGGAAGATCTGTTTCAGTAGATGGAGCATGAAAAGACTGTTCTATTGTTCTAAAGAGAGAAGAGAAAAAGAAGAAGAAGCTATTAGGCATTTATACAAATAAGTAGTTCAAAAAACGAGCACCTCATGGGTTCTGCTGGGCGATGCGAGCCTTTCGGCCCGTGCTGCACGTGCAACAAAGTTTTCATGTGCAACCACCAAGGCGTTCAGTATATAAATGATCATATAATATGTGAAAAGTACATATGATCATTTACGATTTGTATATAATTTCTGAAGAGATGTGAAATATTTCATATACGCTTTCATATGGCAGCCGAACGGGCTCTTAGGGAACTAATAGCTGGAGTCAAAGTAGGGTTGCATTGCATTACTAACTTAAATCAAGCGACCTCTAGTGACGCGTGGCTGCATACTTCCGATCTGGTGAATCACAAAGAGGAAAAGAGCGAGGCTCTTACTAGTCTTGTAGATGACAGTTGTAAAGTCTAGAAGAAATTACCGAAAGACTGCTGACTGATGGTTTAGCTTGGCTGAAAACATACATACCTTATGGATATGAGAAATTGAAAACCGCAATTTTGTTGCTGGATTCGGTCACGACTAGTTAGAATTCCATCTGAAAACAATATAGTACTAAAGTAAGAAATAAAACCTCCTTCCATGAACTACCACGGTTAGATTTCCCCCCTGAATAAGTGTAGTCCTCATTACTTAATACACCGGCAATGGCTGAATAAATGGTTCAGTCTCTGGAATTCTTTCCCCATCAACCCAATTTCCATGAACCGCAGATCGCAAGCCTATAGTCCGCATATTAATTAGCAAGCTGACAGATTATAATATCATTTATTCCAAGCTAGATGAATAAATGCTTCGTGGAAGGAAGGAAACAGTTAGAAACTTACGGAATGGCAACACGACCTTCCCTACCACCTTCTGAAAATCCCTAGTATCTTGAATAATCTACTCGGAGAAAAATCAATATCAGCAAACAGACATGTCTCCAAATGAAACTTGCTCAGTTGAGCAATAAGAAGAAAAACAAGAAGTTAAGATTATAGGGAGGTAGGAGAGTTCCTTACGAGTTCGTTCCTCTGCAGAGGAACATTATCAACCATAGTAATCAAGAAACCATCACCTTCACCCGCTTCGATTGAGCGAGGACTAAAAGCCGGTTCCTGCACAAGACATCCCACACCGGGAGAAAAGTACTCAACTTTATGCGTCTTGTAATCTAAACGAGCGAGACAATTGAGGCCTTGATATAGTTGGGCTGATGCATCGTCTGAGGGCTTGAAGCAGTCGAGGAAGGTGTATCTTGCTGTTTTGTACGCCAAAGAGGTTAGTTGGTTATTATTATTATTCATTTTTGAATGGGAAATTGGGAAGGAGAAAGGAAAACTGGGGTTATTTCTTACTCTTGATTGTGAGGAATCGTTCGTCAATGCGAGGAAATTCGCATGGCATGTTGAGAAGGATTTCTGAAGTTTTTTAGTTATTAGTTGGTTTACTTGGGACTTGATAGATTGGTTGAAGGAGAGTGATTTGTAGGAATATTTACCTGGGTCTTCCATTTCATCACTTGTGCTGTTTGGATCAATTACCCATTTCACATATGTTACCGCGATATCGCTCGGGTTGGGATTTGAGCCTTGACGGCAAGCTGATCGAGGTAATATTAGACAGGAAATTCACTCCAAGGACATCAAATTCCATAAGATAGAAGAAACTTACGTAGGAAGGCGAAGGCATTGTTAGAAGCGGTCGAGGAATCGAAATAGCTGTGGAAATTCTAGTCAACCGTCATGTTCAGGAGGATATATATGTCTCTCAGAAATATTGCTTGGAGGCAGAGAAAAGAACTCACATTTTGCCATTTTCTTCCCAAGTTGCCCCAGAATGGATCGCCATGCAGTTCTTGTATTTGAACCACTTGATTTGACCTATTTTGTTACGAGGGATTACACCGAACCATGCTGGGCATTCTTGATCATAGTACCTTCTCCGGAAAAGACAGATCAGTAAATTGCTTTTTGGTTCTTGATTCTTGAATGATGATCCTCACCATTGATGATTGCCTTCCTTTTCGATGTCTTTAATGTTTACCATAAATGGCATCCTCATTAGAATGAATGACATAATTCTTGGTCTGATTCTACCTTAGCACACTCTCTACTTTTGTTTGTAATGATATAAATTGATAGAGATGCTTACGATAGCACAGTCATGGATGATACCACCGCCGGGGAATTCTAATTCTCGCTGGAGAGATAGTTTGCCGTCTTTTTCGATAACATAGATAGTTATCTAGGTACGATTAATATTGGGACGTAGTACTTTGTATATGTGATAATACCTGATCTGAGCCTAGTCCATTCATATCGTATCCAAATGCAACCATAGCTCCCGTTTCGGGGTCAACCTATTGACATTGGCAAGTCAGAAGTGTCTGGAAAATATCAAGGCAATGGCTATACATACATGTGGATGGGCAGTGAATGGCTTATTGGGATCAATCTGACCAGGGAATATATCATGGCCGATAGTCCTGAGACTGCCTAAATACATAGTAAGTAACTGTGACTCGCAACGGCAGATTTTAGAAACATACTCGGATCAAGTTCATAACCAGGTCCGTGTTCACACAACGCAAGAAGCTTCTTGTTGTGAATTACGACATTGGTATTAGCAATGTTGTCACTGACAGCTCTCACACACGGGTGATGCGAAAAAGGACTCTTCAGCATGCCGAACATGGATCGACCTGCCTTTCTCTCTGCGAGAAGTCGCTCAGTCATGACATAGCGTTGCTTGAATGACACCTTGCCATCTTTGAATCGGAACGCACTAATGCTTCCGTCGCCATCAAAAGGAATGGTTTTTGATCCATTGAGATAATAATCTCTGTCGTAGTAAGGATCTTGCATAACCTTCAAACTATGTCAGTTCTGATATATCGTGCAAAGGCTTTGTAGAAGTACCCGATAATAAGTCCCATCGAGTTCTTTTGGGATTTCTCCTTCGACTTCTACATCTTCGAGATCGACTTCAGCTCTGAAGGGTCGAGATGCCCCTGCAAAGTCGTTGAATGCTGTATGTGCTTTAACCATGATGAATTTTGAAAAGAGCTTCAATCACTCAAGAAAAATAAGTAAATAATCATGAAAAATGAGGTTCATGTAGAGTTGTTGGAATATCTACTGAACTTGTAGATATAGACTACTACTCAACAAGATACAATAGACATTGCCAGCCCCACAAAAACAATGCCAGATTGCCTTCTCCGCAAATCGTGGAGAAGACGTAGCTATGCGAATCGGCGAGCTCGGTAAACGACAATTAGCCCAATGCCTTTAAGCGACGATGATTGGTAACGGCAGCGACCTTATGCGCTCTGCAAGGTACGTACTACGAATTTTATTCATGACTTCGGATTGGGCGTCCCGGCACCACACATTTAAAGTTCGCAGTCTCGCTATCCGTAGCTCCGCCAAACCCAAATCTCCATTCGTCTCCATACTCTGCCAGTTGTCTCCGCAATCTCCACTCCCACCTCAACTTTGAATGTCTATTTAAGAAACCACAGGAGCTTGGTAGTAGTGTGTTGTAGATGCTCTGTAGTTGTGATCGAACAAGAACCATGGCTGATTGACATTGTTACTGTAAGAAAGAACGAAGTTATTGTGGTAATAGACATAGCTCTTCGTTGACCATCGAATTAGTTACAGGAGAGTTTTATATTTACTGAATGAGTTACCTCGAGCCATACTAGGAAACATAGATTTCACCGCTACTAATCTTGATTTTGAGACAATATTCCGAAGACTTTTAGTACAGATTTGCAGCAGAGTAAAGAAGTGCAAAAGAAGACATGTCGGTCCTGCCTCGGCAAGGAATCCTAGCTCGCTTGTGTTTTCACAAGTCTTGGTTCGGCAGTCGCTATTCTTTCTCGACTCCGCACTTCGATGTGCTGTCCTGCCACTTTCTACAGTAACAATGAACAAGACCATCAATTTCAACTCCCCCGGCTTTCTTCGTGACTTTCGTGATCAATGTCGACAAACAAGGGTAAATGTCATATTTGTGACCGTATCTTTCACAAGGCTGAGCACCTTATCAGGCATAAGCGTTCCCGTGAGTTGTCCCTTCTCCACAAGTGCACTGTGAACTTTGCTTGCGATTACATAAATGCTGACTTCCTTCACGCTTATAGATACAGGTGAACGGCCATACGTCTGCTCGATTTGCGGGAGATGCTTTGCAAGAAGGTATTCTCGTACAGTCAGAGGACTGCTTACTCATGCTAATCTTAAAAACTAGAGATGTGCTATCGCGCCATCAGAAAATTCATCCGAAGAATAAGAGTTATAACCTAAATAACAGCATAACTGAGGATGTTGAAAATCTTGAGTCTTCTACAGATAAGATACTAGTTTCTGAGGAAACTTTAGCTCATCCGTCAGCGTGGGACGAAGTAAACTTTGTTGACCAGATCAAGACAAATCCGTTCTTAGCATCTCAATGTGGAAGTGCGGGTGAGCCAACGCTTTGGAGTAACTCTGTTGAAAGTCAAAGTCAGCAACATGGGGATACATATGCGGAGGTGGAGCAGAAAATGCTACAAATAGAATATTTGAAAGATCCGCCCTCCAAGGAAAGCGCTGCGTCAACATGTCTATCGAACGATTCAATTCAAACTCCACTTGATGAAGAGGTTGGCATATCAACAGTTATAACGCCGGGTTTTATGGACTCTCCTTATGTGGACTTTGACACTCTGAACGATCCATTCGTCGGAACAAGTTTGCTTACATTTGCTGACTTCCTCGATACTGATGACAAAACATTACCCGGACTAAATGAACCGATACACGAACATCCAAATATACATGGGCAAAATGGCAATGCAAGTATAAGTACGATCGCAGAAGATGGCGTCTTCGACCTCGGATCAGGACATAATATGGAATGGTTATTGGCGACCAATTTACTGGACTATGAATCATCATCAGATCCAATACCGTGGACTTCAGGCTCTCCATCTGAAAGAAATGGGATATGCGAGAAACTTCAAAGTATCAACGGCAGCGAAATATGGCCCTCGGAAGTATCAGATCTCTTACCGCAATCTATTCCTCGAGAATCTGATAACTTTACAACAAGCAGCCGAATGGCTCGCTCAGAACAATTTTGGTCTATTGGAAAGATAATAACATCAAAACTTATGCCTGGACTATGGGCCAACCTGATCTCCGACAATACCCCGAACATCTTCTCAGATTCTAGCATCAAATTGAAAAATACCGAACTAAGGTCGAAACCTTTCTTTTCTCGTTGGGCTTTCAATGAAGGATGTAGAGATCGTCTCGAGAATCACTTTGGTTCATTTGTGTCAAAATTCCCTTCAGCTAAGGACCTGAATATGGCACTTGATTTGTTCTTCAGGCATTATCACAGCTTGGTACCATTTCTCCACCTCCCAACATTTTCAGCCTTATCCGTTCCCAATTCGGCTTTGCTCACCATGTGTCTTATTGGACTACATGTATTAAACACGACGGAGTTTAACATTTTCGTTCAGGAGATGCTCCCGGTAAACAAAATTTTCCCCCTCTCGTGTGTAATTGACCCGAGAAATGAGCTTCCAAGCTAACATTAAATGTATTTCAAGGTCGTGCTAGATGAAGTTCGATTAGAAGTGGAATCTACAGCTTGTGGAACCGGTTCTGCAACTACGATGATGAGGAAATTCGGAACAGCATTTCTCGCACTGTCATTGGCGTCTATGACCGGAGTAAGAAGCTACACCTTAATAATCAATACAGAACACTAACCATTAAAGAAGGAAAATGGCCAAGAGCAGTCTATGCTCGACCTGTATCTTCGTGTAATATCTGTAAGCATTATTTCCCACCATTCTTCGATTTATCAGCTGATACTTTCGAAGCTGGCTCAATACAATGGATGTTTTTATACAGATGCTTCATTTGAAATTGATCTCCTACATCAAAATCCAGACTCTGACTTAAAATGGAAAGCCTGGGCAAAAGTTGAATCCGCCAAACGGTACATTAACCACTTCAATCCATAACCTCAAAAAAATCCACAAGCCTAATTCCTGACATAGTATTCTCGTGACTCTCCTCATGGCCGACTCCTGGTTCGCAGGTTATCACCACACACTCCCAGCAATACGAACCGACAGATTCCAAATACTACTACCAAGCAACGAACAACTATTCCGAGCCCCAACATCAAAAAAATGGAGCCCATTACAACAAGGAAGAAATCCAATTCCTACGCGTAGGGTACAGTTAAGATCCGATACGAGCTCATTACCGAATCTCCAAGGTTGGCATGATACGTTCGAGATAACAGCACTATTAAATAGCATCAACATCTGTATTCTAGAAGAATACAATATGCCCCTAAATACAAGTAATACAAGTAATAACAGAAATTATTACACGACCTCACCAAACAATCCGAACTCTCATCTACAAAAATCAACATCACCAACACCACCACCAGCAGGCCCTCTCAAAAAAGATCGATCAACAGATCTAGTACTAGAAGCCCTCCACCTCTACGGACCCTCAATCCTCGGATCTCTAAATTACAATTACAATTGTGCCGTACTCTGGAATCACATGTGTATACAACTAACGACCGATCTACGAATCTTCGAAGAAGCCGCCGCAGCAGCATCATCATCATCACCATATCAAACAGGAATAAACGAATCTCCCCGCAAAGCATTAAAATCAATTAAATACTGGACTCGAACACCTCAAGCTAGAAGAGCTTGTTTACACGCTGTTCAGATCTTGAGAATTACTTCTCAACGGTATGTTTCGGATGGGATTATGTTTCCGACGATCACTGCGTTGTTTTCTTCAGCGTTGGTTTTGGGGTTGTATTTATTTACTGTTGGGGAGGGGGAGGAGGAAGAGGAGGAGGGGGAAAGGGAGGAGGGGGATGAGGAGGAGAGGGAGGGGGGTGTTAGGGATTCGCTAGAGTTTGATATGTTGGATTGTGTTAATTGGGGGGTTGTACGTGGGGAGGGATTACCTTGTGCTGGTTCTGGTGCTGGTGCTGGTGATGGTGCTGGGGTTGCGGTGGATCAACTTCCTTCTACTTCTATGAACAACAGAAACTGCAACTGCAACAGAATCAGCAACAACAATAGTGAGGATGGCGATGATGATGATGATAGTAACATGGCTCTTAATTTCATCAAGAACGGTGGACCGGTACGTATTGGTGGATCGATATATACACCTGGTTATCAATCTGCGAGAAGGGTATTTCTCGAATTCGCTTGCTTGTCTGAGGAGATTGCTAAGTGGAATGTTGGTGATTTCTCGAGGGTTTTGAGGGCTATGAGTGAGGTTTTTGGTGAGGGGGAGGTGGAGTTGTAGATACTTTAGGTAACTTAAGTAGTACCTTGTTAGTTTAGGATTAAAGGATTTTTTAGATACTGGTTATGGGTTGGTGGATGGATGGATATATGTGGTGATTATAGGTGGGTATTTGATGCATTGTGATCTTGGTAGGTGTATCTAGTGTGTGAATTAATAAAATGGAAAATTTATCTGGCGTAGAATAAGTTCCTCGTGTGATTGTAGTTTTTTTTATTTCGAGGTGAAATAAGTAAATAGTTCTATGATGTGACTGTAAAGAGCGTAAGGAGTTGTAGTATTACTATTTTACTAAATCTACGAATACTCTTCTAGACTATTTCCCTCTATTAGTATAGGAGAAGTAGGTAGTGAGAGTACGTTCCACTAAATAATAAGAATAGTCCTCTCTTCCCACCCTTCCCAAGTCTCATCAAATGTAATTTTGCGAGGATCAACCCCATAAGGTGATGACGAATTTGCCTTCATATATGCCAATTCTTCTGAACCGAGTAGAGGTGGACTAACTTTGAAGATCCCTTTGCGTACATACGTGTTTTTTTGCTTTCCTGCTGGTATAAGTAATAGTCCGTACAGAAATGCGTTTGTGTGACGATGACTAACGACCCATTCAGAGATGAATAAGGCTGTAAATTCAACATCGATAGGTTCTCCCTTGGATAACTCGTTAGATTTATTCCATTGCCATTGCTCGATTACCCAGTCAGGATCAAAACTGCCAACAACGTCAATCCCATGAGTCGGTTGGTTGAACGACATTTGGTGGAATGGTGCGAATCGGTCATCTATTCGATGGCCGCTCATATATTCAAAATGAACTTGTCTTGTCAGGCCTTGCAGTTCTAATTGTGCGGAGAGCATCGCTCCTGTAGGATCTCCATAGAGAGGGACCATCTCCATGCTTAGGAGTTGGACGTCTCGTGTACTTTCTCGCCTGTGGTGATATGAATAATTCACCGCACATGGCTCAAACCCTCCCGAGTTCTTCAATAGCGAAGCCCAACTCCATGATGGGCCGCCGAGATTGCGCACTGCATCTTTCTCGTCTATGTCGCTGATTCTCCACAAAAGTCCACGGTGGAGGTCACTTTGCCAGATACCGGCTAGATATGTATCCTTTGTGATCGCACTGTAGTGCTTTGCTATCCCTGACATTGCTGGTAAGATATCATCGAGATAGGTGAGCTTTCTCAAACCAAATTCGTATAACATCTGATCTGATACCAATGGTTTGCGAGATCTGCCCATACGCTCTTGGTATCTTGAGGTATGGTGTCGTGACGAATGTGTTGCCTGGGTTTCGTGTATGGGAGCATGCTTCTCTTACCAGATGTGTACAATCCCATGTTTTCAGGCAAGCTGGAGTTTTCTGGGATATGTCCTTCATGACACTCCCAAATAAACATGTCACTATCAAAGAAGACTGTTCGCCTACTCAATATCCGCTCCTGAAAACACCATGCACGACTCTGAAGAGGCTCTGCCAAATGGTTTTGCATGACTGACATGTACTGACAAATCCGACGGAGACAAATTCCTCTTTGCTCTTGCATATTCTTGCTCTGGAATGGTATTTTATTTAAGGTTCTTATGGATCGAGGACGCAAGAATCGTGTTTGACTATCTGGTGAGCAGGCTGAGGCAATGTTCAATGTCGCATTCTGGTAAATGGTTGCCATCCGTGCACTTTCTTCTGCCCAGTCGGACTTCGAATTTTGGATAAGACACAGTGCGTCGATCCAAAGGTAGCGAATACCGAGAGCTCTTGTGAGTGTCACGGCATCTTGGAACACCGGAGTCAACTTCACGATGTTAATTTCATGTTGAAGGTCGGGAAGGTTCTCGGTGGTTAAGACCATGCGTCGAGAGGTTGGCGGGCCCCAGCAATGACTGAGAGTTACATAATCCCCTTTTATGGCCCTATTCGTTGCAAGAAGGCGTATATTTGCTCCCTCTTCAGAACTTTCAAGATCGAGTACCCGAGAGGGAAGATGAGAATCGCCAGCAATAGATCCGCATTTTGGGTGCGTCGTCTTACAGAGTTCAAGAATATGAGTAATCCGCTCTATGCAGGATTTGTTACCAGATTCAGTATTGACATTTCGAGCGATTATTCTTGGATCGCTTGCAGCTGGGTCGTCTATCTCTTCTGTCAACACAAGTCACAGTTGAGGTCATCAGAGGTACTTGCCTGAGTCGGTTGATATTTCGATCAAAATCTTCTCACTACTCGAGGCGGCTGGGACTTCTATTGTGACTTGTGAAGCAGAACCATGTTCAGAATGGTACATTGTGATTGGCCCATTTCCAATCTCCGAACGTGGCCAGAGGTTACCTTTCTGGAAGGAACTGTCGACAATACTACAAAGCGGGCAGCCTGAAGCTGCAGCGCGTTCGCACTCGGCGAAGCTCGACTTGAAGATCCGCCGGAAGTCTTTGGTTAGAAAGTTTGGATCTTCAGGAAGCCGAAGGCAGTCATCACAGTACATTGTGGCCGTGGTCTCTTTCAGGTCAGTAGCTGGTGACCTTTCTAATCTTTTCAATCAGTAAGACATTGTTGTTGAGATGCTAAAGTCGAGAGTTCTGTTGTGTACAGAAGATACCTAAGCTACGGGTCGGATTAACAATTAGTGGGATGTGATGCAGCCTACGTCAAAATGCAAAGCCCCGAGAGGAGAGGCGCTTCTAGCTAAAAGTGTCATAAACATAATATAGATTCCTCAATGGAACGTCACCGACCATCTTGACAGATGAAAAATGGGGTTTATTGATATAGCAGTCAAATTTTATATAGAAATGAAAAACACTCGATAGCGAAATGGTTAGGAAACGATCAGCTTAGTAGAAGGCTAGGTTAACTTCGTTCCTTAAAATTTGCACTAGAACGCAAACCATCAAATTAGACACTCAGTAAAGGCATTTTGAATTTCCTTTGCCTTTGTGCTCCTCTACTTCTCACGGCACCTACCTTCTACCTCAAAACTGAATACTCTAAGCTCAATACGTCGAACTTGATATATATCCCACACACACGACACTGCAAACTATACCGATTACCGACAAGATGCTCATCGACTGGATCGCCATCGCGTTAATTATAGCGACCGCAAGGTCCGCAGCTCTACCTACGTTCAAAGTCGAATCCAGATCTAGCTCTAGCTCTAGCTCTAGATCCGAAATAGAAGCACCATTCACAGTTGTAGAGAATTTGACAATTGCAGAATTTTATGATCAGCTGGCAAAGATCCTGAATCATCCACACTTGCCTCTTGAATTCAACTTCTCAATTCCATTCGAGCACAAGTGGCCCTCAATGGAGGTAGCAAATACCACAGCCGGAGACTACAACGAGGTAGAGACAGAGACAGAGATGGAGACATCGACTCTCGAACCACGACGTGATTTCCCGGATTGGAGTGCACGCCCAGGTGGCGTGGCACCTTGTCCAGGCTGGCCGGCACGTACACGTTTCAACGAGACACACTGGCGAGAATGGCATTTCCGTTGCTTCTGTTATCGATATGGGATGTTGGATAAGAATTGTGAAATGCCGTATCATTATGGTTGGGGGAATGGCCAGTATGATGGTGATGGGGCCGGGGCGGCTGGAAATGTCAAGTGTCTGAAAAAGACGTGGTGGGGTTGTAAGGAAACGGAGAAGCCACATAGGCTTCAGTAGTGTGGTGTTTAAGGAGAATGGCGGTATTGTTTGTCGCTAGATGTGAGAATTCTCAGCCTGCGATCGAGCTTGGTAGTGGGACAAATTCGTGGTTTGGAGTTTGGAGTTTGGGATTTTGGATTTTGGATTTTAGGATTTTCCATTGTGTGTGTGTGCCTGTCTTTGTGCTCTATTTGAGTATCTCGCAGATCGGTCGGCATCTAGAATGAGCCTTGAATATCAAAAGTTCTATCATCAATAGATCCATAAAACTAGCATAGAGGACGTTAGCTGAAATCATACCGAAACCACAAGCAAGACGAACGAAACCTTCTGCATTAAGAAAAGTAACTGCTGGCTTATCACTGTGAATTGAGGAAAGATAGGTTGAGTGAACGGCTCTCAGACCAAGAAACTCGAGATTTTCTTGGGAAGATGGGGGAAAGGATTGAGCACTGGCTCTTCCATCTCTCATGTCTACCAACTCAATGGAATTGGCCACTTCAACACACCATATCAATACGGACCACGATGCAACGGAAAAACAACTGTCGGAAAATTGAGGCTGGGTAAGGCAACATAGGTAATTCTGCGGAGGTCCACAAGACCATCCCTTCTAGTGATGGCCATTGAAAGAAAGGGCCGAAGGATTGACACACATGCTTGTCAGGAAATTAAAATTGTCGATATCCAATTTACATTCCAATGAATTGGTCCAACATACTCGGTCAACTCTGACATGTTCACTTGACATATGCCAAGTAGTTTAACGCCTTGGGCACAGCCTTGCGATCATCTCGACTCCGCCTCGTACTCGAGGATTTGTGTAATCTCTGTACGTGAATTGAAATCCACACGTGATGGCTGCTACAGTAGAGCCGAACCTTGTCCGTCATACCTCGTTAGGGCAAAGAAGCCAATTGATCAATGTGCGCAAAAACAAATATTGCCAACTTTTTGAGTTTGGTGAGGAGGTATGCATCACTGGACTGGAATAATGGTGTAGGTTGCAGCCAACGTCGCCCCGATACATTGGTAAACATCGACAGCCTGCCACATGAGAGATAGGAAAGACGTTGGTTATTCGCTCAGAGAGCCTGGAGAGGTGCGCGACTGCGCCTCCACGATTTTTGTGTTGATGTGGACCCCCTCACTGCACAATGTAAGGAAAATTGAGCCAAGGGCAGGTTGAAAGCAGTGTGCATCGCTAGACGAGGAAAACAGAACGGTTCTCGTAGTTCTGAGTGACATTCCAAATAGGAAGCTCAGAGAGGATGTTTTCGGAAGAGCTGGAGACGAAGAGTTGAGGTGGTTAGGAGACGACGAGGGTATTTCTCGTTTTTTCCCCCTGGTGGCAATCTCCCAAACTGTTAATCTCCCTCTCTGCTGCCCACTCAAGTCGCAGGCGAGGATCGGCCGAAGCGACTCTCTTGGCAAAGTCGCAGGGCTGAACTGCGGGCTCCCATCATCCAGATACAAATGTCAATACTGTAATCGAGTCCTGTCACACCCTGTGGACGAAGTACTGTACCACCTTAACGTAAGCATAGTCAAATCCTGAGGTAAAAACACGAATCACCGATACCAGACCAAATTCGCCTGGCTGAGGCAGAATTGCTACTGGTTGGTGACCTATGAGATTGGCTGCGCGATGTGTTCCTGGTCGATTGAATAGGAACAGTACCAACTCATGCTGACCTGCATGGCGAAAGAGGGAGAGAAAGTTCTTCTGGAAGGCTGCCTAATTGAGCATCGCCTCAAAGCCCAATCCAAGCCCTGTACTGTACTGTACTGTACTGTTACTTACTGTAAGTACTACGGCACAATCTTTCCGTACATGACACTAATGTACAGTACACGAGCTCGGGGGGTCAGAAGATCCACGGTCAACCAGAAGAGATACTTACAGTCTTATTATTCGGAGTAATAGTGCCATCTTGGATCTGCGCGAGACGGGATGAGATATTTCTTGTGGACGTCCTCGGCACTGAATTTGCCGTGCAAGCGATTGATGACACTTGGAAAGGTTATGGCGGCGGCCGAGGGAGGGCGTTGAAGTGGCATGTTGAAGTTGCCCGTCAATTCACAGAAATTGGTATGAGGGAAATAATGTATCGGTCGCTGTATCCTCATGGCTCAAGTGTTTCTTTGTAGGCTGTGTTCTGGAATCTCTCCATACTTGCAATCCCATCCCATCCTATCCCATCCCTTCTCAAGCGAAGGATTCGGATGCATGGCCGACTTGCCCAGAATTAATGAATGATGTCAATACGATGGAGTGATCTTCTTCTGAGTGTCCTCCTTCGTCGATTGGCGATGTCAAGCGGGGATGCTAAGAGTGGCTAGGGCATTCTTTAGTCAAGAGGTCAAGCTTTTGTGGAGTAAAATAGCGCACCAGGGCTCGCAACTCCTGTGTTTCATTGGCGTTTACTGAGAAATGTGCGGTGGCCATGGGTTGCTAAGGGTGACAGTTGACGAGGCACTGCTGCCAAGCTATCACCAAATAGTCCACTGGGCCACCGAGGATCATGTCGAAGCCTACCAGGCAGATAAGAAGAAGACTTTTGGCTTCTTTCTTGCTGCTAGCTATATAATAAAGTCGAGAGAACACAGAGCTGAACAGCATATCAAGCACGTCAGCACTCCCTTCCACACGCAGTACTCGTACACTACCAGAAGAATACCACACAAGATCCTCCCGTACTCCTCCTATACGAAGTACCTCCTATCCCACGTATCAAACAATTGCCTACCTATCATACTGTATCAAGGATCTGAGTTTGAACATACATCCATCCCATCTTTCTCGGAATCATCATTTGAATTCTTGAAGATCAAACACACCTCCTGGCGCCCTGACCAGTTTTCTCCCACCGCAGTAAACCCACGACTGTTTCGCCTTGGCCGCCTGTCGCACACCACCCTGCTCACCAAGCTCCTTCCCCGCAAACACCATTCTTGGCACCACAGCTACATAATACGAGCGCATTCCCCTCCTCCCGTCACATATCACACCACATCTCACGATCTTCTTCCTCTTCTTTTTTCGTACTTCTAAGTCTCACGACACTTAATTCGCATCCACATTCGCATTCACATTCATCGTGGCCAACATGTCTTCTACCATTGATAGCGGAAGCAACCTCCGCAAGTCGGACGATGTCGTCAAGAATGGCTCCCCATCTGCAGGATTCCGTCCAACGCATAACACTCCAGGCCGCAGTGACAACCCTATGGTGAATGTGCAACCCCCACGACGAGAGGACCTCCAGCCCAGCTATGCGCAGACTCTGGCTGGTGAAAGCGACCAGGGAGCTCATGGCTGGTACGGAAGCATGAGTAGGTTTCTTCTTCATCTGCGAGCGCATCGCAACAATAGCTGACCTTGATCACAGTCAACACCCTTGGTTCATGCATCGGAACTCTTGGAGCAATCCCTTGCTGCATCTGCTGCCCTAACCCATACAAGCCTGTCTCGCAGGGTAATGTCGGTCTCGTCACGAAGTTTGGACGTTTCTACCGCGCAGCAGTCGACCCAGGTCTCGTTAAGATCAACCCTCTCAGCGAACGCCTCATCCAGGTCGATGTCAAGATTCAGATTGTTGGTATGTATACATGTCCTCGGCGTAATATGCACAAGCTCACAAATTCGCAGAGGTACCAAAGCAAGTCTGCATGACCAAGGACAACGTCACCCTCCACCTTACCTCCGTTATCTACTATCACATCACCTCCCCACACAAAGCCGCTTTTGGTATCTCCAATGTCCGCCAGGCTCTGGTTGAGAGAACACAGACCACTCTTCGTCACGTTGTAGGAGCCCGAGTTCTCCAGGATGTCATCGAACGTCGCGAGGAGGTTGCACAATCCATTGGGGAGATTATTGAAGACGTCGCTTCCGGATGGGGAGTCCAAGTGGAGAGCATGCTCATCAAGGACATCATCTTCTCCAATGAGCTCCAAGACTCTCTTTCCATGGCCGCTCAATCCAAGCGTATTGGAGAATCCAAGGTCATTGCAGCCCGCGCCGAAGTCGAGTCGGCCAAGTTGATGCGCCAAGCCGCCGATATTTTGTCATCCGCACCTGCCATGCAAATCAGATATCTCGAGGCAATGCAAGCCATGGCCAAGTCTGCCAACAGCAAGGTCATCTTCCTTCCATCGGCATCAACGGTTGGATCTCAAATGCAGATGGCGAATGCATTCGGAGAAGGCTCAGAGCAACATGGTGGACCAAGTGCGAGTCAGAAATATGACAACAGTGACTTTGGAGGTCAGGACTCCGGTTTCCAACGAGCCATAAACGCTCATGTGGTTGAGAACATTTAAACATTTCTTCATTATGGAAGTTGTGATATGCAAGAAGCTGATAGTTTCTCGTTTTTCAAACAGCTTGGTCTACACAATAGGTTCAGATTGAAGCCAACAATGAGTCCAACGCGGAACTCATGATCTGACCTTCTCGAATACCGCTTTAGCGTGTGTGCCGTTTTGCTGGGAAGCTGGGAAGTAATCACTTCGAGCACTGGTGTACTTTTAATTTGATTATCTTTTGCTTTTTTCACGATAATGGTGGAATGAAACATGGACAGGCTGGCTGAACGAAGGAATGGGTGAGATGGTCTTTTGCTTGGTCTGGTGCTATGCTTGCAGGATACTATACCCCTCGGTCGTTTTAACCCGTACTCTGCGTTTAATATTTTTGTCTCTGCGGTGTGTGGAGGTTCAAGAATAGTAGTAATATTAGTCCAATGATACCATAGTTCTCTTTTCTCTTGTCTCCTTTGCAATAAGTTTAGAGGTGTTTTGAAAACCTAACAAGTTTTTGGATTTTACGCTCAGAGACAACGTATGATAATTAAGAAAATGAAAATTCAAGGGATCTTGTTTCAATCCGTGTGATGTTGTAATACAATACTGAGATGAAATACATGGAGAAGAGACTACACACCTCGCTTAAACATTGCAAGGAATAACATAACATGTGGTGTAGGAAATTGACATATGTGGATACAAGAGGAATAATGGGTGGGTATTCTTTAGAGTTTAGTTTCCAAACTTGAGAGAATGAACGATCAGTAGATCCTCGAGAAGGGGGTTGTTGTTTCTCTCTAACTGACTATGTTGAGCAGGTTTCAACACAAGTGGTGACCAAATTCAAGTAGAATTGTCCTATTGCCTTAGTGCAACTATATATAGAGTGACAAAATTCATTGCTATAAAACCGTTTTAGATAACGTTCTAAGTAGAGCAAGCTACCTAAATTCCAATTCAGTTCAAGTAGAGTCAAGAAGTTAAGATGAGCACGTAATTTTCTTTTCCTCGAAGATACAAAATACAACAACATCCAATCACCACACCAGTCTCACACCCTCCCTCCCCATCACCATCCCCTCACCTCTCCATCCACTGCTCCAAAATTATTCCCGCAGCCCTCTCCGCAATCCCATAAACAGCAGTCTGGATATGCGCACTAATCAAAATAGGCATCACACTCGCATCAACAACCCTCAATCCTTTCGTTCCGTAAACTTTCAACTCGGGACTCACAACACCGCCGTCACTTTCTGGTAACATGGCACATGTTCCTATAGGGTGATATATACTAAGTGTCGTATTCCTTACATAAGCTTCCCATTCCTCATCAGTATCACTGTCACTATCACTAGACACGATTAATCCAGGTTCGTATTCCGTCGTCCAGACAGTGGATAATGGTGCTGTTGATGCTACCTTTCGGAGATACCTAGCAGCTGTTTTCGCGGCAGCTAGATCGTAGGGGTGAGAGAGGTAATTGGGGTTTATTATTGGTGGGTCGCTTATTGAACTCGTGGTTATGTGTACGGAACCATGGCTGAAGGGGTGTTGGATGGATGCTATTAGCGTGAAGAATTCGCTGCCGTAGAGGCTGGAGTTTATGCTTGGGTAGCCTTTTACTCCTGTGTATCCATCCGAGAAGATTACTTCGAGTTGTGGTACTTGGGAACTTAGGTTTGGATCGGTGAGGTAGGAGAGTTTTCTCTTGTCGATTGGTGATGTTATATTAGCTGATTCTTGGGCGAGTTTTATTAGTGCTGTTGTTTCGGTGGTGTTGTCGTTGTTGTTGGAAACTTGAGACCAGTTTAGGTAGGCGTATCCACTACCTGTGTAATCATATTCCGAGGGATTGCTAGCATTATACAGAGCCATTTGTTCGGTGGCGAATGTTGTATTGTAGCGTAGTATATCGAAGGATAAGTAACCCGGTTTCAACTGATACGAATTCTGAACCCGTATATGATCTTGTAGATTTTCTCCGACTCCTGGAAGATGGTAAATAGTTTGGTTTATACCTGCTGCTTTTAGAATGTCTTTGTTTCCAATACCTGAGATTTCTAGAAGGCCAGGCGATTGGAGTGAGCCAGCTGATAGAATGACTTCTTTGCTGGCATTTATCACTGTACCGTCTTCTAGAGTGACTCCTATAGCAGTCGTACCATTAAAGTTAATCCTAGAAACTCTAGTCCCGAGTCTAAGGATGAGATTTTCGTTTGCGAGATCTAGATATGTAGGACTGTAAGATCGTGTATAGTTCGACTGACGAATATTACTCGGTTGTCTCTCAACACCAATTGGAAAGCCATCAAGACTCTGATTATTACCCCTCACACCCAGATTCTCCATTGCAAGCGGAAAGAATTTCTGATGTTCAGGTAAAATCCGATTAATCAACGTCTGAATCGGACCACCAAATCCCACTCCTCCTTGATCCCCCTCTTCTCCTATATCATATTCCACCGACCTCGAAAAGTTCTCAACCTTCAACATACTCTCATACATACTTTCCCAATTCCAACCAGGATTCCCAAGGTCTTCCCAAGCATCGTAATCAGCTCTACTTCCTCGATCCCACGTCATGAGATTAAGCGCCGAACTACCTCCCAACACCTTCCCACGCGTCATGGCGAATCTTCGATCGCTAGCGTTGGTCTGTGGGATGGTCGTCAGGTTCCAATCGTACTTGGTACCGATTGTTGAGCCTTTGAGTCCTGGGATGTAGATCTTGGGTTCGTCTCTTCCGTCTTCTTGGCTGGCTTCAAGGATTAGGATGCAGAGGTTTGGTAGGTTTTGGTTTAGGCGTGTTGATATTGTGAGGCCGGCTGTTCCTCCGCCTATGATTATCTGTGTGTATTTGTGTGAGTGTGTGAGTGAGTTTATTGTTAGGGATGATTGTGATGATGATGGTTGTTTTTTCTTTCTTCTTTTTTTTTCTCGGCGGATGTACGTACGAAATCATAACTTGCTTGGTTATTTGAGCAAGAAGTGGTGGAGGGTGCTGCTGTCTGCGCTTTACATGGCTCACTAATAAAGGTGACGAGAACCCAGAGAAATGTTAAATAAGCGAAGATCGCTTTCTTGCAATTGATAATACATCTCTTCATGTTTGGCAAGAGGAGAGCTCACTCAAACAAGCTCAGAATTGAGAATCTCATGAAAACACTAAGTTTAGTTTAGAGTTTAAGTATATTTTTGTCGAAAAGTCTGGAATGCGGTTCTTTATATACTTACTACCTTCGTACATAATGTACAGGAGGAGTCTGCATTCTTAGCTTCTCGGCAAGTCATGATTGCAAGGTGTATTTAGCCGTGTACCCTGTTAGATCGTACCTGTTCTGTTGATATCTCCGATTACTGCTTGGCTATAGTAAGATTTTTAATTTATTACCCTAGGTAATGATGTAATAACCGCTGCTATACGTTTTCTTCATCTCCAATGGTAAATTGTAATCTTATATTCGACTAAGAGGGTGAGTAAATAATGCCTTGAGAATAAATTTCTCTAGTAATAGAGTATATATACTTTAATCGAAAGCTAGCATTGATTATCTAGTGGAGGTCATAGATTAATTGTCTACACAACGGGAGAGGCAGCTCGGAATAGTATTTCCAACAATGCACACACCTAATCCCCTCTGTGCCCCGTTTCGAGTGGTGACTAGAATATGTCAAGTTCCATTCCCTCGTCTATTTTTCACCTAGACCTTCTCGGATGAGTCAAGAAGATCGTATGTTTTGAATTGCAGCGGTGGAATCTTTCTTTCGAAGACTTTATATGTCTCTAGTCAGCGAATCTGGATCTAACTCAAAGCGAGTAGACAGGTGGTTATTCTTTAGTACCGATATAAAAATTATACTTACTGATATCCAATTCCTCGTAAGTTCGTCCACGAGTCTCAGGGATCCTGAAGTAACACCATATACAACATACTAAACTAGTTCCTCCAAACAAGAATCCTGCCTTACCACGCCAGTTTGCCTGGTCGCTATTGAGCATATACGGCATAGCGACAGTATAGATAATTGGCGTGGAAGCTTAAACTGCGGTACCAATGGCGATAGTCCTGCTTCGGAGACGAGTTACTGAAATTTCTAAGATAATATAGGCAACTGGTCCAATACTCATTTGCCAGAAGAACGTCCAGACATCTATAAGTGATGCTTGGGTCCAAACGACATTAGAACTGCTACCACCAAAATCGAGGAATCCAATAATAAGCATAATTGTTGTAGTCGCTACCATGCGTCCGAGGTAAATTGTCCGGCGTCCATACTGAGCGAGCTAGCAACAGTCACTTGAAGTGGAGATATAACATACATGTGACAACAATGGCCAGCAGATACATGTGCCGAAAAAACCCAATGCTGTATTTCCGACGCCCACTATAAGCTCTTAGCATTATTCTCAGGATATAGAGTGTACGCCACTGACTATTGAACGCTTCAGCAGGGTTTAGTCCTGCCTTTTCGAAAAAGAAGTTGGCGTATCCGATTATTGGAATTCCTCCGATTACTTTTATAAGATACACACCAATAGAAACTTCAGTCAGGATAAGGTTTGTGCCCTTGAAGCAATCAAGGTAAGAAGCCGTTACTTTCGATCTCTTGTTCAAGTACATTAGTCTTCTCGATCATAAGTAACAATTCTTCAATATTGTAATAATTCGAAGACGACAGCTTGTTAAGGGCAGTTCTTACATCATCTTTTCTATTTTGTCGGATAAGCCAGTATGATGGAAAATCTCAACGACAGCAGCCTTTCGGTCAACTCTCAAGTGGTTCCTTAATTCGTCCGTTGGTTGGAAATTTATTCGTGCGTGCTTCTTCAACTTGATTGCTTTGAGATTCTCCTTGATATTGTTAATGCTTGGATGGGCGCTTTGTGGGAATATGTCATGGAGGAATTGTGGAATTGCGTCATCGTTATGCCACCGAGTTTGTTGACTACCATGCTCTAGTAAGACTGAGGATTGGCGGGATGTAGAGCAATTGATCATCATGGCGACCCGAGCAGCCAGATTGAGAGCACGTTCTTGCGGGACGGTCCGCAAAAAGTTTCTCCAATAACTCTGCTTTAGTGAGCTCGGGGTTTAATTTCAAGTCTCCTATGATCCGGAATGAGTCCTCACAAGATGTCAGGCCTGGAGTCTGACCAGGTGCCAGATGGCACTCGTAGTTTGATGTGGAAATCTTGAAGAAGTCGAAGTATCGACCAAGTGTCGATCTGGGCCATGAGCAATCTGGAGTTTTGCAAGATTTCCCGGTCTGGCGGTCTGCACAGATGAACCAAGACCACAATACCTTTCCAAGCTCCTGAAGTTGGTTCTAGTAATAGGGACTGGCTCTGGGAAGACCTTGCCCATTACGATTAATGCTGCGGCTACCGATGCTGGGGCCACCATCCTGGTTCTTCCCGTGGTTGCTCTGCGTGGTGATATGCTGAGACGCTTTCACGAGGTAGGCATCCGGCCATTGATCTGGTCCGTTGATTGCTACAGTCAGCTTCATTAGTTATTGTGTCAGCCGAAGCTGCGTGTACACAAAGCTTCCTCGAATACTGTCACATGCGGGTCAGCAAGCAGGACCTCGCGCGTATTGTGCTTGACGAGGGCCATCTTACCATCACGGCAAGTGATTACCGGCCATGTATGGCCCAATTGGACTGGTATGTTCGGCAAATCAGGACGCAGACCGTCTGGCTGACAGCAACCCTTCCTCCCGTGATGCAAGAAGAGTTCATTGAGCACAACAAGCTGGCCCGGCCCAGGATCATCCGGGAATCGAACAACCGGCCGAATATCAAGTATATGGTCAGCTTGGAGACCGGGACTGGCATGCTCATTGACATGGCTGCTCATCTGATTCGGGAATACTGGCCGCGGAAGGAGATCTTTGACTATTTTCGGGATAAGATCATTATCTATTGTCGGATTGTCGGACTCGGGAGGCCGTCGCCTAGCTTGCAGACATTCTCAAGTGCCCTACGTACACGTCCAGGTCAGGAACCGAGGAAAAGAAGGCTGCACTTCTTTCTGGATGGCTTGGTTAGAGTCCAGCCGGTCATTGCAGCCACCTCTGCTCTTGTAATCGGGTTTGATTATCCCTTCATCCGCTGGGTAATCTATGTAGATGAGCCTGATAGGCTGACCGATTTCTCTCAAGAGTCTGGGAGAGCTGGACGGGATAGTAGTCAGGCTTCTTCCATTGTTTTATTATTACGTGCCGGGTGGAAGCCCCAGGTTGACGGGCACTTGTCTGCAGATCGAGCAGCAATGCAGCTCTGCATAACACAGAAACATTGTTTCCGTGGTATTCTGAGCCAGTTCTTCGATGCTGAAGCCGACTGGCGGTGGTGCATGTCGGGTGAGGAGGTGTGTCAGGTTTGCTAGAGACCCCACACCGAATCCCGGCCGGTCGACTTCAAATTTGAACTAGCAGTCCAGGAGGAAATGGAATTTGCTGGTCTAGATGAGGTGCCACGGCAAGATTACATGCATGACCAAGTGCTTGATAGCTACGAGAGAGACCTCGAGGTTATGTTAGGCAGAGGAAGCGGCGCTAGGCATAGGTCCTGACTATTAACCTAATTAAGCGTAGCTGTTCTATAGTCACAAGCTGCAAGCAGGCACTAATTGACGGCACACCAATTTCTTCACCTTCACCTTCACATACTATAACACTGTACCCCAGACACATTCATTCCTGTACTGAACCGATACTACCATAATCGACGCGAACATCCCTGAATTATGGACACAACCACACCACCTAAGATCGCATTGGAATCAAATGGCAGCAGCCAAGGTGAAGTCGTATCTGCTATCGACGACTTGCAAGCGCGCAAGTTCAACAACTAGTTCAATGGATGCACGATACCAAAACAGCCCAAGCGCAGATGCAGGCACGGATCCAGGCACAGTTGCAGACGCAAGCACAGATGCAGGCGCAATTGCAGGCGCAGGTGCAGGCGCAGATACAGGCACAACTAGACGTGCATGCTGAAGATCTAAGCTTGCTCCGACCAGTTGCACTGCGTGTGTTGATCGAGTACTATATGAAGGACAGCCTTGGTTATGGGTCACAGAAGAAACCTATCAGCAGAGAAGAGTTCTGGAACCAGCACTTGGCGACCGTAATGAAAGACACGAAGTTGGACAAACAACAAGCGGCCATACTGGCGCCTCAATTTGAGGAACTCTCTGAGTTTGCACACAGTGTTTGGGTCAGCAGTGTCGCAAGAGCGATCCTTCATATTAACGACGCAACCAAAGACGGCTACAAAGCTTTGTTTACTCATGTTCTATCTAAGACGCCGGAAGAGTACCTTGCGGGGGAAGATAAGCTGAAGTTGCAAGTATCCCCGAAATGTCAAATTACGGAGGAGTCGTAGATTGGAAAATATTCATATTGGGCGTGCGTTATGGAAATGAAGTTGCAAGGCAGCTGGCTGTGACCACAGACCCTACTGCGATGCTCTGCGGAGATATGGCTTGAGAGGCCACGAAGGAGTATACTGCAACAATGTTATGATTGTTGTAAGTAGCAAGGCGCGGCACAACGAAAGATCTGGAATTGTAAGTACGAAACCCTCCAGGAGTCTTCTCTCTGGTTATTGTACTTGCACAAGACTGATAAGTTATAAAGGCACTTTTAAACCAAAAGTGAGATTCATGCAGCCAATACCTAAGGAGATTTGATTGCTGCTCTGTTGCATGATGTGCAATGCGTGGAATGCCTAGGTGGTCTGCTAACTTCGTGTATTGGGGAGGAACGTCTTTTTTCCAAGTATTATTAGTATCCAGTAATGCTACATCTCCTTGCCTTGCATGCATCCCCTTGTGTCCGTCTATTCTTGAGGTTGTTGATAACTTCTCTCTCTCCTCTTCTTAAAGTGAATATCTATCTAGTCTCTGCAGGATGAAAGGAGGGCCTTTTAAGAGCTTAGAACTTGTAGTATAGAGACGTTCGTATTAGAAATAGACAAGGAGTATAAAATTACTCTATTGTATTGTATTTTATACATCTAATACAACTCGGAATGGAGGAAACAAGAAGTAGCCTAAGGGTATTGCTAAACTAACTTAAAGGATAAAAAAAATTTCAAGTATGTAAGGGTTTCTCCTAACTAACTCTTGTAATACAATCTATTTTACTACTTTTGATTTTGTGTTTCTTGTGGTAGGAGCAAAAAGTGCTTTACGCTTACCTAAACTTCGTCATCGAAGCTTCCAACGAACAATGGCAAGGCTTGGTCTGGTGTTCAGCTGGTGAGGCTATGCAATCATCGATGTTGGGGTGTCCATCAACGCAACGCCCAGCTCGGTGCTGAGTGAGTCCTATAGAGCATACATAGAGCCTTGCCTTCTAACTCCCAGCCCCGTGACCAGTTGCATAGTACATTATGGCACTGCCACAAGCCCTCGCATACAACTTTCAACAGTAAAGCCTCCTGTCCTCGTTGTAAAAACACGTTTTCTATGATTTCGAAATCATACCGTACGAACATACCGGTACTCCAGCACTCGAGCCGGGTTCTTCGGCACAATTAACGATGGAGCCATTCCACACAACGAGCCGAAAGTGGAATCTGAGGGTATCGATTCTGGATACGTGTCGCAGAGTTCCACACCAGATAGTTTGAAATCAACTTTTATCGACCGCAGTGTCACAAGCAGAAAGAATATATAGCCTCACCGTTTTCGAAAGCCAAAAACAGCTCCGTCCATACAACAGACCAATTCCTCAGCTAACTTGGGATCGCTTCTCAGATCTACGTGAGCAATACGCAGAACGTCTCAATGAGTTTACACGAAGCTTGCCCAATTGTCCCTCAGTTTTGATGACCTTGTGTCACGACACCAAGGATTAGTCTGGTCACGGGACCACACTGGACGGCACTAGGTAGTACAAAAGGCAGTTTCTATCCATAGCTAATAATCAAGACTTTTACACCTCTTCATTGGGACCTCTGCCATATGGCTACGCCTTGCAGGTCTTAGGGGAAGACGAGGAAACTGCAGAACCTTGGGTGTTTGTTCAATGCGATAAAACGGTATTCAAGAAGATCAACAACTTCTTCAAGCAGGCCCTAGTTAAGATCGATTTCGAACCCTCTCAACCTGATGAACGCTCCCCTCGCTTGCGAGTACTTGTCTGCCCGCTCAAACCAAGGCAACTTGCAAAAGATGCGGACCTTTCATCGCAGCATGACACCCTCGCGGATAGTAATTTGATCGAAATCTTTGGCGATAATAATAATATATTGAACCCAAGTACACGCTGTGTGGTACACAAATCACGCACGACCACTCGCACGCAATGCGTCAGGCTACCTACAATGGGCGGAATCATTATGGTGATCGACAAGAATGGAGGAACAACACTCTTTGGCATGACTGCAGGCCACTTTCTTCTTCGAGAATCGTGCGATGAGAGCGAAGATGAATTTAGTGACAATTTGGATGATGATTTCTTTGCGGAAGAATCCTTTGAACTCGACTTGAACTCCATTGAGGCCAACATCGAGAACGAAGAGAACACTCTTCCACTCGCAGAAGTCGAAGATGAGCATGATAAAAAGGCAGCTTTCAACAAATGGTCGAAACTAGGGAAGCTGTTGGAGGTCTCCCATACTTCTCTCGAGGATGGACGGAATCGTGATTGGGCATTGATATCAATTGACAACTATTCTTTTAGCTTGCCAAATATATCCCTGCTCAACCTGGATGAGGTTGGGGAATGCGAATTTAGTGGTCCTGAACTGGATGTCGTTATGTTGTCCGCTCTGGGGCTAAAGCGGGGAAATTTATCTAGTTCATTGTCATACCTGATGCTGCCGCCAGGCAAGGTCTTGGTCCGGACATATCTTTTTTCATTTTCAGATGGCAATAGTAAGTGGTTTAACCCAATGGACCATTGTATGACTAAATGCTAATCTTGTTACAGAGTTCCAGTCTGGTGATAGCGGAGCTTGGGTTGTAGATCTGGTAGTTGGCAAGGTCTATGGCCATGTTGTCGCTTCAGATGTGTTCGGCCGCGGTTACGTCGTACCACTCTGCGACTCGTTCGAAGACATCAAGAAGCGACTTTCTGCAGACTTGGTGTCGAGACTGATCTTCTTACCTTCAACTTACGCCACTTTTGTTTAAAACCGACAGTTCCTCCGCTAGTAGAGCCAGGCTACCCAGTAGTAAATGCAGGTCACCTAATTGTCGGAACAACTCTTCTGCTTGGCATGATGCCAGAATATCCACGGCCGTTCCACAACTCCAGAGGTGCATGGGAATCCTCACTATTGAGTTTCCCTTCAAATTATGGCTCGTCTAGTTACACTCCAGGACCATAAAATCATGTCAATGAATATCATCATACATATGGACCACAGGCGAGAATACCATTTCATGTACCTGACTCTGGGTATTCATCTATGAATACCACGCCAGAGCAATCGCCACCAGTCAGCCTACAACCCCAAACCGTAGCTATTCCTGGCTCGTGGGGTCATAAAAATGAGCCTGGCCACTGCTAGTGATCATCATTCCAGCAGTGTTAGAATCGAACATCCCGTAGCTGTTGAGAATCCTATAGATTCAGATCTAACAAAGTAGCTGCAGGTCCAGACTTTTGAATGGACTGTCACAACGCCACAGAAGAAGGCAAGATTGTGAAATGAACAACCCTCTTGTATGATAGAATTGCAGGAGTAGAGGAACTTTTCAAGTGGCAGATATTTGTTTTCGAATACTTTTGGGCTGTATTTAAATTAGGTGTTGTGTATGCTAGATATCCCAAGTTCCGCGTCCGTAGGCTCATGTTCTCCGTCTTCTTTCTTTCTTTCCTGGCTTCTTATATCAATATTTAATTCTATAAGATACTTTTCATAACCAGCTCGCAATCCATATCCATACTGATAACCTCCAACCTTATGTTTACTGATGAGTCCTTATTGAGTTCATCACCGTAAAGGTACATCTTCAAATGTCAGTCACTGGCACAACCATCATTGCTACAAGAGTCAAAAATATGGGTTCCTCACTTCCATATTACTACAAGTACTGGGAAGTCTTTCGGCGATGGTAATCACAGCATCATTTTTTGGTTTGGCCAGTATGCCGTTCAAGACTTCTGTCTAGAAGGTCAAACCCTGTAGTGTATCGAATTTGTGTAAGCGGCAGAACATGACTTGATCTCCAGATTAGCAACACCTCACTGAAGCTCTTCTCACGAACTTTCGAGAATCTTGAGACTTGAAAGAAGATTTTACTTTAAAAGTGTCACTGGTATGGAGGATACTAACTGTGAACCAGTACAATATAGTTAAGCACTAAACGGGTTGAGACTGCATTTCTATGGAAAAGGACGCGCAGAGTGATTAACGACTGATTAGCTCAATACTATAAGAATGTATACTTCGAGAGCACTGTTGGTGTATAGAAAGATACCGCTCAATGAGTTCTAGTATTGGCTAGGTGGGAGGAACCACGTTTCCTGGATAGAAAGTACACAAAACATACTTGAATCGCTTATAAACGACGACGCTTGGTTATTATGTTTTGGATCTTCGAAAAGGGTCTCGGTTGATTGAGGCGTCGTAGGACGACGATGCCTTCACGGGAATAGAAACCAGGAATTAGTCTTTTCTGCGCCGTGTTTTTACTATATACTATCGAGGTAGCTATACATTGATACGTCGAGAGAGAGATGTCGATGATTTGTTTCTTGACCGGAATGCTGACGTGGGTGAAAAAGCGACTACAAGTTACATGGTCACCAACTTTCAAAGTCAAAACTTCAATGAAATCAAACAAAACTATGTGCCGAAGACAATATCGTAAATTCAGGGTTAATATCTAGTCACTAGATCAGGGTATCACGATATAGTATCACTTGGAAAAGTGGACTTGAGATAGAATTACGAAAATTTAAACTCTTGACACTACTACCCTTATCCTAGCATTGATACTTACCCTCCAGGTTCAATAACGATATATTGATTTTTGATATCGTTAGGTTTCTTTTCCACTAGTTATTCCAATGGTGTACTGGTATTCAGATTGGCACTGAAGCTATAATATTGTTAACTAGTATCCATATTCTCTCAAAAGAAGCGAGAATGAATGAGGGAAAGACTTACGCATAGGGCACGCGCTCACCAACAGTATGATGCCCATCAACAATCTTGCGAATTTCAGCTACCTCTTCTTCGCTCAGCTGAACACCTGCTGCTCCTACATTCTCTTCGAGATATTCAATCCGTTTTGTACTAGTTTCTCCCTTTAGCTGAAATTGCATACATTGATTTTTAAAGGTCACATACCCGGGAATCAAGAAGATGTTATCCCCTTGAGCCAGTAACCATGCCAAACACAATTGACCAGAGGTACAACCTTTCTTCTCAGAGAGCACCTGGAACTTCTGAACGATCTGCATGTTGTGGTCGTAGTTCTCTTTCGAGTATCGAGCTCCCATGCTTCGAAAATCGTCCTGCTCGAATTGATCAGGAGATGGGTACTTTCCCGTCATGATGCCTCTTCCTAATGGAGAAAATGCCACTAAAGCAATGTTAAGCTCGCGGCATATCGAAAGAAATGGAGTCTCAGCTGTCTCAACCTCCGTTGAGAAAGGACTGTACTCTGCCTGTATAGCTGAGATTGGATGGACAGCGTAAGCCCTTCGGATATCGGTTTCTGAGCATTCGCAGATCCCTATGTATTTGATCTTCCCCTCCCTGTTTTCTAAGTTAGTATAAAGCATTAATTTGAGTATTTATATAAGCCTCACCTCTTTAAATCCACCATAGTCCGGATGGTGACCTCGATGGGTGTTTTCCCATCAACTCGATGATAGTAAAAGAGATCAATACAATCTACACCCAGCTTTTTCAAGCTTTCCTCACAACACTCCCTCACATATCCTGGATCACCTCTCATGACATACAAGCCATTTTCATCCCACATCACTCGTGGCTCCAAATTTGGTGGCTAGAAAGATATCATTCCGCTTTTCAGGATTCGCTTTGAACCATTTCCCGATGAGTTCCTCAGAATCAGCATAAAAGTCTGCCGTATCCCAGTGTCGACAACCTAGCTCCCAAGCGCGGTTAAGCACTTGAAGACGCTCAATATCGCTAGGGACTTGGCCGTAGAAAGCACTAAGACCCATGGCTCCGAAGCCTACGCTTGGAACCAAGGGTCCCGAGAGACCGAGACGCCGTTGAGGAATGTTTGAACTCATGATGTCTTGTTGCAAGTGAAGATAGAATTAACTTTGAAGATTTAGACTGGTGTAGAGGAGTCTAAACAAGTGCTATATATACTCATCCACTCTTCTTAATATCTCCGGCTGCCGGTCTCCACTACAGTATATCTTTTCATCGAGAACGGCCATGGAACTATCACCACGTTCCATCGTCATTTTTTTGCAACAAAATCTATACTTCTTTCAGTGCTTGCACAGTGAAAATATCCCAGACTGGCTCAAGTCTGCTCGGCTATAGAAATGGGGGCCGTAAGCTCGGGTATATTACCGCATTAGGAGGGATTTGTGAAAGAGCGGTATCCAAAACAGGTTGTGGGCTAGGCTTTTGTTGCTGACAAGTCAACAGGCAGTGTTCAAGTCCGATTATTTGTTCCATTAATCTATAAGTTTAGGTAAATGCTCCCTTGCGAAATCCTCCCTCTTTTGGAACACATACCTACCATATGATCCGACATTCACCAAGACACATATGTCGACGTACATGTGACTGGTCATGTCTCAGTCCGCAAGGTTCATTGTGTTTACAGCGGAGAACTCTCAGACCTCCAATGGAACATCCAAGTCCATTTCATGGAATGATCGGTCTAAACATCTGTCGGGTTTTGAGAAAAGGGGAAGGCCAGTAAAAAGTACGTCCTGGTCGATTGCATTGGTGTGGTGAGGGCTCATCCTCTGTTAGATCGAAAAGAACCTCAAGCGCGCAAAGCAAAAGATGATGAACTTTCATTGAAATTTATCTCACATACCCCATCTCAAGGCGGCCCAGCTCCGAGTGATCGTAAAACAGTTAGAGCACAAGCCATGCGAAACTACTGGTGGCGACAAAGACTATCTGCTGCAGCTCCCAAGAAAGGCAACATTCAGTCAGCTGTAAGCGAGAGCCAGCACAAATTTCAATCTCGAGAGCACCAACATATGCCGAGGGAGATCATCTCACTGGAACCATTTGCAAGTTTCCCTATAAGAATTGAGCCGTATATGCTCGAGCAGTTTCGATTATGTACGCCTGGTTGTTCCTGCATGTCTGATTCTTCCTGCTGATCATGCTTCAAGATGAGACTGCTATTTTTAGAATGACATACTCGATAGAGTATTTGCTAGACGTCAATCCTGTCAAGCTCTGTTGGATACCTATGGCTATGAGAGATGCAGCACTTTTGCACACAATCATCTTCTGCGCTGACGGGATTGGTGCTCGTGTTTTTGGCATCAGAGAAAGCCCAACAGCAGTGATGAACCTCAGAGAGGCTCTTAAAATCATCAATGGGCGACTTCGTAAAGCAGTGGTGTCTGATGCAACTATAGTTGCTGTTACTGCCCTTGCATATGCTGAGGTGAGCACCCGCATAGTCCTTACTAGTCTTATTAATCTTATCAAGATTCTAAGAAGGTCAATGGTAACACCGAAAACTGGCATATACATATGCGTGGACTGAAACAGATGGTTGATCTACGAGGTGGAATCGAGGCCTTTGCATTCAACCCCTATGTCCATAATAAACTGAATAGGTACCAAACCTCTCCCTCGCTTTATATCATCAATCTTGCTCACTCCCTATTAGAGCCGATCTGTGTGGCTCGATTGATCATGATGGAAGACCATATTTTGAAAATCTAGCCCGGTATTCCTTCCCTATACTAACAACTGAAGCCCTTCCTGCCGATGAGCTACCCCAGGGATTTCGTCGAATTTCTAGCTACCTAGAACAAAATCATATTCAGTTAATCGGCATACTTCAAAAGATCAATGTTGTTACTCAGAAGCTTAGGACAATATACTTCTACTGGACCAGAAGGAAGGAGGCGGAACCGCCTCCCAAGCCAGACATTGACCCAATAACCTTGCGACACGAGATTACCTTTCTACAGTATGAAATCCTACGACTGCCTCGTCCAAACGAAAGAGCTCATTCAGTGCCGAACCTACAAATCTGGTCTCTAGAACTTTTGCGGTTGGGGCTTCTTATTTACACCACAACATTATGTAATGAAGTTCCTTATAATGCTACTCTACTCCCCCAGCTGAGCACAAAGTTCAAAAAAACATATGAAACGGTTGAAAAGGCCCAGAAAGCGACATTGTACGAAGAGGTTCTGCCTTCTGACTTGAAATTATGGCTGGTCTTCATAGCGAGATCTCAGTTTGCTAGCTTAGAAGTACGGTCTTGGCTGGATTGTCAGATACGAGAGAATTATAGTGCAATTGGTATTGATAGTATGGATTACGATCATATGAGTGAGGTTTTGAAAGGGCTGTTTTGGGTTGATGAGATACATGGAGTGGCACTTAAGAAGTTTTACAGTTGTACTGGTAGTATGTTTGAGCATACATTTCAATGATACAAGTGGAGAACAATGGATTGGCATTTACAGGTCTATGTTTGTTGAGTTTGGTTTCTTGGTGATAATGAGGTTAATAAGTTCGTTTTGTGACATTCGATTAGATGACTGGTTTAGCAGATGTCGTTAAAAGGATCTACTTGTCTACCTTGAGCTCTTGAAACTGATCCCTGTTTATTCTTCCCAAAATTCAGGATACTTTGTCTAAGGAACCTTTTCCAATTTCAACCAGCGGCGTTGGCTCCCTTGCATAGTCTAGCTCAGTTACAGCTCAGGCTATAACAACAACCACTCATGTCCAAATACATGTCTCTTGAAAAACATAGGAGGAGTCCGCTGAGTTAGTTTAATGTGCCCTCTAATATCAATAATAAACTTGTCAACAAACCAGTATACAAAAAAACAATGAATATAATCTATAATGGAATGACACGCAGTTAAGAAGTATAGAATTCTTGTTATACAAGGCTTCTATAGAAATTAGTATTACTCAATGAGGAAACTTTTTGGTTAAAGTCGTACCACAAGGAGTTGTTCAATTCTAAAGATTTCGTGGAGCAGCAACCAATTGATGGGTTTAAGTGGAGCCCAAATGCGTATGGCTGCTACCTAGCTAGTACTCTATTGCTGCCTAAAATCCCTCACCGGCTGGCTTATCTCTAATGAGATATATAAAAAAGACGCCAAAAGTGCCTACGCACTGTCTAGCAGATATTATTCTATAACTCAATCATTCAAGTGCTTCTAACTTATCAATCCAACCCTCCTCTCCCTATCTCACTCATTCTATTCCAAGAAACAAGAAATTTGAATATTAAAAACCATGGCACCTTTCCAAACAGACGACAGATTCTTCACCAAGGACTGGACCATTACCCTTCCCTCTCTCCCAGAGCCAAATCTTAAATTCATCCGCTTGACACCCGTCGAGAGAGCTGCATTTGTACGCTTCGCAGAAGGAGCAGTAAGCCCACCGGCCCCGAAGAGCACCGCCGAAGCCCCTCCTGCCGAGCCTCAAGTTCCACCAGCGCCCATCCCCGGAGAAAGAATGCAGAAGATGTACGTCGAATCCCGGACGCGGCACCATGCTCTCGACGTACGTATTCATGTCCTTAGACGGCAAGTTTGTGTAGGTTGGGGAGGCGTATTTGAGATCACGGCCCCCCCCAACGAGAAGCCGAGTGTCGCAAACATCGGTATCAGACTAAGCCCCGAAGTGCGAGGGAGAGGACTGGGAAAGACGCTCATGCTGGTCTTGCTGCGGTTGAGTAATGAAGTGGATGCCGATATTATTGAGGCGGGTACCATGAAGTATAATACCTCGATGAGAGCAATGGCGAAGAGCGTCGGCTTGGTTGAGACGGATGAGATTAAGGAGCTCCCTGGGCAGGGCGTCGTGGCTGAGGTACTGTTTAAAAAACATTGAGAGGGAGAAGTGGAGAGAGATCTTGACATGGTGGTTGAGTTTAAGGATCAGGTTGTAAGTGAGTGAATGGGTTTGCAATTATTAGCAGGTTGTAAAATGCACTATACTTTTTTCTCCCCGAGACTGGATGCACACTGCGGGTAGTAAAGCTCTCTGCCTTTTTAGTTATTATTCTTTTCTGATTCCACCTTTCTCAGCAGCATATATATTTCTGCGAGAATAGACTAGAAATGGCGAGAAGTTAGACGGATGTTGGATATCTATGTTGGATCTGTAATCGATACCAGATAGTATGATGAACGACACATAAATATATTAGGAAGTGCAGAATTCGAGTATAGCGCAATCTACAAAGAGATTCACAGAAGTATATCAAGTTGAGATTTTGCATTGAAAATATCTTTATCTTCAACATACAGCAGTTGATGTAGGTATGGCATCCTGTAGCCCTCTACTCTATAAATAAGAATTTATTTACATCACGTATCGGGACTTGGACGATGTTTCCGCTCTCTTTTACCTCGTTCCCTACGTCTTTCTCGTCTCCATCATCTGTAAACAGCGTTTAGATATATGTATTCTCGCAGTCTACCATCTAGTGAAATATCATATTATATTTTGGTTTGCCCGACGAATCTCTATCACTAACTTCAAATTTCACATTCACATCCGAACAGAGCACTTCCAGACATGACCTACGAGAAATCAACAATTACGCTACATATATGAGCCGGTAATCATTTCTCCTTACCAAGATGTGCAATATCGTATACCGTAGGGCCGCATGCATACCAAGTGATCTTCTTTCCTTGCGGATCAAGTGGAATAAAATCGTTCGAACTTCTTCCGAGTCAGCGAATTGTAAATCTGCAGCGGTGGCAGCTCAACGCCAGGCAGCTTCTGTAGCTGCTGCCATGCAGGCTGTCTTGAGGCCATGGCGTGTCGCTTGCGCCGCAGATGAAGGGAAGCAGGAAGAGATCGGTGTATGTCCGTCACAGCAGACGAGGGTTCTAAAGAGAATGGACGATGGTACTGGAGTAGTAGTGTTCGACGTCGGGCGAATTGGCACAAAGAGAGCATGAGTAGGTAGTGTGGTATACGCCATAGCGGTAGCGGGACTTTTTGATTTAGAAGGTCGATAGAGTTAGTATTATCTCATCTAATCACAAAGCGCTGCGTTATAAGATGCCCCTTTTCTGACTTCAAGCCCAAAGCTATCCCATTCTCTCCGATATATCTAATTGCCGGGGAACATGCATAGACAGCTATTATACTCTCTTGTCGCCCAACTGTAGATTTTAAGGATGGAGTTGTTAGGAATCGATTTTAATATCTTGCTTTTAGTTTAGAATCGTTGCATTTGTTACTTATATCTTGAACCTGGGGTTGCCCAACTGTACAACTTAGAAGTAGTGGACAATCGACAAATTTAGAATTCATGTAATCGTTACAGAACTTAAGTAGCATGTTACTATATTACCGGTGGACAGAATACTCAATTATCCAATTGATTACCTTACTTCAATTCAGGCTAAAGAGCTACCGGCGATTAAAACCTGTTAAAGTCTACTTGTGGATAGCGACATATAAGTGGCAATTTAGAGTTGTATTCTATATAGAACTTGGTGCAAGTAAGAGAAGAGTCTACTTGTTTAGCAACTTGTACTATAATACCTCTATGCTATATATATAGGTATACAAGTACTTCTTCAATATTAAACTTAATCAAGATTTAAAATCCTCTTCCCGAATCTTACTCTTATCACACATTGCCCTAAAGACGCCTCCCTTAGCATTCCAGAGATTTAAAGGTTTGTCACATTCTACCACAGTCCCCCCATCCATTACTACCACCCGATCGTACAACACAATAGTCTTCAAGCGATGAGCAATGCACAACACTGTGCTTCCCTTAAACCCCTCTAGCATCGTGGTCTGGATCTTTCGATCCATCTCTTGGTCGATGGACGACGTTGCTTCGTCGCAGACAATAATGCGCGATTTGCGGATCAATGCTCTAGCGACGGCCATGAGTTGACGTTGGCCCAGGGAGAAGTTCAAGCCTTCGGCGAGGATGGGCGTTTCAAGCGTGATCTTCTGTGGTGCTTGGTTTTGGTCCGATCCGGACTCGGCATCCTCAGGAGCTTTCTCTTGGGAGAGAGACGTAGATGGGAGAGTTGGCGAGTCCTCAATTAGATGTGCGCTTCGCAGGGCACCCCAGAGTTCGATATCAGTGTGCTCATTGAATGGATCGAGATTGCTTCTGACAGTGCCACGGAATAATGTCGGATCTATGCGTGTAATTTTGTGAGTACTTCAGCAATATCTTCAACTTTTAGAAAGTAAGAAGAGAAACTCTCTTCAACTTACCTTGTGGAATAATCGACAACCTGCTTCTGAGATCGTGAAGTCCTATCTTCGAAATATCATGACCGTCAATCTCGATTTGCCCACTACTCAACTCAACCATTCTAAATAGGCACGACATGATCGACGACTTTCCAGCGCCAGTTCTGCCCACTATTCCTATACGCTCTCCTCCGCTAACGTGCAGAGTCAGTCCTTTCAAGACCAAAGGCAGTCCTTCTCGATACCTCATCTGAACACCTGTAAACTTTATCTCGCCATCCTCGGGCCAAGAAGGAGCAGGTTTAACTAGAACATCCACCGCCGGCTCGGCCTCAGATGGAAGCTGATTGCTATAGTAGATAACCCTTTCCGTTGAATTCATCGAATTATCAACCTGCGCCATCTGTTTTACCATGAACTGCATCATACCAACGACTTGCAGTACATACGTTAGAATAACCGCACTCAAACTCGGATTAATTTTTAGACGATTTGTAACAACGAGCATTGTCGTTATAAGCGCTAGGGCGTTCCCTATGATATCCAATCGAATGCCTAGCCAGCACTGGTTAGAGAATGTGAGGAAGTAGCATGTATCCATTTCGTCGATCGAGGTCTCAAGTTTACGACGGTATTGCTCGCCGAGGTTATAAGCGCGGATAGTGGATGTCCCAGACAAGGCCTCGCTGAAACGGGAGAAGACGTGGGAACGGAGGATGGCTTCATGGCGCTTGACTTCTCGTGCTGAAGAGAGATAGAAGGCAGCTGCAAAATAAAGAAGGCACATCATAGGTACCAGTGCAGCAACGAACTAAGTAGAGGTCATGAGAGTTCAGCCATTTTGAAACCACTAGCAGGAGAGATATAAACTTACGTATGGAAAATATACAATGATAAGGATAAATATAGAAAGTGTTGTAACAAGACTTAAGAGATACAATCTAATGGCATCCGTGAGGAAGTTGTCCATAACATCCACGTCCTTCGAAAATCGATTTATGATTCTCCCTAATGGCGTCGTATCGAAGAAGGACCTGCAATTGCAATTAGAGAAGGGAAGTTTGTGACCACAGAACTGCCAAATCATAGAAAGTGTAACACATTGTCTGTAGGGCGAATGACTTTGGTACTTACATTGGTGCTCTAAGTGTACTCTGCATAGCGCGCGAGAGCAGGTTCTTACTGGCATTGGTACCTCCTATAGTCAGTGCTGTTGACATAGAGAACATCAAAATCGTCTGCGCCACTGTAAGAGCAATATAGACACCAATCTATTTGAAGAAAAATAGTTAGCCTAGTCTTGAATAGTAATGTAGAGGTGGCCAGAGGGTTAAAGAGACTGCAATATTCCTCTTGATGCCGACATGATGCTCGAGGAACTTATTAAAGCTGTACTAACATATACTCCATTCTTCAAACCGTATGTCCCATTCGTCCAGTAACTTAACCAGAACGTTCCCATGATTTGACCAGCCTGTGCAAGGCAGCACAGGAAGACGACAGAAGGCGCCGTCAACAGGCTTCCACTCGATTTCATATATTCATAATATACAGACCACCCAATACCGTTCTCAGCCTTCTCTTCTGCTTCCATCAGCCCATCAGGTGCCGGTGTCTTGACTGCGCTCATCTTTTTACCGAGCTTCTCGATATTAAGGTTCTCCTCGTCATCCGTATTATAGCCAACTTTGTCGGTTCTCGCTTCCGAGTTTGGCTTCTTGATCTCTGCAGGCATAGAGAGTAACTGTTCAAACTCGGGACTAGTAGCTATAAGTTCATTATAGGTTCCGGTGGCTTTAATCCTCCCATGTTCTAGCCACATAATCCTGTCGCATCGACTAAGGACGTGCAGTTGGTGAGTCGCTAAGACTCTACACTTTTCTTTCAGCAACCCGCAGATAGCTTCATTGAAGATGTGCTGCCCTACGTGAGCATCAACAGCGCTGAGGGGATCATCAAGAAGAATAATCTCCGCATCAAAGTAGATAGCCCGTGCAATATTAAGTCGTTGCTTCTGGCCACCACTAAGAGTAATACCTCGTTCGCCAACCTCTGTCATATCTCCATGAGGCAACATATCAAGATCGGTTCGTAGAGCACAGGCGTCGATAACTCGTTGGTATCTTTCCTGCTCAAAAAGCCGTCCAAATATGATATTATCTTTAACAGTGGCATTTTGAATCCAAGCATATTGTGGGCAGTAGGCCATTGTTGAACTCTGTGTTAGAGTACCCGATGTCATCCGCATATCTCCCGCGAGAGCAGCAAGGACGGAGGACTTTCCAGATCCTACAGAGCCCACAATGGCGACAAGTTCCTTTCGATCGAAAGTTACATTCAAAGAGTCCAAGTGGAATGGAATTTCTTCACCTTTCTCTGCGTTTAGTTTCCCCGCTGCTTTCTCTGTTGGTTTCGTCTTTGACTTCACGTCATTTTTGATGTCTTCTCCCTGATTCTCGTCCTTCTGTGGTTCGCTAGATACTTCCCAGGTGAAGCTTGCATCAGACAATGTCAATGCATCCTTCAGATTCTTGTCCATGTCGCGTGATTCTACTTCTTCCTCGGCCAGAAGATACTCTTGAATTCGACCCAGGCTAACGTAAGCATCGATTGTCATTGCTACGACCGAGGGCAACATCATAAGTGGTCCGCGAAGAGAATTAAAGAGAGCAAGTGATGAGAATATTTGGGCAGGTTCGAACGACGGGTGAGTAAGGGAATAGGTAACGAAGGCTAGAACTGAGGCGAAGACAGGTAGAGACTATTTAAGAAGTTAGTTTACAAAAAGCAATAAAGACCCGCGAAGTTAAGCAAGTTTCGGCTCTAAATTTAGAGTCTGTCATTTCTAGTCACAATCCTCCTGATACGTTGGATTTCAACCCCCAAAAATCATATGTTGCAGATATGATCCATGAAGCCAAAAGAAAATATGGATACAGACCATCTGCTTGAATACGAAGATGACAAGATAGCCGTAAAAGATTGAAAGGGACATACCATAGCAAGCCCATTAATAGCATTTCTAACTCCAAGGAGAAACTGGATTCCTCTAATTTCTGTAGCTCTTAACTCGCTTAACTTGTCCAGAAAACTGGTTTCCCACGCAAAGTACTTCACAAACCTCACTCCCTGGAGAATCTCTTGGGTCAGATTGACTCTATTGTCCGTGATTTTACTTACGCGTCGTCGACGCTTCGCCAATATTTTGACAGTCCAGGTGATGATTGGTGTCATGATGACGAATAGGGCGAAGCCAGCTAGAGAGCTGACACCGATGTTGATAATCAGTTCAACAACAACGGTGATGATGATTTGGATTGGTGTAACCCAAATGAGGTGACACCATCCCGCTGCTTGGTCGATGCGATATGTGTGTCTGTGCTCATTAAGTTCGTGACTTTGCCGTTCGACCAGCCCTGCTGCGTGTCATCTGACCCGGGTTGACCTGGTTTTTTGGAAGATTTATTCTCCTTTTTTGAAGTTCTTCCATTTCTTTGGACTCCTTTCGACTTTTTCAACTCCGGAGGACCTTCAGCCTTTGCCTTACTTGAGATTACTTGACTTTTGGCATAAATCATGCTAATTAAGCTGGCTCTTGCCATGCCTCCACATATCATTCCTCGATACTGGAATTGGTTGATGGTCAAGCTGGAAGCAACTTGCATTGCAATCAGGCCAATTGCTAGACCAACACCTTTTCCAATAGGAGCCGAGTCTCCGTAATAAGCATCACCAGCATAGATAATCAGATATTTCAGCATGATTGGCGATACAGTCATGAGAACGTTAGCGAAGAGAAGGCACAGGCCGCCAAACCAAAACTCGACGAAGAAGACTTTGTTGACCGCAAAGAGCAAGGAGTTCTTATCGCCGTGGGCCACTCGCTTCTTGAATTCATTGCTGATTTTCTCACTGAGACTTCCTGATCGTCGCTTTTTGTTCAGAAGTGGGAAGTCCATAAGTTCCAGAGGGCGATTGTAGCCGACGGTCATCAACGAACTCATCCAGAAAAAGAAGCATTGACTAAACCAATTCGCGCCCTCCTCTTTACTGGGAGGACGTTCTGTCGGAATTGGAGGCGGCGTCTTCTTCTTCAGAGGATTTCTGATCCATCGTCTCCATGACCTGTTAACCCTTGGGTTCTCCCAATCAGCAGACAGATAATCCGAGGCATCCAGCTTTTCGTCATCCCGTTGCTGTGCAGTCATTGTAGTAGAGTGGCGTTGAAAGTCAACAGACTTTGGCGGTGAAATTACTGCTGTAAGGTTATCGTTGTGCGATTCTTGGTTGTGAAGTGTTGGATGTTGAGCCTGGTCGTGAGGTTAAGGTAAGCTTTTATTAGCAAGAAGACTCTCATTGATAAAGGGGTATTTTGACGAAAGCCTTCGTAATCAATGGTGGGCCCGGCCAAGAAGGAGAGCCTCAGTGGTAAGCAAGGTCGGGGCCAATTACCATTAAATTAATTCCGCTGCCTTGCATGTCCGCCAGGGGTTGCACGTACTTTGGTAAGGCCTGGGAGAGCAACTTGTTGGATCACGTGTACACAAAATAAGCGAGCAAATTATAGACGACTAAAATTACCGTATATTATGTTGATTATATGGGATTTATATATAGGTTCTTTCAGGTTGTTTTACTAGTTGTAGATTTATCATTGGGTTGTCTTTTCACAAAAATTATTTCTATCTTTTCGGTTCAGTTCGTATAGCTAATGGTAGATAACGAAAAGTAACTACATTATATTAAATGTTAGGTTAACCTGTTCGTTATCGAGTAGTATCTTCACCCATCACCATTCTTATAGCCTTAGAAGCTATCTTTATCAAGACTAACTAATTGGTGTTATATACACGTCCAATGCTGGTTTATCCCAAAGAGCATAGATCTTCTGTCCCTCAAGCCAATTCCTACTATAATCCGCGATCTTCATATCAAAGTTAAAGATGATCTTAGCCAAAATGAGACGCATCTCAGCATATGCTAGACTAGAAGATAACCAATCAGCAACCCAAATCCCAATGAACACCTCTGCAAAACTCACTTCTTTCCAATACAATTCTGTGGCCCCACGCTGAATGGTTGCATGGCGTCCAGTTTGTCTCCTTTGAAGTTCGGATCCCCAAGGAACCGTTCTGGGTGGAATTCCATGGGTTTCTTGAAGTTGTTTGGATCATGATTGATAGCCCATTGCCAAACAGCAGTAACTGTACCTTCGGGTATGAAATGCCCAGCAACTGTGGCCCCTCCTGTAGGCACCTCTCGCGGCAGACCAGTCCCAACTGGAGGATAGCGACGGAAAGATTCGTTGATACATGCTAACATGTAGTGGAGATTGCCGACAGATAGCAGAGTAATCTCCTTGTCGTTCGAGAAGGAAGATCTTACCTCGTGACTGAGCTTTTCGAGGACTTTGGGGTGCGTGGTCAGTAGGAATACAGCACCAATCAATAGTGTGGCCGTAGTTTCTGACCCAGCGACGATGATTGTCTTGGCGTTCATCTCGAGTTTGTCAAATGGTAGGTGCTGTCTTCTGGTTAGCAACTTTGACTCAACAGCTAGGAACTAGTTACACGACGAAGGTGGTTAAATAGATACTCACTGACCAATTCATTTTTCTTGCTGATTAACCCTTCAATAAGATCCGGTCGCTCTGCACCCAATTCCATCCTCTGTAGAAGCTTCTCCTTCACTATACCCATATGCTGGTCTTGCTTTTTGAAAAAGCCCTTGCCACCAAGCCACCCTAGCACAGGGTTGAATCCTAATAGGCCCAATGCCTGCATGCGGCCATTCTGCTTGATTGTATGTGTGATCAACCTAATCCACGGGTGGTAATTGCTATTCTCCAAGCATTGAAACGAGCTACCAAAGCCAAGATCCCCAATCACATCAAAGGTTGTCCAATTCAACCACTCCCGCATATTCAGCGCTTTTGTACCTCCTTCGGCATGAGAATATAGCCTTTTGATCAATAGGTCGACATATGAGCCTATGATGGGCTCCTGACCACGCATACTGCGGTCGCTGAACCCTTGAGCAAGTTGACGACGGATTAGACTATGCTCATCAGGCGGAGCTGCAATGATTGATGATGCTTGGGTAGAGAAGGGACGATAGAAGCCCATATACTTCGGGAATTGCTCACGACCCTGCGTGCGGTGGCCGTAGATATCTTTCCATGCTTGGGGATCAGAGAATGCCAACTCGTTGGGCGAGATGCGAACTACTGGGCCGTACCGTTGGTGTAATTCGCGGACATGAAAAGGAAAATTGCCTCGCAGAACTTGGTAGGCGCGAGGGATGTGTGAGATACGGTTGCAAATGGGCCCCGGGAAAGAGCGGAGGGGATGTAAGAACAGTCTATAAAAGATGATGGAGACCACATAGGTAAGACCCTCCAGAATTAGTTAACATTAAAAGCTGGCATGCTGGACTAGTCAACTTACAATGGCTGCAACAATGAATGCTAAACTGAGTATCCCAATACCTCCAAAAGCAAAAGGGACCATGATGGCTTCAATTCCAGCTGTGCCGCTGAGTGTGAAAGCTGTAAAATTTACGTCGTAAAACTTACCTTCCTTAACAAACTTACTTGATAAGATATGATACAGCAGCAATATGCCCAAGTCTGCACGTGTCGATCATAACTTGACACCCCACGCCCCATTCATGCCCATGCTAAAGGCACTGACAACAATTGTAACGACGTGCATGATCTCATATTGCAGGCCCCTGCTTCGATCCTTCATCGGAACTAAGTAAGCTGACGGTGGGTGGTCCCCTCCGGGTGCTCCGACTAAGTGGTCTCCACATCCGAGCCACCAATCAAGGAAGTCCTGTTAAGGATCCTGGTATAACGTGCGATTATCACTCGGATGCGTGATACAGTATGTTCGTAGCTCGAGTTCCGTGATTGTGGTGAATGGATAATTAGCATAGACAAATCGAATTGACAGTCTGATTGGCCTTTCGGACGTCGGTTCAAGAAATCATAGAATAGGACAGGCGATCAAGTGAGGCCATCATCGGCGATTTATTGCTACTATAAACAATACAGAGCAACTCTATAAGATCATGTTTAGCTTTTATTCGTAAACCAAGTTATTTTCGATAAGGATATTTTGTCATATTGACCTGGTATTTTCTAAAGTAAAAATACAGCAAACAATGGCGTCTCCTTCCGCATTACCGTCACTTGGGGATGATTGGTTTCCACGGTCCCTCATTCCATTCCCTGGCTCTCTACCTTATGTTCTTCTCGCAGTTATCGTAATGACTACTGCGTACTCGTGGAGTCCCTTCAACTCTAGTCTCAGAAAACTTCCAATTATCAACCCTCCCAAGCTTTTTTCCGCTTCCGAAGCCAGAGTAAGGAGAGGGCTTCAATTCTGTAAGAGACAGCAAGATAACGTGCTAACACACTACACCTGGCATTAGGAACTACACCTGAGTTCTTCAAAAAGTCTCTTGGCGAAAGCTAGGGAACTGTGGCCAAACAAGCCATTCCGTATGTTGACAGATTGGGGCGACACGGTAATACTGCCAGGCGAATTCGCCAACGAGATTCGCAATGAACCCAAGCTTAGTTTTGCTGGAGCCACTAGACAAGTATGTGTTTGTATCTCGCTATTCCATCTATTGAAACTGATCCATACGACCTTATTAGGACGGATTCGGAACACTTGCTGGATTCAAGCCCTACGCAGACTTCGGCAGAATCGATGATCTATTTCAGATTGTGGCTAAGAAACACTTGACAAAACTTCTCGGTAAGTAACTGATCAAGGATCCCATGATATGACCTCACTTAAATCAATACTAAGAGACTATTAGCCAAGGTTACCGAACCCTTATCTGATGAAGCCGCTTTGGCTGTTTCACTCAACTTGGGAGATTCTCGAGGTTAGTCTATAAACAAAGCTCTCTTTGATCGAACAAACAGACTAACGAGTTCAGAATGGAGCGAAATAGCTATTGGTCCAGCGGTACTTGATATCGTCTCTCGCATGGCGTCGCGAGTCTTTCTCGGCGATCAGCTCTGTCGCAATGAAGCTTGGCTGAAGATAACAAAAGAGTATGCCATTACAATGTTCAGCGCAATCAGGAAGTTTCAACATTATCCACCGCAGCTACGGAAGGTTTTCCAGTGGTTTATTCCCGAGTGTAAGCTTGTCCGAGACCAATTCTACACAGCGGGCCAGATCATAGCACCTGTTATTGCTGAGCGTCAAAGGATCAAGCAAGAGGCTTTCACAGCTGGGAAAGAGATTCCAGAATTTAATGATGCGCTCGATTGGGTAGCCCAGGAAGCGAGAGCAAAAGGATGTGAATACGACATGACGAGCTTTCAACTGATGATATCCTTTGTTGCAATTCACACGTCGACCGACTTGCTTGTACAAACCATGCTTGATCTAGCACAGCATCCTGAAATCATCCAACCTTTGAGAGATGAAATCGTTGGGATTCTCCGAGCCGATGGTTGGAAGAAGACGTCACTTTATAATATGAAGTTACTTGATAGTGTCTTGAAGGAGTCTCAGCGTCTAAGACCGATTGGCTACGGTATGTAGATATTTAAATTTCCTATTCAACATCCCGCTTGAAGCCCTCCAGTAGCTAAAAACCCTCTTTTTAGCCTTAATGCGCCGCAGCGTTGAAGAAGACTTCAAATTATCGGATGGCACCGACCTGAAGAAAGGTATGAGACTCCATGTCGACACATATCGCATGACAAGCCCAAAAGTGTACCCAGATCCAGAAGTATGGGATCCATACCGCTTCGCCAAGCTCCGGTTGCAGCCAGGCAATGAGAACACAGCTCAATTGGTCTCCACTACCCAAGATCATCTCGGGTTTGGCCATGGCGAGCATGCATGCCCAGGCCGTTTCTTCTTCTTCGCTTCGCTTCAAATGAGCTAAAGATTGCTCTTTGCCATCTCCTTATCAAATATGAATGGAAATTGGCTCCTGGAACAGACGTTCGTCCCTTTGTTAAGGGGTTTGCAATGCAACGGAGTCCTACGGCGAGGATTTTGATTCGACGAAGAGAGACTATGGAGCTTGATATCGACGATCTGAAGACCCCGTCGTGAGTTGCTGTAACAGCTCACTAAATTAATTGTGATAAGTTGCCAGTTGAAGTTATGCTATACTAGTTTTTCAACTGCTCTAGGTGTTTGTAAGGGGAATAAAAATATCATTAAATTTTGTCATTCGCGGTTTAATGATAGCTCGTCAAAATAGTGCATATGTCATTTAGGTTGAGCGGTTACTCTACGAGCTCCAACTTATTGTATAGGGTCCTAAATAGTTCTCAACCTTTGCCGCCAGGCATTTTATTTCCTTATATGTCTGAGAATTGAGACCTCAACCTCTAGCCTTAGCAGTATGAAGGTACGAAGTAAGTATCATTTAAAATAGATTCATTCCGAACTCTCAGTTAGAAACCATTGTGTAAGCAGATTCAGATTCATAATTCAAATGTACTTAAAGTTTATGGGATAGATATGTAAATATCATCCAGCTAAGCTCAGTGAGTGATCTTTGTCAGAATATGGCAAAATCGATATTCCTCGAATATCTGAATAGAATTAGTGAACGAACCCTTACTGACTAGACAAATCCTGATTACTTTATCGACGCTACAGCTGATGCAGACATCTTTCAATCTCAAAACTTCCAAATCGATATATTTTCTCAAAGCAAAGATTGGTAAAAACTGTTCCAACTACATTCGTATCTCCACTGAAACCTCACCTACTTAATAAGCACAACCAATCGCTCACCCGAAACCACCCCCCCTTTTCCAACAACTCAATTCCCTTCAACACATTCCTATATCCACTACCGATCACTTTATGCGGATGCGGTACCAGCCTCCCATCTTCTACAAACGGTTGCATCTCATCGAATAACTGACCTGCACGTTCGCGTAATGCAGGATCCGCTGGTCGGTAATAGTCACCAGAAAGAGCAACTTCACGTCCTAATCCACACAAGCCTACGACAAAGTCTAATTTCACTGTTCGTCGGCGTGTGTTGAATGCTTCTGATGGACTCTCCAGAGCTGTGTACAGACCACCAGCACGGCCAAGTGCTGAGTGGCAGATGGCTTGCGACATGGCGTCCGTGATGACGTCGAGCACGTAGCCAAGCCCGCCGCGAGTGTATGTTTTGATATCGGCTGCGCAAGTTGGTGAGTGGTAGTCGAAGACAGCTTCTGCTCCGTATTGCTTTACGAGCTTGAAATTCCGTGGCGAGCAGGTCGTGATTGGTTTGTAGCCCGATCTATATAGTTTCCTCTGTGAGTTCTTGTCTTCTTCTCCTACCTATTAATTTTTGAAACAGTGGAGACTTACAGTCTTAACAATTGCAGAGCCATAGTACCAGTTGCCGTACTTCCTCCGTAAACCAAGACATGAGGAGAAGGCTTGGACTGTTCTAATGGTTGAGAAGGCGTTCCTTTCAATTTCAAGGACTGCCAAAGGGCAAGAGCTAAGGTACAAAAGGATGTGCCTCCTAGTGATGCAGCCGCGCCTGGTGAGTATCCAGCCGGCAGTCTTATCACTAAGTCGGCTGGTACTGACACATAATCGCAGAAGGAGCCTGAATCATGATCAATTGGATTTGCACCGTGAATGGCACCACAGACTCGACTTCCAAGCTGGATATCTGGCCGTCTTCTCTTCGCATCAGGACCAATGGCTAACACTTCACCATACATTTCGCATCCAATCTTGGCTCCAGGAGAAGGGTAATTGCGAGGCATCTTCCAGTCATACGGATTGATGGAGACGGCCATATTTTTTATGACAATCTCATCAGGTCTGGGTGTTGGAAGTGCCAGGCTACTTGTTATGGTAGGCTTGCCATCGGGAGCGGCCTCGACAATACCAGAAAACTTGGCGGGCAGGTCGATAGCAGAAGGAGTAAAGCCGTCGGGCAGAGGATAAGACATAATTGTATGACAATTGTTGATTCGATACTTGATGCTTAAAAAGCTCTTTTCTCGTCCAGTATCTGAGAGATATTCGTATGAGAATGTAGGCACAATGTTTCACATATTACATGACTAGACTTAACACCTACTTGAAAAGCTTCAATGCCCTCCTTAGCAATTTCTAACTTAGGATAGACTCTCAGTTTCTGGACGAATAGCTGTGGGTGTTGACCCTGCCCCTGCCAAGCCCGTATTGTTGGCGTTACTCGGTATGTAGTGGGTACTCGGAGTGCCGACTCTAAGATCGGAGATACAACTCCTGACCCATATGAGCCGTGAGTATCTTCAAAACTCTAATATCTCAGTTGATTAGTCTTTTATAGGTGAGTTTCTATCTCTTACCGGCTATCAATTTCGAAATGAAGATTCAACTCATCAACTATGTGGTCGCAGCCTTTGCGCTGTTGCTTTTCTCTCTATGCCATGCCAATCAGTTCGAACTCGGCACATCATACGAATTGCTCGCCGCCGGAGCATGGGACAGCCAGCTTACACTTCAAGATGAAGAATCCCGCTGTCAAGTATCCCATATGTCAGCCTACGGCGACTTAGCTTCAGGCGCCGTACCATTCTTCACTTCCAACTCGCACCACCCACTAAAACCACATTTTACTTCCTTCAATGCCAGCACGGGTGAGCAGTGGGAGTTCGACGCGATATCAGCAGAAGGCGACGCTGGAATTCTCATTGCATTTTATAGGGACCCGGAGTTTAATTTCTTGGGCCCAGGAGACTTGCGTATCAACTTGGATCTAACTTTCCCCAACGGCACCATGGTCTCGCTTGTTGACTATGCCGAGCAATCCGTCATTGAGTCGTGTGCTACTCACACTACTGGGACATGGTTTCGTGAGAACGCCGTGTATAAATTCTACATTATGCACAACATGAGTACTGCATTGGTGACTTTTGATGCGCCCGCCATTCGCGGTACAATCGAGCTGCATAGCACTGCAAAACCAAGATGTGCTGATGGGTCGACATGGCCGCCTCCAGCAGATACTGTAGCCTCCTCATACGACATGGTTCGTGGGATGTATTGGATGGAACCAATACCAGCAGCACTAACATCAGTTGATCTTCAAATCAAGGGATCGCAGCTATCATTCAAGAATGGAATTGGTGGTGCCGAACGAATCTGGCAAAGTCGTACTTGGTTTGAAATGCTCAAGGAGTATGAGTTCCTTCGCGCTGCTGTCGGACCATACACCATGAGTTACTGGGCATCGACAGCAGAGGAAGGGAGGATGGGCAATCTCTTATTATCGCAAGACGGAGAGCCTATCTTTTCCTCTTCGCTTAGGGGGGATTCAACGAGGAGACCTGAAAACAAGACTGTTGTCGAGGATTACTTTGTGCTCTCACCTACGTACGGCGGCAGTTTGCGAAGTTCCGTTGGTGGACGGACCGAGACCGGCTACGATTTGATCATGCTGTCGCCTTCACGAAAGAAGGGGTGGTCATTCCATTTCGAGCATAAGCAGACTTTATTTGAATTCAATCTGGGTCGAGGAGCAGGTGGCAGTGCATTTATGGGACCAGCTGAAGGAGGCGAAAAAGGTGGTGAAATTTATCATGGCACGTTCGTAAATGAATGAATCTGTGAATTTCGCAAATTTGTGGATTCCATCACTTGTACGCTCTGCCTTGTGGACATTTCATTATACAAAGGCAACCTTATCTACAGGCATGAAGCATCTGGTCGATATGGTGGTTGCATATCAGATGTGACAACATAAAGACCTATTTGAGTGCTATTCTGGGCTTATATAGATAGACCTGTCAATTCGGGCTACTCTCTTAATTTGTCTGTCACCTCGGTCACATATAAGTTGTTTCAAACGTCTAAGTATTCTCAAAGACTTCATTTTAATCCCATCTCACAATATATCTGTACTATATCGATTAGACTAATTTATTACTACTGCGAGAGTAAAGTAGAGAGAGATTTGCATTCATGATTAGAATGCTTTTTCCCCCCATTAAAACCCATATCCCAATGACACCAAACCATCTCAAACGTAGCCAGCTATTCGAGTTACAGAATCTAGTCTAAAGCCAATATGGAATATCACAAAATAACTGCAAGCTCTTATCTCAAAATTGACATACATACTCTAAAGACGATTTAATTTTTGACCAGTGTCAAATCACAAAAGGTTTTACAACTACACGTATCACAAATATAACACACTCCAACCAAGACGACGTATAATTTATCTATCTACCACTATACTACTTCAAAATAAACTATAATATCCACAAAGTGTAGCCCCTTCAACGTTCACGTTGACAACCATAATCCTCCTCAAGAGCTAGTCAGTCAATCCAATACCTAGCTAGGTACCTTAGTCTTCCACCTATACCATGCGAGCTTCGCTAATTTACAGGTGAGTGAGACTGACTTAATGAGAGTTTCCATTAGCAATAGCATTTCCGTTTCCATTAGCAATAGCATTTCCATTTCCATTCCCATTTCCATTTGAGAGCTTAACCTCCATGACATCATGACTATTATTATCATCCCTCTCAACACCAAAATGCTCATCAAGAAACTGCACCATCCGCTGCGCATACAAACCAAAAGCCCCTACCTTAGCCTGCCACCCCCCATCCTCAGGTTCACTCGCAACCCACAGCCGCTTGTCGCCCGCAGGGAGATGTGCCAAGTCATCCAGGATCCTCTGCGCATCAACCGACGGCTCTAGATACAGTGACTGCGTCGCCGAGCTGACTAGTACCGGACACCGCACTTTTTCCAGGTATCCGCCCTTGAGTGAATACTTCTTCATTTCCTGGAGTGCTTCGGCTGGAGATTCAACATTGAATAGCCATTGCATGAGTCCTAGCTCCCAACGGAGCTGGAAGGTAAGTCGACTTGCGACTTTTAAGAGTCCGTTGATGGTTCCCGTCGAGATCCAGCCATTGTCCCATAGGCCCAGTAACCAAGGAGATGTATGGTGCGTTGCAAAGTCCCACATGTCGTAGAAGGCGTCAACAGCAACGCAAGCCTTCACGCGTGGATCTGCAGCCCCTCGCAGTGCGAAGTAGCCACCCATTGATGATCCCGCAAGTGCTATGCGGTTCATATCGAGATCAAGATCCGTGTGAGAGGAGGCAAAATCAGTGAGGAAGTTCAACACTTTATCGAAGACGATTTCAAAATCGTGTCGCATCTTGAGTTCGTGTCGTCTCAGCACAATGCCTTGTCCCGGGCCCTCAAACGTCAAGAGCGCGTAGCCGGATTCTGGTATGAGACTGTTGATGAAGTACATCTCCTCTTGGATGGAATCAGCGCCGTTTATGCTCACGACGACAGGCACCTTTCCTGGCAGACGGGCAGACTTGGGTGGCATGTACAGGTAGCATGGGAGTTTGACACCATCATCATCATCATTCCCAGTATATGGAATTTCCAACGAAAAAACTTTGCCCGGTAACAGCGAAGTGCCCTTGCGGAAATTTGCTACTGCACGCTCGCTATATGCGAGCATCTGGTCTCGACTTGGACTCTGCGGCCGCCCATCCAACATGTAACCAGCTGCGCGAAAGTAATTGGCTGCGCGCATGAAAGCCTTTCTCGCTGAGATGCTGTCGCCATGTAAGCTCGCCTCGTTGGCCAAACGCTCAGCCTTTTCCGCCTGCACATGCCAGGCTTTGTTCCAGCTCACTGGGTCGAGATCTTTAATTTGTCCTGCTGCTACGAGACATTCCGCAATGTCAGCGCCACCAAATGGCGTCATTGACAAGATGCGTAGGAATTCGAAATTGAAAAACGTTGACTTGAATACGTGATACATTCTGAGGAAAGTGTTGTCGTTGGTTGTGTGTCACCCTTCACTGTCTTCGTTTTGCTCTTCGATTATCTTTCTCGAGGACCAGTTCATCAACCGCACTCTGGTTACCTCGGTATGCAAACATGTATGTCGGATGCAATGCACCTTTCTAACATCTCCGGCATTGCATTAGAAGGCAGATCGGAGACGAGCTGCATGCCGACTTGGCAGCTCCGATGACGAACTCGGTGATGCAGTTAATTGTATCGTTGGCAAGGTCTGCTGCACAACCATAATCATAGTACTTGCAATAAATCAACCCATTGCATTGCTCAATCAGTTTGTCTTGCTTGCCCAGGACTATCAGAGTAGCCAAACAGAATTCAGAACCTATCCCTTCCACAAGCACTTCCATCATGGCCATCTTTCCCGACATCAGAGACTCCCCAGTTGGCTTAGGCCTCCTGCGACTCTCGCCAGCATTAATCACACTGATACTGTACGTATGCCAATAATACTCAACTCACAGGCAACGTTAACATGCGTGCACAGCGTCATCAACCGCATCGCGCAATACTACGCCTTCACCTCTTTCCTCCCCCCTCACATCCCTCGTACTCAACACGACTCTGCCCCAACCTTTCAGCGCTGGTTTCGACTTGTCACATCTCGCATCTGGATCCCCGTCATCGTTCTCAGCGAGCTACAGACACTCCTTTGTATCCTGAACCTCGTCTACCCACCCCCAGCGTCAAATCCCACGGCCTGGTGGTTACACCTATGGAGTCTCGTGCTCGCTAATGGGCATTGGCCCTTCGTACTCACGTTACTGAAGCACGAGCGTGCTGTGGAGGATAAAAGGGCTACGCCGAAGCAGAGCTTAGCGGCGTTGGAAGGCTGGATGGCTGCTAATAATGTGCGAGTTCTCGTAGTAGAGATATTCCTCAGGCTTTTGTCACTGCTGCTGCAGCTTTGGCATCTGCACAGTGGCAATGAGATCAGAGAACGGTATTGATGTGGAGGAAAGAAGAGCAGTCGTTGACAGTGGTCCATCTTGGTCGAGTTGGGCGCAAATTCTTGTACGGTGAGGTGCTAGAACAATATTCATTAGTATTAGATACACCATATTCATGAAATTGGATATTGTTACAGTAGCTTCTGCTGGTGAAATAATGGTATAATTTCTATCCGAGTCAATCCCTCTAAGAGACTCTAGAAATGAAGACATCTAGCTGCTAGCAACAGTTTGAGAGAATGCAAAGGAAGCCCAGCAAAAAAAGCCCGGCTTCTAGGATCTACCTAGTCTAAAGCAAAACCAATTTCAAATCAAGTCATAGCTACCTCATGTTATTTCTCGTTCATGCTTTTTTGCCTTTCGTTCTCTCTATCTCACCCAAGCATTTATCATCCAATCAGATCACCTCTTATTTTCTCATGCTGTACAAAACCTTAAAAGTTGGTCAAGCGACGCTCAGTGTTGGCACGGGTGTTGACGAAGTCGGGATTGTTCAGGGTAAGCTCAACACCACCGGAAATGATGTTGTCGACGGCCTCGACACCTTGCATGAAGCTTCAAAGAGACGATGTTAGCTTAGAACTCAATATACTGCTGAAACTCGAAGCAAGATGTTGGACGACACACCTGTGGTCTTGATTGCCAACCTCGTACTTCCAGGCTCCAAATCGACCTCTGGAAAGAATGTTTTTGCTCTGGAGGTAGGGTAGAGCCTCAGCAAGAGCACCATTGCGCTCCACACTGGGTGTAGGGTATCCGTGGTCAAAACGACGGACATAGGTGCTGACAATCTCATCCTCAGGATCTAGCAAACTGGTGTTGATGAGGCCCTGGATACAGTCCTCAAGTAGCGTCTCGTGTTTGACGGGTTTGTACGAAGACTCGGAGACCTCAAGCATGAGAGACCAGTAAGGTCCAGGTTGTGCATTTGACGATGCGGGCTTCTTGCCATTAGCGAGCCTCTTGGTTGCAAGCTTGACATCATCGTTTGGCTGGTTGAAAGGGGAGTAGTTGGAGAAGATGGTGGCACGGTAGAAGGGGCAATTATCCTCAACGAAGTACAACTATTCAGTTTCAATAGTTAGTAATTAGCGCAAGAGCTTGAATGGAGATGAAGGATTAAAGAAGACGACTAACCCAGCACTTATCGCCAATGCGTTCAGGACGTTGTCCACGGACGCCTACGCCAATGACATTTGTAGAGGAGTAGAAAAGTGGCTCGCACATCTGCTGGAGTTTAGTATCTCCCAACGACTGAGCAAGGCTGTCGATAGCCATTGTGGAGATCAATGAGTTGTATTTGATTACGGTGCCTAGTGTGGTTTTCGAATGTCAGAAAACTCTTCCCGCAAGCTTAGCTTTCGGGCAATAAACTGACCGTCTTTCAAAAGAACCTTCTTCGCCTCAGAATCAACTTTGGTTACAGTGCCGTGCGCACCAAATCTCGTCTTCTTTTGCTCCAGAGTCTTGGCGACAGCGATCCAGATGCCACCAGTGCCGTCCTTGGCAGGAAATCGGAATGTGGCATTCGGGCCCCAATTTCCAGCTACTTTGTCGAGGATGACATTGCGGGTGAGTAATTTCACATTGGGAGCGGCAACACGCTCTCCGACCCAAGTAGCATTCATCTAGGTTCAGGAAAGAAGCCGAATTAGCGGAGAGAGCAGAGTAGGTTCCTAATATGCGCACATACCTTAGTCGTCGGAACAGCCCACACTCTGAAGTTGTAAGGACGCACTTGAGTACACGAAGTCAGTCATCACTGCTCACTACGAATGAGGAGGCGCGGATTCACGAACTCTAAGTCTCGTGTATCGAGGTCAATGATGTCAATGAATCAGGAAAGGGACTACCCATGACACCAACGATGGGGATAAATCAGCCTAGATGCAACTCACTGAAGATATCGTTAAGGCGGTTTCCCACGTTTCTGATGTTCCACTCGTCAAAGTTCTTGGGCTTGTCTGACGGGGACCGAGTGCGGGCTTCGAGAGCAGCATCGATAAGGTCGTCCAGGCATCTTGCCTTCTCCTCCTTGTCTAAGACAGCAATGTTGTTTTGGAATGGATAGGGTACCCATTTGCCTTGGTAGCGGACGTATGAGATTCTCTATTCATATCCCATCGTCAGCAATAGCTCTTTTCCTGGCGTAACTTGCGCAGATTGCGAGAGACTACGAGAGATTGAGAGAGCCTAGAACTGAGTAGTAGGTGCTGAACTACGAAATCATAACTCGGCAGTGCACTGCTCCCCGCGAGAAAGTCATGAGGGAAGGGAGATAGATTAATGTGTGTAGGCACTGACCTGATGTGTATACCAGTCGGTGTCCTCGGGTAGAGCTTCGTCAATGCAATCATCAAAGTACTTGTAGTGAGAGAAGATGACATGGCCGCCGACATCGAACAACTGCAAGGGGAAATTGCTTCGTGAGCCGTCTGTACAAGTAGCGGGAGGGACTCGGCGATTTACTCACGAATCCCTCAGGCGTGACATCGGTCGACGCGAGACCGCCAGGCGTCTCGTTGGAGTCAACAATGAGCCATGATGCTTTGTTCTGGAGGCGACGTATAACTGTTAGTACTGCGAGGCATAGTAAGATAGAAAGGGAAGGGGGGAGCCCGAGAGGAAGGGAGGGAGAGGGGGAGGGGGAGTGATGGCGGGGGATGGCATTTACCGTTTGCTGGAGGCGCTTCGCAGCACCCAAGCCAGTAGGGCCGGCACCGATGACCAGAACGTCAACGTTGCTTGTGGCGTGTCAGTGTATCAATTCATACGAATGCCACCACCAGCATCATTATCATCATCATCATCATCATCATCATCATCATCACCATCATTACGATCGTAGAACAGAGAGGGGTCGCATACATCTGTTTGGCAGCCATTATTGCTCAATTGATAACCAAGGCGCGGGGGCAGGCAGAAGAAGAAGGCAGATTTGATGAGGTGAGATGACAATGATGAGAATGAAGAAAGATGAATTGGGGTAGCGCGAGAGAGTGTATCGACGTGGAATTGGAGGAGTCGTGTAGTAGGACTGTAGGAGGATGGGAGCTGATTGTTTGGGTGGAGAAGGAAGGGAAGAAAGCACTTGATAATGGAGAAGAAGAATGGCATAAGAATGGCAGCTTGGCTGAATGGGCTGAAGTCCATTTTAACAAAAAAAGGGGGAAGAAGGCGTGATTGGTTCGAGGGTTGATTGAGTGATCGAGTGATTGAGTGATTGGTCCCGATTCAAACCCCACCCCGCCCTCTTCCCCCCACCACTACTACTGTGCTATCGTGGCTCGCGTGGCCCCGCTCTTAGCTTCCGCTGCTGTCTGATGTGCTGTATCTGACCCTGACCCCGCCCTCTTGGCATAGTCCCGCGCGGGAAAGCTATGTCAGTGCCGTAGCTCGCGTAGCACATCACTTTGGACCAATCATCAGCGCGCTCGCTACTGAACGGAAGTACTATTCGAAGTTCTTGATTGGGCGGTTCATCTCTTCCTCTCCTCGTCTCCTCGCCTCCTCTTAGGCACGCTCTGTGGTATCAATTTTTGACTAAGGTATCTCAGGACCTTACTTATACTATTCTAATTTTAGTGATTCCAGCAATTCTAGTAATTTTTCAGCAATATCAGTAAATCTCAGTACTGGGTAGAATTCGCGTATAGAGTGACTACTATAGACAGTATAGTAAATATTTACGGTTCACCAGAACAATATCCAATGACTTCTTATTACCGTTCCTTGCCTAATGACGAGATGCGCATCTCTCACGCACATTTGGATATTTGGTTACAGCCTATTGTCATAAATACAACATAGCCTTCAATAAGTCTGATACCTTGTAACCTTAGGCTTCAATGCTTTCAACCGTCTAAACACCTCAGACTTATCCTAGTAAGAATTCACTGACATGGTATCTATGCTGCACCATAAATGACAATAGCGGTATACAGACAGTATCTACCTCGTTATCTTCGACACAAAGCTCCCGTCTCAACCATCTCCCACCGCTCTGCACCCACGCAAGTCGGACAGTAGAAGATACCGTCCGGGTCATAGAGATCCTTGATCTGCTGCAGCTTGATGTAATTATCATGGCCGTAGAAATCCCTCTGCCATGCAGCATCTCGGAGGTCCGCTTCATTCATGTACGCGCCTGTGTCCGGCGCCAGCTTTTGCAGTGCTGCCGTCTTGATATTCGTGATGTCGTTCTGCAAGGCCTCGACGTGCTCTTGCGGCGTATTCTGGGTCCACATGCGCTGCGTGAGCGCATGCACGTATGTTCTTCTCCACGCGTGAAGGACGCTGGTACGTGGTGATGGCTGGTCCTCCGTGAAGAGCTTGCCCCCGCCAACGAAGATAAGGCCATTCATGACCCCTTGACTTGCATCTCCGGCGACGGTCTCGATGGCATTTCGTAAGGCAGCTGGATCAGCGGTCAAGGCTGGACGATCAAGAAGTCGCGATCCCCAAGCGACGAGCAAGCCTGCAGGCGCACTCGAGTTGGTGAAGAGGCTGTGATCCTGAAAGGCTGCATACGAGGGGTACTCGGAGAAGCTGGACTCGATGAAACGCAGACCGCTCCTCGACTTGATTCTGCTGATCAGGGGTGCGAGTACCTTCTCCGCTTTGTCTTTCCCTTTGGATTTGCCCAGGCCAAGAAGAGTGTGGGTATAGGTTGGCATCTCCAAGGGAGGATCAGTCAGTCGACCGCTCACCGACCAGACGCCATACCCCGTAAAACCATGATCAAGAATGTGTACCGATTCTTGGTAGATATCAGCCACGGCCGAGAGGAAGGACTCGGTATCGTTGGTCGTCTCAGCCACAAATGACATCGAATGCGTCGTGACTTTCTGTGTTGGATATGCCTTCCAGGTACCTGAGACAACCACGCCAAATGCAGGGCCACCGCCACGAATAGCACGAAAGAGGCTCGGGTTGTGGCAGGCGTTAGCAGTCACGAGATTTCCATCTGCCAGCACGACCTGGGCTTCCAAGAGCTGATCGGCGCCCAAGCCGTAGTCGTGGGATACAAGTGAGTGCCCAGCACCCTGCAGCCATCCACCGATGCAGCCAACGGTCTGTTATTCCTAATTAGCCCACTGATCGTAACGTATATCGAATTGTACAAGGCCTATTCTTCAGCAGGACCTCGAGAGAATGTAGTATTTCCTCGCGAATGGCAGGGCGTGAGATGGCGTAAAGGCCGGGGAATCTGCATAGATCCCCGCAAGTAGCGAATCCATATCTGTAGGCTGCCAAAACCGGTGGATGATCGTTAACAAGGTCAGTGCAGATGAATCTATCTGGTTTCCGGATTTGATCATATCATACCTGCCAAGCATATCATGGCCTGTACGAATGACCAAGTGTTGCGAATCGGATGCCTTCAGAAACATGGGTATAGTGCGTTGCATTGATAGTGAGATTCCCGGTATCACCGAGGGGAGCCGATACCAAATCGACTTAATTGGTAGCCAATCTGAGCAAACCCCCGAATAGGTGGCCAGGAGGTCTGCACCAGATTCTTGACTTGAAGTTGCCTGGAATTCCATTCGGTCCCTTTGGCGATCCAGGCGGACAGGTCCTGGAATGCAGATTCGGAGGAGCGTTCTGGCGAGGCAGGATCAGGAAGCATAGCGGGGGATTTCTATACGACTGCCGCCTTATTAGCACGGATTGCGAATCTTACACGCATTTGCAGTAATCAATTCGATTCATTGATTCAATCTTGAGAACCACATTTACACCCCTTTCAACCAATTGGAAGAGAGCGCACGCAAGCAAGCATCGCCTGGGATCTATACGACTGCCGCCATTAGCACGGATTGCGAATCTTACACGCGTTGCAGTAATGGATTATTGATTCAAGAAACTCACACATTTACACTCCTCTGATAAAACCCCTGTGTTGCGAAGACAGCCAAACAGGAAGACAAGACAGAGGATGAAGGATAAGCGTTTTGATACCATGGTGGGCCAGTCCACAATCTGTGCGGCGTAGCAAGACTTAATTAATTACAAAATGCTGACACGACTTAACTGCCGTGGTGTATGCAATTCTTGGCAGGTCAAATTCTTTGGATATGGCGAGGTGGGTGTAATTTAGCTGGGTAGAACACTCACATCCATGACATATATACATCTGTGTGAGAGTGAGAGTGAGTGTATATCTTCATACCTGTACCATCACAAACTCGACCACTCCGGCCCGTACTGCATCTGTTTAAGCCGCCATACTCTCTAGCCTTCCCGAGCCCTCCGCCACCCGTTCCGCCACCCGCTGCTCCGCAACGGGCCGTCACAAAGCTTAATTCCGTAGCAGGATTAGGGGGAATAGGGGGGTGGATCGCTAAGATAATCGCTAAAGGATACTGTAAGTAAGTAAGCACTAGAGTCGGACTTGTGGAGTTTCTACGGTACTTTCGTACTAATAATATGTACCTCTCGTACCCTCGTACCATCAGAATCTCACGGAGATGTAGGAGGTACAGTACTGTACTGTACATGGGGAGACTAATTTTTCCCTTTCCAAGTTAATGATACAGTACTGTAGATTATGCACCCTATTTATCCAGCGTAGATACAGCTTATCATTGGCTATTTTGGGTCGTTCATGCTCCACACAAGTACAGTACTCACAGACCTTACAAGGTACAGTATCTACTTTCCCCATGTACTGTACGTATATCCGTAAAGCCGGAGCCTAGCACGCGACCAGTGCATCGGATTACGCCATGTGTGTTTGTGGGGGCTGCAGAAAGCAAGTGGAGTTCAGGTTGTGGGTTAACCCGAAAAGAAGATTACCGTACCAGCCTTACCTCTCTTACCTGTCTCGTTCGCTTGTAGACGAAAGCTGGGCAGACATATCGTTTAGCAAATTAGCTCCGAATTATATTGTACTTCTCGACTCAAGACAAGTCTTCTCATAACCGGAGGTCACTATGTACGTACAGTCCCCGCTCACAAGCTATTGTTTGTAAAAGGTGTCATTTTATACTAAAAGTCACTCGAGCTCTAAGTAAGAAATTTTATAGAATTTTTATCGTAATTTTATAGATGAAATGCAAAGCAGTCCTTTCCTAAACCATTGATTGGACTACTAGTCTATGTAATTTATCCTTCTTCTATATAGATGATAAACTATCTATCATTTTAAATAAATAGAAACATTAATAGAAGTTAAAGCTATCCCACTTTCACATTGAAAAAGCAGGTACAGTACAGCAATACTTAAAAGCTATATCCCACACCATCTCACCTGCCTCTTTTCTGCCTCTTGAAACCCTTGAATTTACGTTAAGACTTTTTCTTTAACCTAAATTGAAAAATTTCCAATACCTACACAATTCAATTGAAAATTGTGTCAACAAGGAAAGTCAATCTTCGCTTATTGAGTGAGCCCTATTGTACATACAGTACTCCGAATAAGTGGAAAATCATTATAACTCCAAGTAGGTAAAATTTTGTTTGTTATGACATTAGTACCTTCAGGAGAGCTTATTGACTAGTAACTGTAGAATGGATCAGGGTCGGGAAACGGACAGCGACAATGAACTACGATTAGAAGACATTACTCGAAGATCAGCATGCGATCGATGTAGGGGGATGAAGACGCGCTGCGAGCGTTCTCACAACCGAGGCATCGCACAACTAGCACAATGTCGACGTTGTGTGTGCAAGCCCAAGCCAAGTGCATCACAACACTTGAAGCACAGCCGCAACGAAATCAGAAAGGGGACAACAAATCAAGTGATAGAAATGCAAAGAGGCCACGGACAGGTTCTTTCGAAACATATAGTCTGAGTCTGGACACAGCGCTTGGGAATCTTGATCAGCAGTACCAGAACGCACTCCTTGAGTATCATCCCGGAGACATAACACCAAGTATACCAGCATTGTCTTCGATGCCACCAGGGACCCAGCGTGGGAATGGATCACTGCCCCCAAGCGAGATTGATTTGGATCAATGGCATGGCTTCAGTGAAATGGTGAATCTGGAAGGATGCTCAACTCAGGAATTAGAGAGCAATGATGCAAGAACAGCTGTAACCATGCCAGCGACCAACAGCAACGTCGTCCAATCCACCAGTCAAGATAATCCCGACGGCCAAAGTTATATGGAGAGATTTACGCCACCGCCAACAGCGCAGAGCATGTCCAAGTTGGACCAAAGTAAAGGAAGACCGGAGAAGAGTGGTCAGTTAATCTGGAATGCATTAGCCTTGCCACCATCGTCATCGATGTATCTTGCAGATCTGCAGGCACCACGGTTAGAGCAAACCAAGAGCGTCATGGATAGACTGATGGAGTTTAATACGCTGGTGTCGCAAGACCTCCAGAGAGCCAAAGAGATCAGTCGAGCGCGTGGTGGTGATAAGAGCGGGCTAGGGAACGTACCAGGAAGTGTGCTGGCGAAAACACTACAGCATTCGGAGATGTTTGTAGAACTAATAGCACGATTCAGGCGTTCAAGGGAGGGACTGGGCAGCAGCACGATCTCGAGTTTAGAGGAGACTGGGACGCAAAGCTCAGGCAGTGTAGACGGCCTCGGTGAGAAGGTAGACACAGACGTGGCATTGCAATTACTCTCCTGCAACATAACCGTGGGCAACCTATACGAAATACTCTCTTCGGAGCTAACAGCGTTGATGAGTCTGCGTCAGGAAGAATCACAATCGCTACCAGAACTACGACTGGAAGGGCTGCAGAATCTGGATGTCGAGATGCGGGTATCGGTGTTAGCCCACATCTGCGGACTTATGTTTCTGAAGATCCAGAACGAGCTCGCGTTGATGCGACGCCATGAGCTGTTGACGCCGGCTGCAGAGACGACTTTTCAAGCTGTGCTCGGGGGGAGTGGAGAGAAGGCTACACAGATCGTAGATAATCTACGCCGTCTTAGCTCATTATGACTACGATTATATGATGATGATGATCATAATCTATACTAAACTGAAATTTGCCCGTAAAAATATCACTTCTTCCAAAGTGGCGCCGACGAAAATATAGTCCAGTGACCTACCTAATTTCTCTATGGACTTAATTTGAGGAATAATTTAAGGCTCTATATACGACAGTTATAACTATAGAATCCATCTGCACAATGTAGCCATAATACTTAAGCTATAAACACTTGATTTAGTTATGAACTACGTATAATACTATAGTTTTTTAACCTGGGCGATCTAGTAATTGATGATCAATTTAAAAAAAACTAGCTTTCATAGATAGATAAAAAACACAAATGTACGCGCACTTTACCTCTGTTGTAAGGTCTAAGATAGGGTCTAACTAAATAAGCGACGCACTAAGTGAGTTGTAACAAAATATAGCGTTACCATTGCCCCTCTTGGAATACGAAAAACAGCACCATTTGTAGAGAAATTAAGTAAATATAAATATAGTAAGAAGGTATAATAATCACTACACAAACATTCTTCGTCGTTATCTATATAATGTTCTACCTGGACGAACTGTATATCCGTATTTTCCTGCCTTCTGATTTCCGTAATTCTACTACAGTTCACCCTTGTTTTCATGCTCCTTCCTCTTTTTTATAAGCTTGCACCTCTGTACGAGTATCTGTTACGTGTCTCTGGAAATAAATCTCCCTTTCTACTTACTCTTAAATTAATTATCAAAATTCAATGAGCAGACTCAATTTATTTCAACGTATGAACTAATTTAAAGCACAAATTTATTTCAATCGATAATTAAATATTATAATACTCCGCGAAGCATCCCATTTACAGTTTATAAACTTTGAGCAAAAAAGATAAGGGGATGGTGCATCTGAGAAGACAGCTTCGCATTATCCTAATAGAAGCTTTAAAGAAGGGTAATTAAGCAGTTTTATCAACAACAGAACGAGGATTAAGTCTTTCTAAATATCTAGATGGCTTCTCCTGTTTGCTTTATTATGTTAATATATCAGTGGATCAGTATACTGGTATTACTATCGCTTAAATCACAACTATTTTGTCTAAGATATTTTGAGCTGTTAACGTCTAATATCTTAAACTTACTCAATTATTAAGGAGTCGACTGTATAGATTAACTTAGCTATTGTAGTTAAAGCCATTTTGTAACATAGTAGCTCTTGTAAGTGCTAAAGCAAACCTAGGCTTTAAAGGTATTGTAAATATATTACTATATAAATTAGTTTACTTTTATAGTTAATCTTTTTAAGAAGTCTATAAATATATAAAAGGTTTATAAATTATTTAACGTTGTTTTAATAGAGTTTATTTAAATATATATTATTATACTAGTTTATAAATTTACATTTATAACTATTAGAGTTAAACTTTTTAATTAAGCTTTATTACAAAGTATAAATGTAAACTTTTTTTAAAAAAAAAGAAAATCTAAATTATTAAAAACAAATTTATACTTTGAATAAGTGATCAGTGTAATCCTCCCTTTATATAATGATTAGATGAGTTTTGTGGTAAAAACACAGGTTCTGAAAATAATTATCGTTTACTCTATCTACGCTAGTTCTCACAGAACGCAACACCACTTTTGCACCTACACATTTCTTACAAATAATCTTCTCATACACTCAAAATTATGGTAATAAAAACTGTGAATAATTGAATTAGAACTTAGGGATATAGAGCTCTCCGTGTAACTGCTAGAAATTCCACAGTATACGATCTACGCCGAGTCGCCAATAGATTCTCGCATAAACTGAAAATCGGACATCCGAGTGCATGCATCTCGGAATGACGTTGGGATATCGGATGGGTCCTCGACGCCTCGATGGAGGAGCTATCATCATTATCACCATCCGACGAACTTGAATCCAGCAATTTTGAAGAGAGTAAACCTGACGGCTTCATAACACATGCAGAACTCCTCTGAGCAACAGCCCTATTCTCCGTTAAGATCACATTGAGATCAAATCATCGCTAAGGCAATCATGTTGCAACTTTCGAAGGACAGCATTCCATGGACGTGGATTGGTCTGGTTGTAATTATCTCTTTTGCAGAATGGGTGAGATCCACCTCGAAATCTCAAGTCGACGAGGAACAGCCGCCAAGTCTTGGTCACAACATTCCCTTCATTGGACATGCATTCAAGTTAGCTAGGAATAAGAAGAAATTCTTCCTTGACTCACTGTAAGTTCCATCGCCTGACAAGTCTGTATTGTTAGCAGGTTGAATTGATTCTGACTACGTGTAGCAAGAGATTTAACCAACAACCATTCATTATGCTTATCGCCGGTAAACGACATTATGTCTTCAGTGATCTTGCCGATATTGGCGCTATTCACAAGAATACCCAAGATATCGGCTTTCGGTGGCCCAAATTATTCGTTTACACGCATCTTCTCGGATTCAATAGAAAGGATGCGGAGCTCATGTGGGATATCGATAGGGAAGCTGAACGGATCGATCACCGCTGGCTTCTTGGTCGTGATGAACAAGCTGAGGATACTGCCAGGTACTTCCGTAATATTGAGGAGCACATGGATGTACTTGACCGAAAAGTTGGAGCATCTGATTCCAAATATCTCGAGGTAGATGGACTCGTCACTGTCATTAACTTGGAAGGTACGGCGACTGTCGAAACCTTTTATGGACAGACCACAGTCAGGCGTCACCCTAAGATCATGGACGACGTGACGTATATCGTCACCAAAGGCTTCAAGCCTTTCTTATTTGAAGTTCCCAGGTTCCTCGCACCAAAGGCTTACAACGCACGCGACCGGATCATCAACTGTTTCATCGAGCTTAATGAAGAGCTCGAGTTAAGGAAAGACATATCTGGATACTTTGTTGAGCGTTACAGTTATCTCAAGTCACGAGGTGCACCACCCAGCGCTGTCGGTCCTGACATGTTCCGTCATTTGTTTGCGTAAGCTATACCATTCTGATGCAAACCTCAAATGAGAAACTGACTGTTCCAAGATCCCTCCTAAATTCCTTGCCTACAACATATCTCGCCTTAGTCCACATTTTGAAGTCACCTGAACTAACTGCCGCCGTTCGAGAGGAGCTTCAAGCAGCGAGGTACAGTGATTTGAGCCCAGAGGAGAGAGAGTGCAGATCTTACCGGATAAGGCTCCATTGTTACGCTCCATTTGGTTCGAGACGCTTCGTATGCACAATAATCTGGTCACACTAAGACACGTTGAGCGAGATACTCGGATCTCGACTAGACCAGAATGGTCACTCCGAAAGGACTACATCATCTCAATACCCGCAGCTGCGATCCACTACGATGAGAAGCTGCATCCAGACCCCAATGAGTTTCACCCTAACCGCTTCATGGACAAGGCACTTGGTGGAGGAGGTGAAAACGCTGGACGCACCTTAAAGCCTTTTGGTGGTGGTGCGTCATATTGCCCTGGTCGTGCCTTCGGCGAGAAGCAGATGATGGGTTTTATTGCGGCATTGATCATGCGCTTTGATGTCAAGATGATTGAACAAGATTTTGAAGTCCCTCCCAACGGGGACTTTGACGATCTTTGGGTACGGCCGAGATCCCATTGGAAGATTGCACGTAGGACCTCTCCGTGAAAATGGCAAGAGAGCTTAGAAGACGAATTTGGGAGAATGTAAGAGATGATTTTATGTCAGTGCCATAAGTAACGTTTATAAAATCTGAACTCTCTATTTTCTCTATTTTGACTTTACCTGCTGCTTAAGACGTTACGCTTCGCTATTGTGAATTTGCATATCCTTGAACACGTAAGATATCTAGTATACTTTAATTGACAAGTTCATTAGGGCTCTAATACCCTTTGCTTGCGTAGATGTTTCTGTCATGGATTCAATGAGGAGACAACTTAGTGTGAGCAGTGACTTATTCTTCGTGTCAATATCAGAGAAGCTTTTGCAGAACTCGTGAGGTTTTACGAACAGTAAGCGTATATATTAAAGAATTGGATCACCTTGCTTATGCTTTACAGAGCCATTGGAGATAGATAATGTGATTTTATGTATTAACATAGGTGATGAACATGCTCATTTCTTAGACGACTTCAAGCCATTCTATGATAGTTTATCATACATCAGTGTTGAACTTTCAAATATGCAATACATGCAGAATCAAGGACCAAAAACCAAGACTGACGTCTCAATGCTAAAGCGTGGAGGTGCATCTGCAGGCGTCCGTGGGTCTACGAAAGCACTGTGTGCTGCTCTACCTCCCTTCACGCCGCTTGTAGGATCAGAAGCGGCCGAGTCAAACAGTTGCATCAAGATAGCCTCATCGGGCCTCGTTCCCGACCAGTAATACCACTTCTGGCTCTCGCGAAAGCAAGGCGTACCAAAGTCTTCAGAGAAGTCGGGGAGATGTGACACAATTGGTGCGATATCATCAGGACCAATCGTCGATGCTGAAGCAAATGCCAACGGAAAGGTTTGCACTGGTGCATTGATGACCTGCCAGTGGTGCACCAAACGGTATCTCCCCTTCAGCAGAGAGTTGGCCTCGCTGCCCAGATGCCGTTTCACTCTGTCTGCAACTGCTGGCGCCGTTTGGTCTACATGTGCAAACAAAGCTGCGGGTGCGTACTGCATGGGATTGTCTGTCTTGCGCACAGCATGGCGGAAGACAAATATCTTGCTGGCGTCAGGAATAGCCTCACGGATCTGCTTCTCGACTGAAGGATAGTGGATCTTGCGGACGGACTCGTCCGAGGTGAAGTCTACACCAGTTGGAACTGGAGCTTCTCGCAAGAGCTTGATTGAATCGTGGTCGAGGTTCACGATGTCTTCGCGACCACGCAAGTCGTGAATTGTAGTCGTGTGTGGTTCGATTTGGAGGTTGAAGATGGGAACGCCTTCAGGTGGTGCTTTTCTGACATACATGTAGTACGGCTCGTCACCAAGACTTAGGGGCTTGACGAAGTTGATGGCGGTGAACACATCACCTCGAGCAATATCGACATCGGCTGCAGCCATTGTCTCAGTGGTCTGATCGTAGCAAGCGAAGAACTAGTTAGTGTACAATAGTAATGTAGTTTGACTGGGGAATGAGATCCTCTCGACATATCCATGAAGTAATTTTATAATTACCATGCATGCTTTATTCATTATTATCTAGGGGGGTCAGCTTGTCCTTTTGACATCGGAGGGCCGATGAAGTCGGAAGTCGGATACCTTATGTAATACTCGGATTGAAGTACATGTATTCACTCGGTGCAAAAAAGAAAGACATTCTCAAATTGTTTGACGTGGACATTCATAGTTCATTTGATGTTTGTGATACTTTCATCTTAGAACGACGGCCAATACAGAGAGCATCTAGAACACAATGGCACTCGCAACTCTAAGTCCTACAGTCTTCTCTCCTCTGGCTTCTGAGCCTATTCATCAGGATAGCTACAGCCATATGCCAGAAACAGTGCTCAAAACAGAGCGGTAGGTTCAGCAGCAAACAGTGAAAAATTATATGCTGATTTAGTTCTTAGTTTATACGCACAGCATGAGCTATACAGCAGGTACGTGGGCATAACACTGCTGGCATACGAGAAACTAATCTTGTAGCTCCTTCGGCTATCTCTTGCATCCCAACATCAAGATTCCAGAAAATAACCCACGTATTGCGGCCCTCGGGGTGGGCACAGCTTTATACTTGACAGAGCTTGCCTCCAAACTTCCGGAAGCTGAACTTCATGGGTTTGAGACAAGCAACGACTATCCTGAACGATGGTCGAACCTAGCTAGTACCGTCAAGCTCCATAAGGCCAATACAATGCTGGAATTTCCAGCCGAATTCCATGGCACCTTTGATGTAGTCAGTGTCAGACTTTTCGTGACCACTCTTACAGGAGATGATTGGGACTTGGTCACCAAGAATCTCACGAAACTTCTCAAACCGGGCGGCTCGCTTCAGTGGCAGGAGCCTGATGGTGTACGCAGTGTTACAGTCTTGGAAGACGATACCAGGGGGGAGAAAAGGAGCCTCCAAGCTTTCCTCGACGAGGCATTTGCTGACAAGGAAGTGTACGATAAATTTGATTATCCCTCGAAGCACCTCGAGGGCGTCTTCAAAAATGCCGGTCTACATAGTGTTGTCAAGGAGCTTGTGAGCAGCGACAAGAAACCTTATCTTCGCTACAACGCAGCAATTCTCGCTTTGCAAGACCTAATCGACTTCATGGAGAGCGGAATCAATGGGAAGAAACTTACGCAGGAAGAATTAGATTCCCGCCTAAGAGGTTGCATGGAGGATTTGGAGAGTGGCGCGTATCAGAGGTATAATCTCCTTTGTTTCATCGGAGTGAAGGCGTAGAAATGCAGGCTTTAACGTCTTGGTATATTCTGTCGTTATCGTATGCCATACTATTGGAAACGAATACAATTTGAGATCGCTGAGGGTAATTCTATAGCTTAGTTCAATTTTACTATTTTATGCCTGACCTTTGGAAGATCTAAGAACTTGAGGCCCTTTACTTGAGAAATTCAACTAAGCCGTCTGTTTTAGGAGAACGCGTAGCCACCTTTGACGCTCATCATTGGTCTTCTCAGAGGCCATAGCACTACACACAATTAGTTTGAGCTAGAAGTGAGTTATATAACACAAGTGCTCATATCCACCACTATGTATTTAGGATATACAGATTTAACTTGCAAAGTCAAGAGATTACTAGCAAGAGATACAAGCAATTTTGACATTTGTGATTTTTCTACTACATACTCAAGAAAAGGCATCAATTAAGTTCAAAGTGAAAGGTATCAACTTTCGTAAGTGTAGATAGTTTTTAAAGTATATAATCAACTCGCATCATGTCCATAACTTCAAATATATCAAAGTTAGAACCCCAGGAATGCAGGGACTAGGTACTGCTCTCCTAATCCCGCCATGTGATACAGGTAAACTTGGCACTGAATGGTACCTCTTTCATCTACTGCGACTGTATAGGAGGGAAACGACTAGGAAGGAACCATTCTACAGAAGAATCCGATATTCCGGTGTCGGTGTCGGACATATCGGAATAGTATATCTAGTAGTAGCGTCTAGTTGCCTACGGTCGTTCTCCGTGCTCTTTGCTGCTATGTTTGTCATCCGTGCAGAACCGGCATGGAACATTTTCTGCTCCTACGCCGCCCCTCGGAGCTCCACAAATATGCAACTATCGTGAAGAGTCACGAATTTAGTCTTAGAGTAGAATGCCATGGAGTATAGAATATTTAGTTAGTAAGCTATCAGATGAAAGTAAATAGCTAGCCATATAGCCTACTGCCATTTTTGTATGTTCTTGGAGGCTGAGAGTTTTGGTTGGCAATTAAAGAGAAGCTTTGATTTGATCTTCTTTATTCATTAAGTGAGCAGAAATGTCGACAACTCCTCTTACTGCCAAAGAGCCCATAGCCATTATAGGCACTGGCTGCAGATTTCCAGGCTCTGCATCATCCCCATCGAAGCTCTGGAAACTACTTGCAGAGCCATACGATTTGCGCCGAAAGTTGCCAGATAGTCGATTCAACCCTGAGGGCGTGTATCATCCTGACGGCAAACATCATGGCACCAGCAACGTAAAAACACTCTTACATACTGGAAGAAGACCATCGGCACTTTGACGCTCAGTTTTTCGGCATCAAGCCTTCTGAAGCTAGCTCAATGGACCCCCAACAGCGGCATTTACTGGAGGTTATCTATGAAGGCTTAGAAGCTGCTGGGCAGAGAATCGAGAATCTGAAAGGATCATCGACTGCTGTTTATGTTGGCCTTATGTACGGAGAATATGGCGAAATGCTCGTACGACACCCCGAGGATTTACCAACTTACACCGCGACTGGCGCTGCCCGCAGTATTATGGCAAATCGAGTCTCATATTTCTTTGATTGGCATGGACCTTCAATGACAATAGATACAGCCTGCTCATCGAGTCTGGTCGCTCTTCATCATGCTGTTCAAGCTCTTCGACTAGGCGAATGCCCGATTGCTATCGCTGCCGGCTCTAACTTGTGTCTTGGGCCAGAGTCTTACATTGCAGAAAGCAAGCTTCAGATGCTTTCACCCAATGGGAGAAGTCGAAGTAAGTAATATCTATGTGATTTATTCCCTTCGAGACATGTAGTGATAGCTTTATGCTTGTTAAATTAAGCGAACGCTTAAGCGACTGCTCCTCCAATCTGAGATATATGTTTGGGGACCACCTTTTATTTACTATATGACCAAGAAGGGAAGATATTGACTAACTATGCTACAGTGTGGGATGCTGATGCAGACGGATATGCTAGAGGTGACGGCATAGCTGCCGTTGTCTTGAAGCTACTGAAAGATGCTATCGCAGATGGTGATGACATTGAATGCATCATCCGTGAGACCGCTGTAAATCAGGATGGTCGCACCAGAGGCATTACTATGCCTAACAGCCAGGCCCAAACGGAGCTTATACGTACAGCATACTCCAGGGCAGGATTAGACCTTACTAATCCCGCCGATCGCCCACAATATTTCGAGGCACACGGCACAGGAACACCGACCGGCGATCCTCTTGAAGCCGCTGCTATTCATCAAGCCTTCTTTGGTGATGATAACGCCAACAAGCACTCGAAACTTTATGTTGGCTCCATCAAGTCTATCATAGGCCATACTGAAGGAACTGCAGGTCTTGCCGGTATCATTAAAGCAAGCCTTGCTATTCAAAACAAAAGAATTCCACCTAATCTCTGGTTTCACAAGTTAAATCCCGAAATTGAGCCATACTACACTCATCTACATGTACCCACGGAGTCAATAGAATGGCCTGGAGATGCTACCACAGTCCGAAGAGCATCAGTCAACAGTTTCGGATTTGGTGGTACTAATGCTCACGCAATAGTGGAGGGGTTACCACCAGCAACCTATGACCAGTCAAATGTAACCAAAGAGCACGGGCTTCCTTTAGTCCCTTTGACTTTGTCAGCTCATTCGGAGGTAGCTTTGGTAGGCACGATCTCCCAGTATGCACAACACATTAAAGATGGTTATGCGCTGGATGCGCGAAGTCTTGCACATACCCTCAACAACCACCGCTCGCAATTTGAATACAGGTATGCTTTTGGCATAGATCAGAGTCAGACACTTCTCGAAAATCTTGAGTCTCATATTGAGTTACTGCAAAAGAAGGAGACTCAAATTAGCAACACAGTGGTCAAGCCTGGCTCTGCTCGCATCCTTGGCGTCTTCACAGGCCAAGGGGCTCAGTATGGCGGCATGATACGAGAGTTATACCAGAAATCTCCCAAGATTCGTGAAGAGATCGAGGAGTTCGAAAAAACACTTGGTCAGTTGCCAGAATCGCTAAGGCCTACTTGGTCATTGAAGGAGGAACTCCTCAAGACTGGGAAAGATTCTCGAGTGAGCGAGGCGGCTCTGTCACAACCACTATCAACAGTTGTGCAAATTATCTTGGTCGATCTACTCCGTGCAGCAGGAATTCAATTCTCTGCCGTGGTTGGCCATTCTTCAGGCGAAATCGTTGCTAGTTATACCGCTGGGTTCATACAAGCAGCGGATGCCGTTCGAATTGCCTATCTACGTGGCCTGGTGACCTCAACGGCAACAGGCCAGCCTGGGGGCATGATCGCAGTCGAAACATCTTACGAAGATGCGAATGAGATTTGCAACCTCCCCAACTTCGAAGGACGCCTCTGCATTGCCGCTGTTAACTCGTCGTCTAGCCTGACGCTCTCTGGCGACCTGGATGCTGTTGAAGGCGCCAAAGACATTCTGGAAGACGAAGAAAAATTCGCGAGAATGCTGAAGGTTGACAAAGCTTACCATTCACATCATATGTTACAATTTTCGGAGGCCTACTCGGACTGTCTCCGTCAACAAGCTATCAGTATTCAAAAACCACCGCCTGGCTCGCCTCTCTGGGTATCCAGCGTGGACGTGGAAAGCTTTAGAAAAGCTCCTCCAGACTTATCATCGGGTTATTGGATACGCAACTTAACACAACCAGTACTTTTCCACCAGGCTATTACCAAAGCTATCCTTGACTTGGAGGTAGTTGACCTGGCTATTGAAGTAGGGCCTCATCCTGCACTCAAGGCACCAGCATCACAATCTCTTCAAGAAAGCCTCGAAGAGGTTGTTCCATACACCGGATTGCTGCGTCGAGGTCAAGATTCTGTCAAGGCATTTGGGGATGGAATAGCCCAAGTCTGGACAACGCTTGGAGAAGCGTCGATGATGAACCTGTCGAATCTTGAGGAGTACCTTTCTCAGTCCGAACCAACCGGGATTCTCAAAGACCTCCCAACGTATCCGTGGGTGCATGAGCGTCTTTTTTGGCACGAAGCGCGGGAATCGAAAATACGACGCTCCCGCAACCAGCAGCCAAATTTACTTTTGGGACATAGAAGCACTGAGGATCCTGGACAGCAATTTAGGTGGCGCAACATACTTACGCCACGTGAGATACCCTGGTTATCTGATCATCGAATTCAAGGACAGAGGCTTTTCCCGGCTGCTGGATACGTCGCCGTTGCCATGGAGGCTGCAGCTGCCATGAGTCAAGGAAACGAGATGTTCTTGATTGAGCTACAAGACATTGTTCTTGGAGCAGCCCTAAACTTTGATGATGATGACTCAAGAGTCGAGGTCTTGTGCACACTATCAGATCTTGACCATGTGAAGCAGCAGGAGACGAGCATTCTTACAGCCAAGTTTCATTACTTCTCTCTGCACCATGTAACGATGCCGGCCCAATGCTTCTCAATGCCGAAGGTCGGTTGGTTATCCATTACGGTTCTGGCTCCAAGGACACCCTTCCCCCAAGCGCAGATATCGGACCTGGTTTTACTGATGTAGACCATGACCGATTCTATGAGTATCTAGTACCACTGGGCTACGGATACACAGGGCCTTTCCGGGGACTATCATCGCTCAAACGCAAGTTGGGTGCTGTAAGCGGCATCGTATCCCAACCAATTGACGAAGAGCAACCTTTGATAGTGCATCCAGCTATGCTGGATTGTACCATTCAAACTGTGCTGTTGGCATACAGCTGGCCTGGTGATGGACGCTTGTGGTCTCTTCTTCACATCCCTACTCGCATCGGAAACGTCCTGCTGAACCCCAAACTGGCACCTGCAAACCAACCTAGCGCTGTACATCACTACACGTTTGATACAGTGCTAATAGATGATGAGAACCGAGGTGTTACAGGAAATATCTCGGTTCACGCTGCAGGAGGTCAGACACTGCTGCGCGAATGGAAGGCTTGCACGCTATCCCCTTGGAACCAGCCAAACCAGAGACAGATCGAAAACTGTTCAGTAAGGTTGTATGGGATGTCGCTATGCCAGATGCTGCTAAGGTTGTTGGTGATGAAAGAGCTTCAGCAGATGATTACAGACGGGCCGAGCTCCTAGAGCGTGTTTCTCATTTCTACCTACGTCGACTCGATAATGCCTTCCCTCCCAATGATCCAATCCGTTCTGATGGGCCTTGGGTTGGTATGTTAGGCTTCGCCCATCAAACGGTCGAAGCAGTTCGGCAAGGTTCCCATATATGCGCGCGTGCTGATTGGGCTGACGATGACGAGAAAACAATCGAGGGAGAATTCCAGAAGTAAGTTGCAAATGCTCAGCATTATCATGAAGAAGACTGGCTAATAACCTTGCGTAGATTTCCAGAGAACATCGACCTTAAAATCGCACGTATCATTGGAAAGAACATCATCAGTGTCGTGAGGGGTGAGAGTAACATGTTGGAGCACCTGCGAGCTGGCGATACTTTGGATGACTACTATGCAAATGCGATGGGAATTCACTACACCGAGTATGTAGCTCGGCTAGCACGACAGCTCTCATTCAAGCATCCAAACCTGAATTTTCTCGAAATCGGTAAGTTACGCTACAGTTTTTGGTTGCACTTTTCTCTGATGTTGAACTTCGTACAGGAGCTGGAACTGGTGCTGCTACCAAGAGCATCTTCAGAGAGATTGGAAAGTCGTACAAATCATACACATTTACGGACATTTCAAGTGCCTTCTTCGAAGCCGCTCAAACCACCTTCAGCGAGCATCTCACGAAGATGCGTTTCAATACTTTGGACATTGAAAAAGATCTTGAGGAACAAGGCTATAAACCTAACTCCTATGATGTCGTTGTAGCTTCTTTCGTGGTTCACGCTACTCGCAACCTGAAGGATACATTAACAAGAATACGCCAGCTACTGAGGCCAGGAGGTTATTTGCTTCTTCTAGAAGTCACTAACCTAGACCTGGCTCGAATCAGCTTCATTTTTGGATCTCTACCCGGTTGGTGGCTTGGTGAGGAACCACACCGCCGATACAACCCTTGCGTAGGGACGCAAGAGTGGGGAGATTTGCTCCTGCAATCAGGTTTCTCAGGCCTCGACACCGTTACATCTGAAAAAGATTCTCTACCATTTCCCGCGTCTGCAATCCTCTCTCAGGCCGTGGATGATCAAGTATCTTTCTTACGCGAGCCCCTCTGCTCTACTGACGAACCCACATCATCTCGAATAAGCCCAAATGTGCTCTTAATAATCGGTGGACGTTCAAAACATGCTTCCAAGTTGTCAACGGTCATCAAGAGTCTCACGGCGCAGTACTTCGTCCGTGGCACCTTTGAAGTTGACTCGCTTGAGCAGGTTCAACCAACAAATTTTGACCCTTCTGGCACTATAGTTCTCGTCTTGGCAGACTTGGACAGGAATGTCTTCGAAGGCCTGGATGAAAAACGCTTCCAGGGTCTCAAGGTTCTTTTCAACAATGCCCAGAGGGTATTCTGGGTCACTAATGAGGCGAGGGATAACAACCCGTTCCATTTGATGAGCGTTGGCTTTGGACGCTCTATGCAGATGGAGATGCCACACGTACAAACGCAATACGTAGATCTCACCGATGTCAATGCTGGGGTTGCCCTTATGCTGGCAGAGATACTCCTCCGATTTGACGCTCTTACTTCAACTGAAACATTCCAGTCAGAGCAGATCTTGTGGCCCCTCGAGCCCGAGGTCTGCATAAATTCTGATGGGCAGCTCATTCATCGCATAATTCACGATGCTGAAAAGAACCACCGATACAACAGCTTACGTCGTGATATTGCTTTGGAGGTGTCAGTTGATGCGAACAACCCAGTGGAAGTTTCGCCGCGATCAGGAGGGTATCGTTTGCTACCGCAACGTGCTCAGAATAGCTCAAGCCAGAGCCAGACAACCCTGGTTGAGACACTCTTCTCAACGATTTCAGCCGTGCAACTCGATGAATCAAGTAGTTTGCACGTCTGTTTGGGAACTGCTGCTGGAGATGGTCGATCCGTGGCCTGTCTTACTGAAAGCATTGCTACACAACTTTCTGTGCCAGACGAGTTAATGGTCGGATGTCGAGAGATCTCACCTCGATTCCTTGGGAGTCTCTCGACTACCCTCATCGCTGGCGCCATTGTCCAAACATCTTCAGACTGTATCGTGGTGGTTGAGCCAGATGAAGAACTAGCTTTCGCCATTCGAGCTCACGCCTCGAGCAAACCTATTTCGCTTCTTTTCCTTACTACTGACGTGAACAAGGTACAACCGCACCACCATTATATCCACCCCAGCATCGGCATTTCTGAGCTAGACCTTGTCATACCCCGAGGTTGTCATCGAGTCTTATTTACTGGCAAGGCTGAACACGCCGAGTCTCGCATCAAGACTTGGGCTCAGTCACGCCAAGTAGATGTTGCTGGCTTGATGCCAGTGGCTCAGCCTTATCATTCCCCCAGATCTTCGTTGAGCTATTTGCAAAAATTATTAAAGTCATCCATCCCAATCGCCGAGAAGCTTCAAGGAGGGGACTTTGAAGTTCTGACTCTGCAGGATCTTACCAAATTTTCCCTCTCACGAACCCGTGGCATGACAATACCCATTGTCGACTTGAGACCTACCAAGGCGCCTGTTACAATCGAGCCTGTGGACAAATATGCCCTACTTCGAAGTGATCGCACATATTGGCTTTTCGGCCTTAGCAAATCCTTGGGTCTGTCATTGTGCGGCTGGATGATTGACCACGGCGCGAAACACATTGTCATCTCCAGTCGTTCTCCAGCGGTGGAAAAGTCAGCACTTACTGCCCTTAGGAGTAAGGGTGCTAACGTTAGAATTATTCCATGGTATGTTTATGTCCTGCTGACAAACTCGCTTACATTGTTCTACTTTGGTTCCATGGGAAGACATGCCGTATGAACTGGCTTATAAGATATCATTCTTGTTTGAGTATTTGCTTGACTTAAGCCACTTACTTGATCTAAGTAACTTGCTCTCATCACATTGTGTCTTATAAACTAGTTCGTATAGCACTTGTATCTGCATCTGCTATGTCCTCATGGGCCAAAGTTGGATCTGATCACGAAAGCTGACACGAACTAGCAATATCGTAGATAAGCAGAGCGTTGTCGCGGCCCATAGACTTATACAGGCTAGCATGCCACCGATTGCCGGAGTTGCCAATGGGACCATGGTGCTTCGTGACACTATGCTCGAAGACATGACGATCGAGGAGATGAACGCCGTCATTCATCCCAAGGTCATTGGTTCCATCAACTTGAACGACTTGTTCCTCAACACCCAACTGGACTTCTTCATCTTCTTTTCGTCGGCTATCGGCATCACAGGAAATGTGGGCCAGTGCAATTATGCCGTTGCAAATATGTTTATGCATGGCCTCGCCGCGAAGCGAAGGAAGAACGGGCTGGCTGCATCTGTCATTGTCATTGGGGTTATACTGGGCGTAGGATATGTCACTCGTGAGACCAGTCAAAGCCTTCAGGACAATCTCGCAAAGTCAGGTCACAACTGGTTGTCGGAGCGAGATCTCCAGATTCTGTTTGCCGAAGCTATTCGAGATGGTTCTGCCTCTTCGCCTTACCAGTCTGAAATCGTCGTTGGTCTCAAAACAATTCGACAAGATGACGACCATCTTCCTCCTTGGGCACCCAACCCAAGATTTTCACACCCTCATTCTCCAGAGTGAGGATGGCGGTGCTACAAACAGCACCTCAAATGACAATGTTCCACTTCGAACTAAGTTCCTCGAGGCAACTTCGGTGCAAGAAATTCATGAAGTTTTTGGGGGTAAGTTACAATCAAAGACGGGATGTACTTCCAATATGCAATACTAACTTCGAACAAGATGAACTAGTAAACCATGTCATTAAAATGCTGCGAATGGATGACTCGGTGTCCAAAGCACAATTCCTTCAATACACCGCTGGACACCTGGGTATTGACTCTCTCAATGCAGTTGACCTCCGTACATGGTTCATGAAAGAAGCCAAGATCGATGTGCCAGTGCTCAGAATCCTTGGAGGTGCTACTCTGGGAGATCTCCTCGACTTTGGTTTGGACCTTCTTTCAACAGACGTTGCCCCAGCGAAGGCGCCAGATTTCCAGTCAAGCTCCAAACCTAGTAAAACATCTGCACAACCACCAACGAAGGCTAAACCACTTAAATTGACCACAGTTGTACCGCCAACTCCAGCTCCTGTGTCCAAGTTGACGTCAACAACAGCAAACGACATAGGCTCTTCGAATATAACCCAACAAGAGAAACCACAACCCAAACCTCAAGGTTTGCTGCTCAAGTCAACAGAGAGTATTAAGATCGCCAAGACACCTCCACACCCTGCTTCGTCTTCCACATCTGACAGTTCATTGGGCGATTCCTTCAGCATCATCAACCAGTTGTCACCAAGCTCAGTCAGTTCCAAAAAGAGTTCTCAATTCGTCAACGTTTCGAAGGAGAAGCCTGATGCCCAGGAGATCCTACGGTCCGAAAATCTCTCTCGCGCGGTCAGTCACGATTCTGGTTCCTTCAGTCATATGTAGAGGATCCGACGACATTTAATATCACATGCTTATTCAAGCTTCAAGGGAAGATTGACCTCGCAAAATTTGAACAAGCAGTAGCCTCTATTGGTCGCCGCCACGAAGCTCTACGAACATCCATAAGTGACCACATACATGGAAAGCTAGAGCAACATGTGCTAAAAGAGGCCACTCTCTTCCTTGAATCCCAGACTTGGTTTGAGGAAGACGATGTACAACTAAAATTCGATGAACTCAAGGAATACAGTTATGACCTTGCGCAAGGCAAGCTGATGAGAATAGTCCTCCTTTCTCCTCATCAACTATCAACTCTGGAACATTATCTACTCATCGGATACCATCATGTCAATATGGATGGCATTAGCTTGGAAATTATTCTGAAAGAACTTGAAGATTTGTACTCAGGTCGTAGCCTCGATACAACACCATTTCAGTTTGCCGACTATGCGGCCTATGAAGATCAGAAGCTTTTCAATGGAGAATGGAATCAGAATATTGACTACTGGAAAGGCCGACTCAACCAAGCTCCCGAGGTTTTTCCCGTCCTCCTGCCATTCGGAGAAGCGGGGATGAGGCAAGCAATAAAGACGTACAGTCATGTCAAGTCCCGTCTCGTTATCGACAGTGATACAAAAAAACTCATCCAAAGAGCATGCAAGACGTACAAAGTGTCACCTTACCACTTTTACCTGGCAACATATCTTACGTTGCTTGCAAGATGGGCTGAAGTACCAGAAGTCTGTATCGGATCTTCATACGCCAACCGACACGATTCCAATCGTCAGACAAGTGTTGGACTGTATCTCAACCCTGTAGCGTTACGCTTGCCTTACAGCGGGAAGAATACATTTGTGTCAGCGCTTGAAACCGCCAGAAAGTTCAGCAGCGAGGCTAGTATGCACTCCGAAGTTCCTTTCGACGTGCTTCTGGATAACCTCAAAATCGAGCGCAATCCGGCCTTCAGCCCCATTTTTCAAACTTTTATCAACTATCGGCCGCGAACAGATGAGTCTAGACCATTTGGTAGCAGTAGTACTTTAATAGGTGTAGAATATGAGTCGGGAAAGACGCCTTACGATGTTATGTTGGATGTGTTCGATGGTCAACAAAATGAGTCAAGAATCGAGGTCAGCCTACAAAAATATCTATACTCCCAGGACGCAGTCGAAACACTTGCAAAAAGCTACTTGACACTAGTCAAATCTTTTGCCAGAAATCCATTGCAGCTACTTGACAATGCAGCCCTCCATGGCGACCAAGATCTTCGAGACGTTGCAGAGTTGGGCAAAGGTAAGTCTTCAGCATCTCTATCCTCCCCCTTCATATGCCGTAATGGTGCTCACTATATAACAAAGGTCAAAACCTAAAATTGACATGGGGACCGACTGTGATTCACCGTCTAGAGGATCTTCGCAGGGAGAATTCATCAAGGCTTGCCATTCGACATCGGATAGAGGATACGTTGACTTTTGATGATATGTTCGATCGCATTGACCGCATATACGAAGCTTTATCCGATGCTGCTGTGACTATAGGGTCAGCAGTTGGTGTGCATATGCAAGCATCTGCTGACTGGATCTGTTCGGCGCTGGCGATCATCAAGTATGGTTCTATCTATGTTCCCTTGGATTTTCGGCAGGGGAAATCGCGTCTCAAAGCCATCATCAAGGAATGTCAACCTGCAGCCATTCTCGTTGACGGACAAACCTTGGCCCCTGCTGAGGAGTTGACATCGGATTGGAAAATCAAGAGTATAAATTTAACGAATATCGTCGGCTCAGCAAAGATGCCAACGCCCATCCGAAGTCGTGCTAGTGATCAAGCAGCTTTCTATTACACGAGCGGATCTACTGGAATCCCTAAAGGAATTCCCTTAACCAACGAAGGAATCTGTAACCATATGGAAGGGATGTCGGATCGACTCAAAGTCACTCCCGATGATGTTATGCTCCAGCAGACAGCTTTTAGTTTTGATTTCTCTCTATGGCAAATTCTAATCGCTCTTACTAACGCCGCCTCGATTGTCATTGTTCCGGATCATTTGCGAAGGGACGCTGTTGGTATCGTAGATTTGATGGTCAAGAACAAGGTCACCATGACAGCAACTACTCCATCAGAGTACAGCAGCTGGCTTCGTTACGGAGCTTCTAAACTTCGCGATTCATCGTGGACAAGGATCTTGTGCGGTGGTGAGCCTATGCCACATGGACTCCTCGAAGACCTCTGGGCGCTTGGGAAGGCTGATCTTAGACTTGAACATTTGTACGGTAAGTTTTAGAATACAATTGGAGGTACTTTGTGTATAGAATACTCTCAGCTAACTCGTGTATAGGACCCACTGAGATAACCTTTATTGCAACGACATGTCCTCTCGACTATTCAAAGGAGTATACTATTATTCCCATTGGGCGACCGATCGCAAATTACACAATCGTTATCTTGGGAAAAGATGGTCAAGCCCTACCAGCTGGTGTCTTGGGAGAGATTGCCATTGGTAGTGTAGGTGCCTCGACACAATATCTCAATAAGCCAGAAGAATCACGGCAGAAGTTCCGGTCGAGTATGCCTGCTTTAGAAAAGATTGGTATTCCACCAGTGCGCTTCCATTTGACTGGTGATGAAGGCTGGCTTTCTAGTGAGGGTCTCCTTTATATCTGTGGTCGCATTGCTGGAGACACTCAGATGAAACTACGGTATGAACTCTCCAATCCACTTACCCTTCTCCCCCTTAATTCTTCTATTGTATTGTTGTCCCAGTTTTTTGTTGATATTCTAGAGGTTTTTTTTTTTTACCGGAAACCATTTCACTGACACAATTGTACTATATAGTGGCCAACGTTTGGACCTCTTGGACATAGAACAGGCAATAGTTCAAGCATCATCTGGGTCCATCCTCGAGGCTAATGTATCAGCAAGCCGAGATGCACATGGAGCAGACTTTCTGGTCGCTCAAGTTGTATTAAGACAAGGGTCTCCGGAAATCGATCTCTCTGAGCTAGCCGCTTCTTTGCCTCTACAACAGTTCATGCGTCCCTCAGTAATATTCGCCGTCGACAAGTTCCCAGTGACAGACCATGGAAAGCGAGATCGTCGAGCTTTGGCGAGCGTCAACGTTTCTCAGTTACCAAGGCCAAAGACGAAGAATGTAGAACTGACACCAGAACAACAACGAATATTTTCCATTTGGAAAGACATTCTTCCCGAGGAAACTGTTGGGGTACACGACATTACGCCCGACTCCGACTTCTTCGCGGTCGGTGGCACTTCACTCACTGTCTTGGAGCTGCAGAAACGAATTCATAAAGAACTGGGTGCCCGCCTCGAAGTTGCGGCTTTATTTGAATCAAGTTCTCTGAGACAAATGGCATCGCTGATGGAAGAACAGACAGGACTTGGAATATCAGAGGAAAAACAAATCGATTGGGACAAAGAGACTCAACTCGACATCCCAGAGGATCAATTCCGCAACGCTAAGAGCATGAGAGATTGGATAGCTTCCAGCAAAAACGTCGACGGCATGGTCGTTATTTTAACTGGTGCTACGGGTTTCCTGGGAAAAGCACTGCTACGTGCTCTGATCGCTACTACGGAGGTTGTGAAAGTGCACTGCTTGGCAGTCAGGCAAGTTGAGAAGCTATCGGAATTTGCCGACGAACCCACAGTACAAATCCATACTGGCGACTTAACTTCACCTCGCCTGGGCCTTCCCGAGGAGGTGGCTGGCGAGATCTTCAGCGAATCGCACGCCATAATTCATAACGGAGCTGATGTAAGCTTCTTGAAGACTTATACGTCTTTACGTCAAAGCAATGTGCAGTCAACTCGGGAGCTGATCAAGTTGAGTCTAACCTACGTTGATGGTGGCCATGACTTTCACTTTGTCTCCACTGCCGGGGGTCCTAGGCTTCTCGGGTGAGCGTGAGTTCCCAAGCAACACAGCAAGTGGATTCCATCCTCCTACGGATGGATCTTTTGGATATTCTGCGTCAAAATGGGCTAGTGAGCGCATTCTCGAGCGAGCTTCAGATGCTTATGGGTTATCTGTCTCCATATACCGTCCAACAAACATCACGGGGGACCAAACACCAGAACTAGATCTCGTTCATAATATCGTTAAGTTCTCGCAAATTCTCAAGGTCGTACCAGATCCCAAGGGAATCTGGGATGGTTTTATCAATTTCGTGTCTCTAGACACATGCACTGACGATATCCTTTCGTCGATTCTACATGTCGCTTATGGTCGAGAGCCCGGGATCCGCTACTTGCACGTCACTGGTCCTGAAGATATTCCCGTCGATGGCTTGAAGAGCAATCTAGAGCGCAATGACGGAGCGAGAACTTGGTACAAGCAAGTCAGCTTGGCTCAATGGGTGGTTAAAGCTGAGCGGGCAGGTCTTAAACCTTTGACTGGGGCATATCTCAAGAAATTGGCCTCTGAAAAGCAACAGGTCTACCTCACTAGGGTGCTTAAAGAAAAGGGTACTTCAGACAGGGCTCCGGATATGGAAAGAACTAGTTCGTGGAATGTCTTTAATGGTTGGAGGCGCACATGAGTCAGGTAGTGATAATCGTTCAGGGTTAGTAGCAGGTTATATATGTTAGGGACTAAAATTCAATGATACTCTTTGTACTTTTTTATAATATACGTTTTTAAATATTTTTCCTGTGCCTTCACATTTTATCGTTAAATTAGCCTTCATCACGTATCTGGAATCAAGTTAACTAATCGTTACTTAAGGATACCTTCATGACTCTACCAACTACCTTAACCGATCAGGCAACTCAAGTAGTTATTACTACCCGCAAGTTGTACAGGACGATATATTATAGTTGAGATGAGACTTTCAAAATTCACAAGAAGTCACTACGAACACAGCACATATAAGACGATCGTTATCAAGAAATGCATAGTTATCTAGAACCGATAGTTCTTGCAAAGCAGAGTTTCTATCTATCTATCACGAGTCATGTCCCTACTCGGTTACGCTGAGAACCTTATATCATTTCAAGGTAAATCCCCCATCCACTGATATGCTCTGCCCAACAAAATAGCGGTCCTTCATGGCGTGCAAGTATGCCTCGGCAACATCTTGAGGGTTCCCAACCTCGTTGATTGTCGTACTGGCCGTCATCTTTGCCAGCACCGGGCCCAGATAGTCTTCTGGAATGCGGTCAAAGATCTCGGTACGAACCACCCCAACCTTGATTACATTAACTCGAATGGGTGCAAGATCTATCGACAGAGACCGTGCCATGCCCTCTAGTCCGCTAGCATATCCAGCCTCGACGGCATAGTTGTCTAGCGGCTTGTCGGATGTCGAGGCGCCTGTTAGTGTTATGGATGAAGCGGCATCATTGCGTATATGAGCTCGAGCGTGCTTAGCTAGCAGCAATGGGCCGAAGAAACGAACTATGCCACGAGAGACAATGTCCTCAAATGTAGCCTGCTCGATAGGTCCTATCTGCGTCACATTACCGGCCGTGAAGACAATATGGTCTAGTGTGACCCCTAATGATTGTAAGAGCTGGGCCAACTGGGCGTCCAGTTCAGAAGCCGTCGATAGATCAACGTGGTGGCCAGAGACAAGGGCAACCGCGCTGGGCACCGCAGCCTGGAGTCTCTCAACGGCCTTAGATACCTTCTCTGGATTACTGCTGGCGATGAAAACTCTCGCCCCTGACGATAGAGCACCCTCTGCAACTGCAAAGCCAATGCCTGACGATCCGCCAAGCACTAAAACGTTCTTATCCTTCAGTTTGTCAAAACGAGAGGTCGCCATGTCGGCAGCGAGATCACTTAGACTCCGAGGTGTCTGATCTGAACTGACTCGATGTTAGTTAGCTAATCTCAATTCTTCTCAATATACTTAGAGTCTGGAGTTTACGTGAAAGCTTGATAGTTACCAACGGTTTCGGGATCGGGGTCTCAATCTCGCTACGAATTGTAGCCACCACGACCAAAGCTTCTTTAAGATACCTTTCTTCTCGGCTATAGTGCTACTGGCTTCGGAACTCTGGCTCTCTGGGTAAGATAGCGGATGAAGAGTCTGGTGAAGATACAAATGGAGAAGCTCATCAAACATTGTTGTCGTCATTAGGGCTTCGGGGAGGTAAATGACAACGTCTTAGCTATATCGCACTCCTCCAATATTAGAAACTGATCTCAATTCCGGCCCCCCGTACATATGTCTCGTCAGATCCCCATCTGCGTACAGTTTCTTCGCTGAGGGGCCTGCGAAGGGAAGTCGGCTTGAGTTTTGCATCGGAGGTCCGGTGCATTGAGTCTACTTTAGTCGAGTCCTCGGCTACCCGGTGATGCACTCCGACTTATTCTGCGCTGGCATATCTCGCTAAAACTTGAACATTTTCTGCAGGAAAGAAGAAGCAGAAGACCTAATACTGTAAAGCAATTTGAAACGCAGTTGTTCTTGAGATGCAGCGATTACGATACTGATGTCACAGCTCTGGATAGCTTATCCATCTATCTTCACTTGAGATTAGCATCATAATAATAGAAACATACAAATATCAGATACTCAAAATTACATGTATGTATTTGATGCTGCCGGGTTTTCTTTACTTTGAAATATCAATATAGCTCAAGCCCTTCGTTCAACCTGCTAATCGCATGCAGCTCATCTGCTCATAATTTTGATAGTCATGACCGATCTACCTTATCTAGAGCAGACTGGCTTACATGCCAATGCGCAATTTCGAGCGGCCCTTTTGATATATCCTGGAAATTTCAAAGAGGCTTTGCGTCAAGCTGCAGCCGACCATACGAAGACGCTTTTTGGAGCCGCCCATGGCATTCCAAGCACATATGTAACAAAGGTACGCACTACTGAGAATGTAGCAGCTGTTTGAGTACGGAGCCTACAGTAATAACTGAACTAGATCATCGCTTCTACGAAGCCAGATTTTATCTGGCTCGATGTTGAGCATGGAATATTTGATCGCAAGACCCTTTACGAGTAAGTTGGAAAGGCACAAATGAACGGAAATAATGACGGTATAACTAATTTTGATCTCTCCAGTGCAGTTCAAGCAGCCCAACACCACTCGGAAGGTCAAACAATGGTAGTTGTACGTGTCCCGAAGCACGACGAGACCGCCTTGTCGACTGCATTGGAGGCGGGTGCGTCCGCTATAATAATTCCCCACTGCGAGAGTGCCCAAGAAGTCCATGATTTCATAAAAGAGACCTATTTCCGTAAGCAATTACCCAGACTATACCAGACGCTGATTTCTTACTTATGTACTGTTTAGCTCCTATCGGTGAGCGTTCATACAGTCCTTGGACATTTACACATGGGATCACAGATGCATCGCTGTACCAGGAGGATCCATTTAACATGAAATCGTCAAACAATCATATTACACTCATTCCACAAATTGAGACCGTTAAGGGTGTCGAAAACCTGGATGAGATAGCTGCAATCGAACAAGTCGGTGCTCTGATGTTTGGACCGGTAGACTATATGGCTGATGCAGGAATACCACTCAAAATGAGCAAGGAATTTCATCCTGATTTAATTGCAGCCACTACGAAGTTCGCCGCTGCAGGTAAAAGGCATGGCAAGCCGTTGTTCGGGTAAGTAGTACATGTAATGGTACTTATTGAACAGGTAGCTGACATACCCAAGATCTGCAATGGTTCCTGAGATGATTCCAATGTTAATTAAGCAGGGATATAGGGCAATCTGTGTTGGCTTTGATACAGCGGGACTTGGAAGGTTCTTTAAGAATGGTTTGGACAATGCAAAAGAACTCCGCCAGCAAGTAGAGTTAGAAACATTGTAACCTAGTTACAGAAATATTGTGTAAATATGAACAAGTCCAACAGATTCGCATCGTAAAAAGGAGCTTCGCTTTAGTAGTGTGCTTGTGGATCTCCTTGGAAGCAAATTATGTCATCTCTAGCTAGTAAGGATTTTATCTCCATTGTAATAAACTGAGTGATATGCAGTGGAGGAAAGTGAACGATACTTTTAACACTATTGTTGACAACTGCGGTGCCAATTGGGATCGATTCATCGCTCGCTTAAGTCCCCTTGAACAATACTCACATATCGAGGCTATTGTTCGATCAAGCTGGCGGTATTCTAACGTGTCCTTACAACATAGAAACGCATCACATGATATCGACAGCCCTGTTTGCACTGGTAAATTCTTCTCGGCTCAGGATGATCAACATTGGCCATGGAAAGCATGTCGATGAATATGCTTTCTTAGAAGCATGCTGCAGCAGAAAAAAAATCAAAGGCTGGGTTGTTGATGTGCGGTACAAGAAAATGAGCCTAGTTTCAATCATGATTCGAAGGGTAATAGTGCGGCCATTCTGTTCTCTCGTATCGGAGTTTGATCTAGATCGAATTGGCTTGATCTTGAAAGGTGGTGTTTGGACAACCCAAGAGATTTCTTTTTGGGGAAGATTAGACGGCTTTTGACTTTTCGAAATCAAGACTCATAAACACTTGGTTTATTTAAGATAGAGATGTGACCTTTTTTCTTCTCACTATTTCGGTTATCCGAGGAATTTTTTCTCTTTGCAAAGAGGACTCTGCTGGTCAAATTCTCATTTGTTGGAGACTTTATGATTTACTGTAAGGCAAAAGTGCACCGACGAGGAGGAAAACTATATAATCTTTCTGAAGTTCCATTCAGCTACAAATATTCTAGGTGCTAATTTATGCCTCGCACTTCCCGCACAACTTGATCAATCGCCATGGCAACATAGCTGACGTTCTTCGGTGTTACTATATAATTTTATCGTTAGAGTCAAGAACTGGCGTTTGGGAGGTTAACTCACGTCCACTAATGGAAATACGACCAGTGCTGTAAGCGTAAATATGAAACTTGGTCTTTAACGCGTCCATCTGAGCCTTCGTCAAACCTGAGTATGAGAACATGCCAATCTAAACACAACGACTCAGTGTTAGCTTTCGATGACTTCGTCGCTAAATTCAACTAATTGCTTAGGACATACCTGTGATCTGAGATGCTCCCAATTCCCCGGAGTACCTAACTTGGTCAACTCATAGTAAAGCGCTTGTCTCATGTCTTTCAGCCGCGAAGTCATTGTTATCAAGTCAGTCTCCCACTCCCGTCGAAGGTCAGCGTCACCAAGAATTGCGGCTACAATCTTTGCACCGTATGCTGGTGGAGTAGAGATTTCTCCACCTTGGAGTATCATGAGCTGGCTTCTAGCCCTCATAGCTGCTTGTGGTGAGTGGGCAATAAGATGCAGCGCTCCGACTCGTTCGCCGTATAGACCGAAGTTCTTAGAGAAAGACTGTGCGATACACATTTCCATAGTGCCGCGTCGAAAGAAATGTCTCACGGCCCATGCATCATCATCTACATCGCCTGTAGCAAAACCTTGACTACAAATGTCAGCAAGTAACCCACATATTGAAAAATGCAGTCGTACTAAGCAGAATCAAAGAATGGAAACAGTTGTTTCCTTTCGCAGAGATCTGCGATGCTTTGCCACTGAGCCTTTGATGGATCAACTCCAGTGGGATTATGTGCACAGGCATGTAGTAGAATAACGTCGCCAGCTGCTGCCTCCTTCTCCAACGTTTTCATCATACCATCAAACTGAATATTTCTGCTGACTGGGTCAAAGTATGGGTAAAAGCTCTGTTGAACGTCCCCCACCAAAGACCACAACAGTTTGTGATTGGCCCATGTTGGATCAGGCATCCAAACTCGTTGTGGTTTCAGAGCTTCAGTAAGAAATCGAGCTCCAAGATGATTAGCCCCTGTACCGGATACCGTTTGAACTGATGCTATCCGTGCAATCGAAAGAGTATCAGAACTCTGCGCAAGACCCAGTGCCAAATCTCGAGAAAGAGAAACGAAAGATCCCAGCCCTTCAATCGGAAGATATTCATGATTTCTGGCTGGATCTTGCATCAATCTCTCCTCTGCCTATTTACATCAGAACTTTTGATCCGTAAATTGTTTTGAGGAACATACCTTTTTCACAACTGGTAAAACCCATGGTTGCTCGTTCTCATCTCTGTACACACCTGCTCCGAGGCTGACTTTCTTATCGCTTTTGTCATTTTGAAAAGAAGAGCCAGTAGGTGAAAATCCTTCGCCAGGCAAGATCACAGGGATGTTGGAAAATCGGGAATCAGGCATCCTCTCTTAGATTGCTGGGTCGATTGCATATACTGACACGACGTCTTCATTCAAACTATTCATGACAAAAATTAATATCCATACGATCTAAAAGCACTGTACATATTAAGATTTAACTTGGCACAACCGCCCCCCGCGCCCCTGTTCGGTCTCCGATCCAGGATAAAATACACTAATCGGCTTAAACGATATCTCCGACCTACCTACTCCTCTTAGTACCTCTATGACAATTACGAAGATTGAGATGCAAGTAGGCTAAATATCTATTATTAACTAAAATAAAATTGTCTTATATCTTCTTTATAACTAACTTTTTATAGGGGTATAAGTTAAATACCGTATTTGTTAAATAGAATCTCCCGTAGAATATATATATTACTTAAATGTGCTTTAGTCATTTTATCCCATTTAAAATTCTACCAAGGTAAATTAAGTACCCATGCTTATAAATGCAAAATATGCTCAAGGAATCGAGCTTTTCTGATCAAAGTTAAAATTAAAAGCTCAAGTATATACTTATAAATTGACTTATGCACAGATATTTATCAACTTTGTACACTAAACCACTACAAGCCAACGCACGAACTAACCATTGGAGGTCATAGGCTTGTGTCACAAAAATTTAAACAATCTCATATCTACATCAAGCAGAGAAATAGATTTCTCTAAATTTAGTGTTGTTCTCTCTCTGAAATCAGAGACCTAGATGTTTAGTGTCACTAAAGAAGCCTCGGCACAGCAATTGAAGACAACACTCGGGACGCTCGTGGCTGGAGCAAAAACACACGGCTAAGTGTGATGTGATGATGTTCCGGGAGTTACTGTGTGTTTTAAAGGACATCCAAATACGTTCTAATAACTAGCTAGAGCGCAGATGTTTTGGGGGCGCGTGTTGTGAAATTTAGGGTGATTCGGAAGTCCGTATACCAACGATCTACAAACACTGTCCTGAGATATGCTCTTCTCTCAGGTACTCAAATCTAGGGCCGATAACCGGTTGATGCTAAAGACATTGTTAGACGGTTTTGAGATCACCATTAAGTTATCAGTCTGTGAACTATAGATTTGTTTTAGAGCAAATGTGACCTGTCTCCGGACTTATCGTGGTGAATTCAATTGTGTAAAGCTTGTAGAAAACGAATGAAAATTAATTTTGTTGGCAGAGATATAGGCTTCCTAATTGGTTGATAGATGAAAGATCATTAAATCCGGAAGTTTCTTCGGTAACTACCACACGGCTATCAACAGAGATTCACCTCCGCTAGGACTCATGGCAATAATTCCCAATTTAGGGCTGGAATTAATGACTGCATGTCATGGCACTAATACAAAGATAACTTTCTGCGTATTCAAAATTCCTGACGGAGGAGCCATCCTTGTCTTGGGAAATATTACGTCAGTTTATTTTGACAATGGCTCACTATAAATTCAGATATTATACTTGAAAAAACTTCACTGCCACAATATCCTACCCACGAAACCTAAAATTTGACTTTGAAAGACAATACTATCATCCTACTAGCTCATCAACTTGCTTGTCACTATCGTCTAAAAGACCTAGTGCTTCGCGTCTAGTTGGAGCCGCGGGGTCAAAATATGGTTTCTCTGCCAATGATATTACCCTTGTGCCATGTCTAGGCTGCTTGCCATTATAGTCCCAAGTGGCATTATGGATTGTAGTTCTATCTATGTCAGCAATACCACTAATAATGAAACAAGGAATCTCACCTGTTGTCCCACAAAACACTTGTACCGGGAGTCCATTTCACACGAACTTAAATATCCAAATTCTTTTCATAAACGTCATTTAGATAGTTCAAAATCAAGTCACTTTCGGCCTTCTCAAGTCCAATAATACGCACAGTAAATGCACGATTGACGAACAACGTTTTCCAGCCGGTAGCCGGATGTACACGAACGAGTGGATGAATGCGTTCAATAGGCTTGGGTCCTCCTTCTGGATTATTACGGTCCACATACGAATGGTAAGATCGACACACAACAAACTTGCCGTCAATCATCTTGCGGAAGTCAGGCGAGAGCTTCTCATACGCAGAGTAGCCACTAGCCCAAAGAGTATCGCCGCCCACAGTTGGCGCAGTATCGTTATGGAGATGCGTATAACCAGATGGCTGAAGCTCATGGACCAAGTCGCTGTGCCAGTAGGCTGAACCAAATGGCTTGCGAAAACCAAAGGTTGCAGACAGGGCTTCAACTCCCCAACTTGGCCAGATGACGGTGGCACCCGGATTTCCTGGTACCTGGACAGATCCAGGCTGGAGATGATTCAGTTACGGTGTTAACGAGCTAAGAAATTTGAAAGAAGATGATTGCTTACATGCACCTCGACAAGTCCAAAATGACGTCCAAGCTCAAGTTGCTGTTGTGGTGAAAGGTCTTGGTCTCGGAAAACAACGACACTTCGCTCCGCAATGAGCAGTGCTAATTCATCTTTCTGTTGATCTGTCAAGTCCTTCAGCTGGAGACCTTCGATCTCCGTTCCAATATGTGTAGTTATATCTGTTACTTTCGTAGCGGCAGACAGTAGAGCTGATTTGGATTTATCAGCTCGAGCACCGGGATCATTGTGCGTCCAAGGTTCAGAACGAATCTTATACGCATCGTCCAAGTAGAGTGGTGGTTTAGATGCCAATGGACGGTAGGGATATCCGTTTGAAAGGTCGACGCCGGCTTTCGTCATGCGAGTTAGAGCAGGTCCAGGGAGTTCAACCTTGGCCTTGGAAGGTGTGACTTCCTGCGCGGAGTTCTTCTCTATGGCTGATGGCGCCATTGCGCTTTGATTATGATTTTCTGATAGCAATTAACTGCTCGAGTAGCCTTAAACAGTGAGTCTTGGAATAATTGATTGAAATATGAGCAACTAGTTGTACAATACTAGTGATGCTATATCCGCAAGCCTCGCCAAATAAATATGTATTCGTGATACAGAAAATCATATGATTCTATTAGGCAGGCAGCATTGAACGAATACCATAATCCAATTTGACCCACTTCGGCGGCTCTGACCTCCGATGATATGTAGTCTAGCACCGTCGCTATTCCGATGATGCTTCTCTTAATCCGACAGGACTAAGTACTTTCGCTAAGTTTTATAGTATTCTCTAAAACTTAGAAATCTAGTGCCGTATCTAAACCCCGTAGTTAATTCTTAATTAAACTTACTATATTGTATCTTTAGTCTATTATCATCCATTTTATCTTATGATTACTTGTTCATTTTACACACTTTCTATAAGAGACTCAGACAATCAATGCATGCTATTTAATCATGAAAAGACAAAGCATTTTTGTGACTTAAAGATAGCTAAAGGCTGCCTTCAAGTGCACAAATTTCTTCTCTCCTGTAAGGCATGCTGAATTTAAGAACTATTCTCCTCATTTTCAAAAAGCATACTAAAACCCTCTAACGCGCTGACAGGGAACCATATTAGCGGGTTTATCAAAGGGACGAGCGTATCTGCCTTCATTTCAATATTGTACAAGACAATTATCAACAGGCTGTTAGTAGAGCTTACCCATCGACTTTGCGACTAGGAGCCAAAGCATATAGGTTCTTTAATCAATACTTGTTTAGATAGCTCCGAAGTTCTTAAGGTCTAATGCAAAGATAGGCTATTCTATACGGACAGTAGACTTGCAACTTCTCGCTGGAAAACTTGACTCGGATCTTTAAATATATCACCTGTTCTGAATGTTTTGCAACATTATCAGGTTATCGAGAACAAAGAGCGTTTGTTCGTACTGAAAAGGAGGTCCAAAATGGCAGAGTCTGATATTTCCGGCGAGATTGTAGGGCGAAAAAAAAAAAAGCCAAAGGAATTTATATCTTGATCCAACTTCGCACAGTTCCTACCTTCTGTACACAGGTACCTAGCTTTCGTAGGGGAGCCGCACCGTTACTTTCGTACTTCGGTACTGCCGGCCATCCCCTATTTCTCTTAATTATCCCAGGAACATTAGCGACGTGAATCAAAGGGGCTCGAGAGGGGGTGTGTACCTAGGTAGCTGTAGTAAAAAAGATCATATGCAAGGTTATTAGTTATTCCTGTGGAGTGTGATGAAAGTATTGGCGTTAACAGGGTTAAATGGGGCCATGCATAATATATTACTACTTAATTAGGAAGCGGTGAGGTATGCAGTGAGATTTGTGTACGGCACACCCAACCCATGTCAGAGGGGAGTACTCAGCCATGCCACCGTTGCAGCATGGCCGAAATCTATTGTAAATGCTATAACTATCACTGGTTTCACCATGTAAACTTCTATTTCTCAATACCGACTCCAACCAGTGAATCCAATCCCACCTCAACTATGCCTTTTTCTCTGCCTCTTCTGGCCCTGCTTGCCATCCTGATCTTAGCTATTGCTAGAGTTTTCCAACGTCTTTATTTAAGTCCGATCAAGCATATCCCTGGCCCCAAACTTGCAGCAGCTACTCGGGCGTACCAGTTCTACTACGATGTTATATTGCAAGGCCGATATTTATTCAAGCTTAAACAATTGCACGAGAAGTATGGACCAGTCGTTCGCATCAGCCCGGAGGAAGTACATGTAATTGATCCAGCTTTCCTGGATGTTCTATATACCAGCCATAGCCACAAGAGGGATAAATGGTCTTTTTTCACCGACATTTTTGGAGTTCCAGGTGCTTCATTAAACACGAATCCGCATGAATTACATCGAATACGACGATCAGCTCTGAGCCCTTTCTTTTCAAAGACCTCGATTAGAAATCTACAACCCTTGATCGATGCCAAAATCGACCTTCTCTTGGATAGACTTGGAGATTTCCAAAATTCTGGAAACATTTTGACAGTTGATCATGCTACTGCTGCATTTACAAATGGTACGCATAGATCCCCAATTCTTTCCACACCGTTGTATCAATCAATCAGTTGAATTTCAAATGCATGACTTGATATTAATTACACATTTTAGATGTCATCACCGAATTGTCTTTTGGCAAATGCCACGATCGGCTGGGACACCCTAAATTTGATCCATCATTTCATGACGGTGCTAAAAATGGCGCCGCTCTCTTGCCTTTTCTCGCACATTTTCCAATAATTGTGAGAATTTTCGAGGCACTGCCTGAAGGTTTGAGCTCACGACTGAGTCCTGATTATGCTCGATTTCTCGAGGAAAGAATGGTCAGTAATCTCTTCTGTTTTTCTATTTTCTTTTAGATTAAACTAGTGCTAACTTGTATCCCCAAAACAGGAGATTCATTCAGAAGCTACAAAAGCCATGCTTTCAAGACAGGAAGGTCAATACAGAACCATTTTCCATGAAATCCTCGACAGCAAGCTCCCCCCGGAAGAAAAATCACTTGCTCGTCTTGGAGATGAGGCAGCTGTTACGTTAGCTGCAGGCACTCTAACAACGTCCTGGGTTCTCAGCGTTGCAATTTACTTTCTTCTCGCAACCCCTTCTATTCTCGAAAAGCTCAAAACAGAGCTGGAGTCGGCAATTCAAGACCCTTCTGTTCATACGCACACGCCATTGACGACTATTGAAGGGTTGCCTTATCTGCGTGCTTGCGTTCAGGAGGCACTACGTATGGGAAATGGTGTACCTGGTCGTATTGCGCACATTGCTCCTGATGAGAGCATGGTTGTAAAGGGCAAGACTAAATCATGGATCATACCGCCTGGAACACCGACTAGTATGACAGTGTATTTGATGCACTATGATGAAAATATCTTCCCAGATCCTCAAACTTATCGCCCTGAGCGATGGCTGGAGAACCCGCAGTTGAGTAAAAGCCTATTCGCCTTTTCTAGGGGAACGAGATCATGCGTAGGCATGAATCTTGCTTTCAGTGAATTGTCTATGGCCTTAGCCAGAACTTTTCGAAGCTATGGGTCAGTTGAGTGTCGACATGCTCAGGATAAGGGGGTTTTGTCGTTGTTTGTTGAGACGGAATATCGAGATATTGAGCTTGTTGGCACTTTGGTTCTTCCCAAGGTTTGGAGCGGATCGAAGGGAGTGAGAGTTCGTGTGCTGAAGTAGCAGTAGCTTGAGTATATTTAATAGAGCACCACCCTTGGCAGAGTGAGACTGGAGGATTTTAGGAAACTTAGAAATTATAGAACAGTGTATACCTTGACAAACTTAGAATGGATTCAGAATATACTTGCGAGAAACTCAATCTACGAAGTAAATCATTTTTTGGCCATCGCTTGTTTGAGAAAATGTATTCCTTTCCTGAATAAAGTAGTATAAATCTATGTTTAATGAGTAGAAATATATCGTGTCTTTACCTGCAGCTCTAATAATTCTCACAGTCTGTGTACGCATAAACCTAATCTAGTTTAATATTTAAACCGAACCAACAATCTTCGCAACAACCTTACTTGACTTTGCGACATCTGCACTCAACGCTGCCAGACTCTTGCACTGCATTATATCAACAACAGAGATATCAGCGCCAGTCTGACCACCAAGCCAATTACGCAGCTCAACAGCGACAAGCGAGTCAACACCATAAGCCGAGATAGGCTGGTCTGGACTGATGTCCGCGTCTGACACCATAAGGTTGATTGCTAACTTGCTGACCACTGCGTTGCAAATGACAGTGACAGCATTATCTTGTGACTTTATTGTACTGAGACGGTCTTGGAGGCTCATTTTCATAAGCTTCTGTGCATCTCCTTCCGAAGATGCTCCCGCAGAAGCTCTACTCTGTCGGAGAATGGAAAACTTGGCGTCTTGAATCCAATTGGCCTCAAGCTCACGTAGACTTAAGCCGGTGACGATTTGACTGGGGGAGCCAGACTGCTGGGTCTGGTAGCTATCAGTGATGGCAACTTGGATGAGCCCGAGCATTTTCTCCTCGCTAATGGCGTCGTGGCCCATACGTGCGAGACGCTCGGCAACAGCCTTATTCTCGGCGACGTATCCAACTGAGCTGATAATTCCCAGGTCTAGTGATAGGGCTGGTAGGCCGAGAGATCGACGGTGCTGCGCAAGAGCGTCGAGGAATGAGGAACCAGCGGCATAGTTTGCTTGGCTGGAATTGCCGACAACACCAACAGCTGATGAGAGCATGACGAAGAAATCCAGGTCGTGTTGCAGCAGAGCGTTGTGGAGATTCCAAGTTCCTTGTACTTTGGGGAGCACTGCGTTTTGATATTGCATAAATGACATATGTTCAAAGATACAGTCCTGAATAGAATATTAGCGTTTTGCATCTATTTGGAAAAGATAAGATTTATCTTGAACTCACATTCAAAACCATAGCACCTTGAATAACGCCACGAATTGGTGGCATGGATTTTGCAGCATCGTTGAGAATCTGCTGGACCAGGGGTCCATTTATGATATCGCATTCGGGAATGACCAATTTACCACCAGCCTGTTCGACGTCCGCAGATAGATTTGCAGCTAGTGCATGTTTCTTTCCAGAGCGAGAAAGAATAATCAGGTTTCTAGCACCGTACTTGAGCATCCAACGGACAAGTGATTGTCCAAGCCCACCAAGACCTCCTACAATGACATACGAAGAATCGGCTCTGAATAGATCTTTTGTTTTACGAGCGAGGCACTACGCTCGAGTTAGCTGGAGTTCATTGATTCACTGAATTCTTTATTCTACTTACCTTGACGACATCACCCTCATTAGGCTTAATCACTATCTTCCCAGTATGCTTCCCTGCTTGCATGAACCGGAAGGCACGCTCGATCTCCGATATGGGATACACGGTTATCGGCTTGACTGGGTGGATCTTTCCTTCGCTTGCCAGCTGCAAAACACTTCTCCAGAATTGAAGACAAATGTGCCGGTTTGAAGCGTCCCATATAGGTGAGATCGATCGCGGAGAATGAAACGTTTCCTTGAAAACCGCTCATTTCCAGCCGAGTATTGATCTCGATATCCCGCTTACCAATTTCAATTAGTCTCCCAAACATAGCCATGCACTTCCAGGTTGCGTGGAGAAGTTGTCCAGAGAGACAGTTGAGGGCTACATCCACTCCTCTACCGTTGGTGCTAGCCCTGATATCGGCTACAAAAGAATCATTTCTACTTGAGAAGATGTGATCCTCAGAGATGCCGTATGTGTCCATTAAGAGCTGGCACTTTTCTTTTGACCCAACAGTAGCATAGATCTCAGCTCCAACCAACTGTGCCAGCATGATAGCCGCTTGACCTACACCTCCAGCCGCTGCATGGATTAGCACAGTCTCTCCTTTCTGGAGCCGAGCCGTGTCATAGAGGGAGAAGTATGCCGTCGAAAATACCATAGGCATGGACGTAGCTTCTTCAAATGAGAGGTCATCTGGGATTTTAGCAACGGCAATGCCCAAGAGACGAATGTAATTCGCGTAGTTGCCTCGCATCATGGCCGCCACACGGTCCCCGGGTTTGAGATGGGTGACATTGCTACCAACACGAGTAATAACGCCTGAGCATTCATAACCCATGATTGTCTCGTTCAGCTGACCCATGGCAATCATGACATCGCGGAAGTTCAAGCCGAAGGCTTTGGGAGCAACTTCCACAAAATCGTCTGGGAGAGGCTCGTTGTAGCTAACATCATCCACGAACCTCATGGTGTCTAATAGCCCTGCAGTACCTACCTCCAGAAGGAGGGGGCGATCTTCCTGATAGAATTTCTGATCTTCGACGATTGACTGGTCACCGGTCCGCAGAAGAGCCTTGTTTGCTTGTGGATCAGGCAAAAACACGAGGGATGAAAATCTGACCATCTCTTTCGGTGTACTCAAGGTCAATATTGACAGATGCAAGCTCTGAGTCAAACACAGACTGAAAAATCTTGGTGATTGTCTCGACAGCCTCGATGGTGAAAATCTCGCGAGTTGAATCCAAATCCAGGGTGGCATATCGAATTCCAGCATTCTCACCTCTCAAAGTTCGCATAAGACCGGTAACCATAGCTGCCTCGGGACTGCTACTTTCCATATTGCTGCCAGTTGTTATCCACAGGACACCCTTCGCAGTGGTAAGCATTCTCCTCAGGGCAAGAAAATCCTCTTGTCCAAGCCCGCTTAGAATGGGGTTTTCCATCTCTCCGATGAAGATACAGACCCTTCCACCCACATCTAGGGACTCAAAGCTGGAAAGAGCAGGGGGATGGCCGGTCGCTGATTGCACAGATGAGCTGAGGAGACTGATCCAGTCTCCAGGTGGATCCCTCGCTCCAAACACAATGGAAGTTGGTGGGTATTGTTTTTGTTTGGTCTCTGGGCTGGTGCTAGAAAGAAAGACGCTGTAAACATGGTCATGTTCCTCGGGAGCGTCCAACATCAACGCTTCCTGCCCCGTGAACCCTGTGCGCTTGAGCAGATTGTCCCATGCTGTAAGAGGTAATTTTGGGCTGAGACGACGTTCTTCTTCTTGACCTAGAAAGTAATAATGTCAGACAAGTAAATAGGTATCAAAAATCCAAATTGAACTCACCTAGCCACCATCCTGGAAGAACTCCAAAGACAAGAGAGATATCCAATGTATCACGAGTTCCCTCGATTATCAAGAGTTTCCCACCAGGTCGAAGTAGTTTCCTCACATTGGACATAGTCTTGTCCATGTGAACCGTAGCGTGTAAAACATTGCAGGCAATGACAAGATCGTATGATCCACATTCGATATCTTGTGATTCTGGGTCAGTTTCTACGTCGAACTTTTTAAACCCAATTCGATCTTCCCACTCAACAAGCTTCTCGCGAGCTTTTTCGAAGAATCCAGATGACACATCGGTGAAATCGTAGTGAGCAAACCGAGCGATCTTGTCATGATCACCTGTCAGAGCTCGTAGTGCTGGGACAGTGCAACCTCCTGTACCACCACCAATCTCCAAGATATTGGCTCCGGGACTCTTATGCGCAAATAGGCGAAGTATATTGCTCATATGGTCATAAATACGTTTCATGCCTAGGGCATTTTCATAATACTTGTATAGCAGCTCATCTTGCATCATAACTTGGAGAGGCTCAATCTGCTTACGTAGGATTTGGACAAGGTAGTTTCCAACACGAACACACATCTCCCCGTTGACGGTTTGAGTCCCAACGGCAGTGATTAGACTGTCTTGCTCTTCGTTGCTCAGGCCTAACCACGTACTGTCTTGGAAATCTAAGAGGCCCTTCTGTCCCAGCTCGTGCTGTGCGCGCATCCAGTTGAACATGGCGAGTTGATGGCCTGTAAATTGGGCTATATCTGCTTCTGTGAGTTTGTGCAGAGTTCGCTCGATGATTTGAAAGCAGGCATGCTGTAGATCTGCACATATCTTCTGCTCAGCGGGATCCATGATTGTTGCTGACATGGCAGAGAAGTCACTTGGGGTCATGAACGATATATCACGCTCTGAGGAAACGTTGAAGCACAGGTCTCCTTCGCTCTCACCCATGATCTCCTCAACTGACGCACCGACTGAAGATAGGACAAGGTCTTCAATATGCACTACAGGTACCAGATCTCTATCACTCTCATGGACCACCGCCAAAGAAGCTTTTGCGCCATTGCGAAGATTGCGTTCAGCATTTGTGCTGATTATCAGTTGCTCGCCAGGTGTATGGCTAATATTTCTCGAGACAACCAATGACTTGATATAAGTTGGAATCATGATCGACTTGTGCTCGGTACCATTATCGGCGATGGCAGGATATATTGATTGAAATATGGCATCTAGAGTAGTCGGATGGATGATGTGAGGCTGCTCAACTTGAGATGGCATGAGTGCAGCAGTGTTACGGATCTGGACAGTTGTGAGAGAGTGGGAAGGACCTTGCTGAATCTTGACCAAATTTTGGAACGATTCTCCATAAGCAATGCCAAGACGTTGGACTCCTTCGTAGTATTTCGTCGTGTCGATTGCTTTAGCACATTGCTGTTCACTCGATTTGAAGTTGGAGGCTGTCGCCGATGATCCTTGCACGCTGCTTCTCCAGTTACTCGATGTGGAGGGAACCTCAAGGCCGATATGACCACTACAATGTTCATGCCATTCGTCTTTGTCTCTTACCGAGAGGATGCGGAACCCATAGGACTTTTGAGCCCTTGGTAGCTGTTCTTCAGCTGGGAAGAGGGATAACTGGAGCTCAACTCCGTCTGTTGTATCAGGTACTACCAGTGCACTCACGAGCTTCATCTCATGCACATGATACTTCGCTTCTTCTGTACTGAGATCATGATTTGTTTGAGCGACTGCCTCAATAGCCATGGCTATGAACCCGGCTGCTGGGTACAGGATGTTTGAATCGACGACGTGATCTCTCACCCACGGCTGGTCAGACAGACGGACGAAATGCCGCCATGTTGATGCTGAGGGATTCTGGCCTGGAGTCAAAACTCCTAGAAGATCATGCCGAGCATGTTCTCGCAGGCGTTGCTGGCGACTGATGCGAGGCTCATGCCAGTGTCGTGTTTTATGTGCCCAGGGGTACGATGGTAGGTCTGAGATAACGCTAACTGCGTCCTTGCCATGAGGGAAGTTGATTTCCTCCAGATTCACTTGTGTCCCCTTTAGAAGGATAGAAGTCGCCACACTATTCATGGTCTCGTGAGCATCTTGATTACGCATCAGACAGGATAGATATGAAATGGGCATTTGCTTGAGCGAGGGAGCTTGCAAGATCTGACGGATTGGAGCTGCGAGGGCTCCATGAGGTCCAATCTCAATCAAAACATCGACGAAAGCCTCAACCTCTTGAGTATCATCAATTGGTGAACCTCCTCGACACAGGCATGTAAGCGCTTCACTAAAGAGGACCGGCTGAACTGCGTTTTGTACCCAATATGAGGCACCGAGCTCTTTGGCAGAGTGAACTGGCATACCAGTAACCGAGGAAATGCAGAGAATATCAGATGACATCTTCTCTGTCTTCATTCCGCTGAGTTGATCAAGGTAGCCGTCCACAGCCAAAAGCATATGGTGGGAGTGATACGCCGTGTTAACCTTTAGCTGTCGAGCGAAAATACCGTCCGCGTCAAGAAGTTGTTGAAGTTCCTTAATCGCGGCCAAGTCGCCAGACACGGTCACATTCGAAGGACTATTGACACATGCGACGACAACTTTGCCTGTTGTCAAACGATCAATGTATTCCGTGGCGCTGTTGCGTGAGAGTCCAACTGCAATCATCCCTCCTGATATTCCAGACAGGTTTGCACTCTTCTCCGCAATAGCCCCTCGATGGTAAGCAGCTAGCATAGCAGACTCAAGAGTCAAAGCTCCAGCGGCAAAGGCAGAGGCTATTTCACCACTTGAATGTCCTGTGACAGCTGTAGGGTAAATACCCCAAGATTCCAGGAGTTTGACTAAGCCAATCTGGACAGCTGTACACAACGGCTGACCAACAGTAGCGGAATTAACCTGTGTCGTTTCCGCATCCCGATTTAACTCTTCAATCAGCGACCACGGACATCCTTGAGTTTCTAAAAACGAATCAGCTTGTTGTAAAGTCCGCTTGAAGATTGGATAGGCATGTATAAGTTCACGACCCATAGCATGCCACTGTGCACCCTGGCCTGTGAAGACGAAGCCTATACGAGGAGCTTCTGTCGGACGTCGTGTGTACTTGATGCCGGCTTACGATTTCCCAGAGCTGAGATGAGTCCATCGAGTGAGTGAGCCGCAAAGGCTTGCATCCATCGAAAGGCCGATCGTCGTTGGCATAAAGTGTATGCGAGGTTGTCAAGGAGATTTCCTTCGTCTACCGAATCTTTGTCTTTATGGCTTTCGAGGTAACCAAGTGTGTTAGTGATTGTTTGTTGAAGGGATTCCTCATCCTTGGCGCTGAATGTAAAGATATGCCATTTGGGAGCAAGATGGCCGTTGACAGCCTCATTAATCGTACCATTGACGTGTCCATTTGGAGCATCTTTGATATCATTAATGGTATCATGAGAATTTCCATTGGATGTTCCATTCAAAGTTCCATTGAGGCTATCGCTGTGGGTCCCATTTACGGTCCCATTAGCACTCCCATTGCTGGATCCATTCGGGAATCCATTAAAGGCGTCATTATTAGTCCCGTTGGTAATCGTTTGGATGTGTCCATTGCTCAATTCGTTGACGGTGGTGGTCGATGTTGAATTAACATATCCGTGGGTGGCTCCATTGCTGGTTATTCCATTGGTGGTCCCGTTCGTAGTTCCGTTAGCCGTGTCATTGGTGATTGTTCCATTGGCAGTCCCATTGACAATCCCATTTACATGTCTTTTGGGTCGTCGATTCAGTCTCCTCGCATCCTCAAGAATCACGTGGGCGTTGGTACCTCCATATCCCAAACTATTCACTGACGCCCGCCAGGGTCCTTTTTTCTTAGGCCAAGGTGTTGGTTGCAATGGGATCTATTATAGATTAATCATCGTGGTTGCAGCAAAGATTGGAAATGATAAAGCGTACCTTCAGATGATACTTTTCCAGAGGGATCTTGTCGCTAACCTTCTCAAAGTTAATGTTCGGCGGTATGATCCCTTTCTGCATAGCCAGGGTGGTTTTAATGACGCCCGCAAGACCACTCGCTGCTTCCAGGTGGCCGACATTAGTTTTGACGGAGCCAACGTACACCGGGTTACTATCCGTTCTAGTTCTTCCAAATACGGAATCCACGGCTTTCAATTCCAGTGGATCTCCAGCTTGTGTTCCGGTGCCGTGGGCTTCAATATAATCAGTATCATATGGATTCAAATTAGCTTCCTTGTAAGCGTAGCGAATCAGACGTTCATGAGCAACGGCACTTGGTTGTGTGATGCCGTCTGTTTTGCCATCTGAGTTCACTGCGGTTTGACGAATGACCGAGTGGATGTAGTCGCCTTCTCTCAAGGCCTTTTCCAGTGGTTTGATAACGATACATGCTGCTCCTTCACCTCGGCCGTATCCAGATGCTCGGTGATCAAATGCATATGAGCGACCTTCCGAGGATAGAAATCTGCCATGAATTTTAAGCAAAGAGCTATTAATTGGAGGTTGAAGTTCATATTACCCCATATTGCTCAACGTAATGGGCAAATCCGGATTAAGTATTACGTTTGATCCACCAACAAGGGCAGCTTCGGATTCTCCAGCTCGAATACTCTGACATGCAAGATGAAGCGCCACAAGACTAGTTGAACATCCCGTATCGACTGTCAGACTTGGACCTTTAAGGTCGAAGAAATATGATACACGATTTGCAAGCATTGCTGTACCTGTACCGGTAACATAGTATCTAGGTAGCGTTTCAATGTCGCGAAGCATACTCTCAGTGTAGTCTCTAGTGAAGATGCCAGAAAATACTGCAGTCTTAGATCCTGCTATCTGGTCTAGAGGTATGCCAGCTATTTTGCAGCTGTTAGTGTTGTAGTTTTGTGGTCAGAAGATCCTCCTATCTTACCATTTTCTAAGGCTTCGTAGCAGGTCTCAAGTTGCAGTCGTAGTTGAGGATCCATGGCCTAATTCAACGCTCAATATGTCTCCACTTTCAAAGACAGATATTCAAACATACCTTGGCCTCCTCCATGGAAACATTAAAAAAAGGCGCGTCGAATAGAGCAACATCTTGTGAAAGAAAGTGGCCACCACGTACATTCGTCTTTTCAAGCGTCAGTATAATATATATGAACAAATAACCACAACTCACTGTTCCCGTCCTGCCCCCATCAGGATGGTAGAAAGCCTCCTTATTCCATCTGTCTGGTGGAATTTCACTCCAAGCACTCTTAGCATCGACGCATAACTGCCACAGTTTCTCAGGGCTTGTCGCTTCCCCAGGAAACCTGCAGCTCATGCCAACGATGGCGATGGGTGTATTACTAGGTGCACATGATCCTCCATTGTTAGAAGACATTTGAGTTTGATATTTGCCGGTTTTCTATTGACTCTGGTGCAGTTTCGAGCCCATAGAACTATACACAATTTTCTTTCTTCAGCTTCATATAGTGATGTATGATGTGTATTCAAGTTTGCAAGATATTTTATATGCTACCTTCCAATTTGAGATGTAAGATATGTCCTGTGCCTCAGCTCAATTGGGGTTATCTAATATCTATGCATGATGAAGGTGTGTGGTTAAGACATTCAAGACCTTGCAGTAGTAATCGAGGTAGGATAGCTTTACTTCAATTATGATTCATTTCATGACCAGGTGATGTTATTTCCTCAAAGGGTATTGTCATTGATTTTATTCTTGAGTCTACTTTTGGACTAAATTCTTACTTGTGGGTGCCTTCATTGACTGAATGTGGCATATGTCAGTCACTTTTTAGTAACGGCATGGGTACCCTGTTGCATATGCATTACATACACAATACAGGCCAAGTTCTTAGTACAGTAGGGCAACATGCTAATCGCAAGATCTTCCGTACATTGCGTGTTCATCCCAACTGACATGTTGGGCCCCCCGCCGCCCACATGCAGCAAAGTTTCCCATTCTCTCGGACTTGCATAATCAGAGATAGGCTTTGCAAATTGAATCATACGGCGTCGTAAATCAAAATTTTAATTATACACATTTACGCAATTATTTTCTACTATTTAACTCACGACGTAATCAATAATGAGAACGAGTATGAAGAAATTTGCGCTCCAACTCACAAAATATTTATACGGATCAAACATATATCCTCCTCCAATTACAGCCACGCGTGTAAGAACTAGGTGAACTGTCGTCATATAGAGATTTAGAAGAATAAATACTCTTTTGCGAGAAAAGCGTTAATTTTCAGCATCTAATGAAGTGATCATGTTGATTAGACAGAACTGGAGTTGTCCGCAGCAAATACAATCTTAAAAACGCTACTTTTGCTATATGAGAAAGCAATATCACACCGATCTATCTAAACTGAAACTTGGAGGTAGGATTTTGAACGTGTTATATATATTCTTTCAGGGCCTTCTTAAATATTTTGTTGAACTTACAAAACCCCAATTGGATCCATGAAGTACAAAATTTTGAAGATTGAGGTTTTACTCCAGCTCATACGCCCATCAGTTGCGTTCTCTTTTTCGAAATTGCAACATGGGACCTTCTTTAGCACAAATGACGTGGTCAATGAGCTGATACTCTTCCTTTCTATGCCGACCGTATGGTGCAACAGGTGACCCTTCGCCAATCAAGCTTTCAGGTCCTTCGGGCTTCCTGAAATCAAACGTGGTGAGGACTGTTGCCATAATGAACATCAACTCGGCAGTTGCCAGGCTTTTCCCAATGCAACCTCGTGGCCCTACACTGAAAGGAGCAAAAACAGAACGAGCTCGATCGATATTCTCTTGTGTACTTGATGGAGTAGAATCCACAAGCCAGCGTTCAGGAATGAAGGTGAATGGCTCCCGGACATAATTCTCGTTGTGTTGGATACTGTAGATTCCCATCCCGACATCGTAACCCATAGGAATGGCGCATCCATCAATCAAAGCGCCATCTACTACGACTTCTCGCCACGGAGCGCTCGCCACAGCAGGCGCCATCCGCAGAGACTCGTCCAGACAAGCGCGCAGATAAACACAGGAATTAAGTGCTGGTCCCACGCAAACATCTTCCGAGGATCCAAATACGCCTCTTACTTCTTTCGATGCCTTTTCATACGCTTCAGGATAACGGCTTAGGTAGAAGAAGATGGCTGCGAGTGTGGTGGACGACGTATCAGACCCTGTATGAAATGTCAGCTCAGCATCGAATACTTTTACCTCGACTTTTGAAATTGCATACCAGCTGAAATAAGGTTGGCAGTCTCTGCCCCTAATTCCTCATTGCTTAAACGAGTACCAGTATCTTCATCCTTTGCGAGAACTAAGGTGGAAAATATATCCTGCTGGAGCTGTTTCTTCTTTATTTGAGTGACCTTCTTATACACGGTCTCCTTGATAAACTGTATGAAATGGTTTCGAGCAATGATGGCGGCCGGAAATAATTTCTTGTCTAGTCGCCAGAATTTCAATTCTACAGCATTTGAAAGGATACCGCCCCGCAAATTTGATTTCTGGATGGAAGTGACAATAGATCGTTTTTCTGGGTTTTCAATGGAGTTCCAATCTTGACCAAAAATAATATCATTGGAGAGGTCGAAAAAGACATAGTTGCCTAAAATGAGAACTTTTTAAGTCGAGAAATCAGATATTACAAAGGCGGTTGATACATACTCCAGTCTGCGAGGTTTCTGGGTTTTGACCATCCTCCATACGCTTCTTCTTCAAATAATGACGGACTTAATGCCGTACAAAACCGTTTGACGATCACTCGAATTTTCTCTTCGTAAGACTTGATTGCTTGGTCTGAGAATCCAAACGCAAGAACTCTACGCCTACGACCATGCTCCTTTCGATCTCGAAGGGTGATAGTATTGGGCACGCGGTGCATCATCGCTTCGTAGGCTTTTGACTTCACGACGCTTTTTTCGGTACTGTAAATGTCTTTGTTCCACTGTATTTCAGTACGAAGATCTTTGAAAAGACTTGCAAAATCACGTAGTGGATCAAATATCTACCTTTCATAGCTTTTGGCGTGTTAAATAGCAGACGTCCTGGAGCATAACGAACTCGATCACCTTGTATTATTTAGCTTCTAAATTTTGCATGAGGGCTGAAACTGGACTTCTTACCATAACGCTGGTGACATCTCCAAATGTCGATATGCAAGTCGCCTTTCCAAGAATGATACGCCGCATAGGCATTGGTAAATTTGGCTAAGAAAGGGCCTGGATATCTTGCATATGGATGGAGAGTGATTCGATAGACACATATCGAGAGAATCTTTTGCACAAAAAAGGTCTGATCAGTTTTTTACACTCTCCACACAAGCGTTGACCTCTCAGCTTGAGCTACAAGCCTAGAATAGAGAGGTTGGCTATTTAATACATTTGAGAGACTTACAAAGAGAATACCAACTATCCACAGCTCCACCACAAGGCGAAACACACTCCACAACAATCCGATGAAATTCATATTGCTAAACATTTCTTTATGGTTCTTTGAACTAAATGGTTCACAAATGGTTCACACAGTTTGAGACTAAAGAGAAAGACAGAATGGAACGGGAGCTCATGCGAACGATTGCTCTCATGAAAAAGTGGGCGATCGAGTTGTCCCAGTTCCTGGTATAGCTGATTACTACATTAGGAAAGTGACTGAGCTGATAAGTAGCTAAGCATAAGGCCAAGACCTGATCCGGAATACCCTATAACTACGTACGGGTAAGGTGTATCTGTCATACTTACTCGCAAGGATATGACTGTAACCTAAGTTCTTACTGCATTGAGATTCGACTATATTGGTTTTTTTACTGGGTTTCAATACCCACTGCACACGCCGCTTTCTCGCTGTGACCAGGGCCTGTCTTGGCTCTAGTCTGTGTTCAAAATTATTGGAAATATTTGCTGAAAATCAGTCACCCAATGTTTATCATAAGACAAGGGAGAATATGCAGGATTTTACAGATTTGTCTATTCATTGGAACCATGGTACGGCACAGAAACTCGGTGAGAGTTCGGAGCATCTCACATGCTCCACCATCAGCGTCTTTGATTTACTGGTTGGTTTGCAGCCCACAATATACGGCTGAAGATACCGCATTCTCTTGCTTATGATGACGTCTCGAGTCTCGTTGTTGAACGAGAAAAAGTATTGCCAACAGAACGGTTACAGTCAACATAGATGACTTGCCAGAACAGAGGAAGTGATCACTAATAAAGCTTTTTTCTCAAATTTAATACCATCTACTTCAACTCCCCCATCTACTTGCTCAAATAATGCGCATTTGATCTCAATGGATGATCTCAATGGGCATTTAAATGCCTAGATCACGTCTAGCTGCTCTGCTACCGAACTTTGCTCGCTTAAATCAACTTCCTCGCTTAAGCATGATACCCTCACCCTCAACCTTCCTCACTTCAAACTAATCCTCCTTTACGTTGTCCTCCTCATCATCTGACTCCCTCTCATCTTTGGGAATTGTGCCTGAAACTGCCTTTGCTACAACTACCAGAATAAGATAAAGCCAATAGGCATTCATGACCTGCAACATTCCAAACAGGCCGACAACCACACCATGAAGTGTTGTTGCCTTCCACTGCTCATCCTCCCAGTGGTATGCGGCAGTAATCGCCGGTTTATATTTGGTGAGTAGGGTCCAGAAGGTGATACTGCCTATCCAGTGGCGGAAGTATATCCATGAACCGACGAAGAGGGTGAAGTAGGGGAATGCAACAATGGCGTTGGGGCCAATATAACTTATGCATTTGCCCAGCTATATTTCTTAGTATTAGTCAAGCGTGTCTAGTTATGTTTTATGTAGATAGATGCGTTTTACTTACACATAAGAGGGAGTCTGAGATGTCATGAGGAATAATCAGCGCAAGCGCAAACCATGTCATATGGTATTTGTATATGAGCGGGATCGCGCATAGAGTTACAACATGATGGGCGTAAACGACAATGGTATCTTTTCGACGAGTTTCAAAGCCCAGGAATGTTATCAGGGCATGATGTACCCAGTTGGCGGAATGGACGAGATAGAATGTCTTGAAGGCTGCGTCGTGAGTCTCATGGGGGAAACCCTCCAAGAGGCCCGGCATGTTGAAGAACCACATTGGCGTTCCTTTCATTACATAGAGGCCGAAGACTGAGATAAAGGCAAAGTAGGTAGCAGGATAGAACTGTTCCATGAATTTCCTCTGCTTGTCCGCATCTTTCACGCCCCAGAAGATGGCGATGGGGCGTGCGATATACTCGCTGATGAAGTCGCGAGCTGCGGATAAGACAATGGTGTAGAAGGCAACGAATATGAGATCCTTTGGGCCTTTGCCATACTGTGTAGGGCCGGACCCGGGCTTCGTAGGCAATGGGTAGGAGAGAAAGATTGCTGGGTGTAAAGGGTTGGACTCCGAGGGGTAGGCTGAGTATCCTGCCAAAACAGCTGCAACGCCCGCGTAGAAGAATAAGGGTGAAGAGTATGGGATTGACTTTGATCCGGTCTTCAACGCGGCTCGCTGGCCTTGGGAATTCTTCTGTGAGACACTCATTTTCAACCTCACGTCCTATTCGGTTGTGAAAATATCGTAATCTACTGCTATGAGCTCTACACTGTAGACTTCAGTTTTTGCTTTTGTAAATAAAGTACACTAAACAAAAGGAAAGGAAAGTCAAGGGAAAGACATCTTGGGAAATGGAGGCAGCTGCAACTTGATGAGTACGTACAAAATTCTCTTGCTATTTTTGTCAGAGTTGCTCTATCTTTCCTGCAAGTCCATTAATAAGACCATGATAGTTACGCTGGTACAAGTACATACGACTATGTGATTCTCACTGCAGAAACGTAGAAGCCATGAAATTCTTCTTGGCGATTTCTATTTCCATTCAACTTCAACCAATTCATCCTATTCTGGTAATAGCTAGACCGTGTGATTCTCACTGCAGAGAAAGTGTTGCCATGAAATCCTTCTTGGTGGGTTGCGTTTGGTCTCAAAACAATTAATCTATCATACTTCCTGCTTTAGTAGCTTGGCCCGCTCTACAGAAGCAAGATAAGGCTACTTCGAAAGTATGTTGCGCAATACAGGCACAACGCACCATCACAGACTTGGTTATCAGTGGAAGGTACGGAGTTGTTGATTGTGTAGTGATCCCGGCTCCGCTCCATTTTCCGACGCACTTGTGCGGCGGCTACTACTCTGACTGTGTTCAATGATTTATTGCCCGATGGTAAGGTAAGGGCGTGTGGCACAGCGGGACGGGACGCGTTTATGCTCTAAAGGGCATACCTCCGTGTAGAGATTATAGCGAGTAATCAACAAGAACAGATCAGCACAGGTATGGGGTGATTTTTCTGCGGGGGAAATCGTGCTGCGCCCGGTCTACGTCAATTGAGTGGGGGAGGGGGTGGAGGGGGTGGACGAGCTGCATAGAAACTCCCCCCCACCACCCCGGGCGAAGTATTCCTTGGGTCTTACCAGAATCTGTCGCTGGTTTTAACCTCGCTATTAACTGCTGTTTTTCTGCTGCTGTATGCCTAATAATTACAGAGAGGTATATACGATGGACTACAGGCTGTGTCCCCTATAGATACAGGCAACATACCTTATAATTATAGGCTATATGCCCTACAAATACAGGTCATGTAGTACCGTTCGTACTATAAAATTTCAAATAGTACCATAATACATAATATTTCTTCCTAACTATACTAGATATTTTCTAAGTACTATGATTACAGGGCATGTAGCCTGTGATTGTAGGCTATCTGCCTTACAGACAGCTTGTAAAGCAGCTACATTTCGGTACCTAAAAAAGTCGAGTTTCGCTAAGCGATGTAAGACGCATACCCGATCGAGCAGCACAACAGGGGGTGTTCTGTGAATGGAAGTTTAAGGTTAGCACCCTGGGGCAGCAGGGTGGCTCTATAAACGGAAAATTCTCTGTTCTACTTCAGTAACATCAAGTTCAGTAAGCGAGATACTTAGAACTGCATAGGTAATAAATGCATCAATTAAATCAACAAGGCCAAGGAAATCACTGACATGAGTCTTGCAGATAATGGTGGCTGTGGGAGCAGTTAGCGTGATTGTCATGTCAGACTGAAGTATCAATTCCAAATTCAGGTCAAATTCCGCTGTCTGTCAGCCGTACAAGTACTTTAGAGGCGCAGTGTTACTAGTCGCTGGGGTTGTATACAATACCTCGGAATACTTTTTGACTACTGCCTGATTTATTCAAACTTAATATCCTCGTTTTACAAGTTATTAGTGATCTGTTATTAGGCATTAAAAAAGCTGTAATAACTGGTACTATACCACTCACTGTAATTAGAATTTCAACAGCTCATGAGATTAACTATGTTTCCAATCTTCGGAGCTCTCCGAACATTCCCATTTTACTTTTCTTTGCGTGATCTATCGCTCTAAAATTCTCCATCTTGTGTCTCTATTTTTTTTTTTTTACTCGTCCACCACAGGCTCTACACAGTAATAGTGTCGCGTACACAAGACAAACAACAACACTATCGTAGCCCGGCATGAAAACACCAGCTGTCATGGAATCGTGGCCTTTTATTGTAATTTGTTTATTTCTCTGCTACGTCAGTATCCAGGAATTGATTTCACGGCGCCAACGCAGGCGCAAGGCTGAGCAATTGGGATGCAAACCCGCCTACAAAGTGCCGGCTTGGGATCCAATCTTTGGAATAGATTTTCTTATTCGAGGTTTGAACGCTCTGCGAAACCGAAATCTGCTGGCTCGCTATCATACCGTCTACGAGGACTATGGCACTACCTTACACATGAAGGTCTTGATGATGCCTGAAATTCAAACTATTGAGCCCGAAAATGTGCAGACGGTTTTGTCCTCAAAATTCGCAGATTTTGGATTGGGTCCAAGGAGGCAGCATTTCTTAGGACCTCTCGTAGGACATGGCATCTTCACAACTGAGGGCCCTGCTTGGAAGGTATTTATAGATTCGTATCCATCCCTTCTGATATTGAAACCTTTATTAAGAAGAATTGTTTATATAAATTAGCACTCAAGACAACTCCTCCGTCCAAACCTCACCCAAAATTTATCCGACAATCTTCCCATGTTTGAGACACATATCCAAAATCTCCTCGCACTAGTGCCACGAAATGGGAAGACTGTTGACCTGCAAGATCTCTTCTACCGGCTCACCGTAGACTCCACTACGCATCTTCTCTTCGGGACTTCCTGTGAATCCCTGCACGAGAATGAGAACGACGATGCGAATTCGAGTTTTATCAAGGCTTTGGATGCTGCGCAGGGAGAAATGCTCATACGAGATATCTTGGGGCCGTTCCTGTCGCTATTCCTCTCAAAAAAGAAATTCAGGACCAGTCTCAAGGCTGTGCATGATTTCATAGATTCCTATGTTCAAAAGGCACTAGCATCTTTTAAAAAGGCTGAGGAGAAGAACGGGTCCGATGGTGAAGATGAGCGGTACGTGTTCTTACGGGAAGTTGCAAAAAACACAAATGATCCGCTCGTGTTACGATGGGAGACAATGAATGTTTTAATTGCAGGGCGTGACACTACCGCTGTTCTCCTCAGCAACACATGGTTTATATTGGCGAGACGACCAGACGTTTGGGCAAAGCTTAAGGCAGAAGTTGATCAGCTGGAAGGTAGACAACCGACGTACCAAGAAATTGGGAAAATGAAATATCTGCGGTGGGTTCTTAGTGAAACCTTACGGTTATATCCAGTTCTTCCTATCAACGCCAGGACAGCACTGAGAGATACAACTATACCTGTTGGAGGTGGTCCGGATGGCAAATCTCCCATTTTCATTCCTAAAGACGGCGAGGTCATGTGGAATACCTGGTCCATGCATAGACGGAAGGATCTCTTCGGTGAGGATGCAGACGAGTTTGTGCCCGAGAGGTGGGATGAGATCAAACCGTCATGGGAATATCTTCCGTTTAATGGGGGCCCAAGAATCTGCCTCGGACGTGAGTCTTCCCTTGTCTCCGCTTCTCCTGATGTTCGTTAAATTAATGTTGAATCAGAGCAATATGCTCTAACTGAAGCCTCATACACAACCATTCGCATGATGCAGCATATCAAGAGCATTGAGCCACGGAACCCAAAGCCTTGGACTGAGAAGATGGAGCTTGTCACTTGTAACTTCAATGGATGCGAAGTTGGGGTGACTTTTTTGTAGAGGTATTAATGTATTACAATTCTAGGGTGGTAAAAGCAGTGCTCGTATAGACAATATCTTGAAGTGTGTGTCCTTGCTTTCTAGGAGATGAAACTCGACTTAGTGAAAAATATCTTCTGTTTCTCTACTCTACGCCTAGTAGACGGACTATCTTATTGTAACGACGTCTTCTACTAATAATTCCATTATTTCAGGAACATGAAAGAAGAGATTGATTTGGTCTATGATGTACCCCAAATTCACACAAAAGTTAAGCTAAGCATCCCTTTGAAGGAACTTCAAATCGTATTTCCACGAGTTTTTCGCCTTTTCATACCTTATACATGCTCATATATGGCGGTATTATAAACAGCGTCTAGAGATGTGATTTTGACTTTACTCAACACATCATACTATCAAACCGGTGTTTGGCATATTTTTAATCTAAGTTGTTACAGAATTATACTGCTTCAAGTCCATACTCAAGAGACTGAGTTCCTTCAGCATTTGCGAATCTATCAATTTGGCGAAAGATTCAAAGTTTGATTCTTCTAAGAAAATCTTATCTCTGTGAGATCTAATTCATCTTTGTTGCTTCTTGTAGAGGCATTCTTCTTTGTTTGAGATGGAGTTAAATGACAAACGAATCTAGGAATCCAGATTCATCAAACCTCATCACATGGTTCGTAATGATTTTATAAAAAGTCTACTATGAGTATAAAAAAGATTATGCGATTTGTAGTCTAGCGTAAAGTAAGCTCGCTTAGCAGGACTATTTTCATAAAATGAAAACAAAGGTTTATTTTAACGTTCATATACAACTCAAGGTAAATTTGCTAAATACAATCATTATTCACACATAAAAAATAATAGCTAAATCAGGCAGCAACATTTTATTAATATTCGTTGTGCGTAATTGGTACCAAGTGCAGAGCAAGTACAAGAGAAACGGGAGAAGTGGTCAACTTAAGGTTGGCATCTAGTACGGATCGGGAATAGGGTGACTATGTCACATTGTGAGTTGTCGTACAGCTAATATATCGAGTGACTACCTCACTATTCCTTCAAATTTACGCTGATGCTGCACCAAATAATATCTTTTATACAACGAGTTTCTAGGTATTCTATTTCCTGAAAAATTACATAAATGATTTTGCTATCTCACAAGATTCTCCACAAAAAATAAATACACTTTTGAATGATATGAGGCGAGGTTCGTCATCATTGAATCCGGTTATCCGGTACGGCACAGGCAGGGATTGCTGTATACTGATGAAGTATCTTCTACCTTCCTTTTCCAGTCTTCGTCGATGGAGGGGCCCCGCCTGTTGTCAGCACTACTACTGTAAGTCATCGTACGACCAAGCTGTCGGTGCCGCACAAATACATGTGTACCATACATATCGTATGTACTAAACAGTAATAATAACCTGCTTTTGGCAGTATGTGCCTATTTCTTCTGAGAGAGAATCAGAACCTTGGATTGCGGCCTTAAACTTGCCTGATTATAGCTAGCGGTTTCACGTAAGTTCTCTAGATAAACCGAATCTCTCGATATGACTTGTTCCACTTCAGCACGGAAATGTTCGGTATTTACAGGGATTATCTCAGTTGATATTACATTGCATTGCATTGCATAGTACTAAGTCACCTTGGTATTTGCTTGGGAAACAATTGACGAGAAGCTAACAAGAAAGGAATTCAGAATTGACTGGGGGCAAAACTCCGAGGTAATTTAATACTTCGTGGGAATACTTCTGAAAAGAAAAAGAAAATAATATATCTACATAGATACACACCTTGTGTCGGGTTGAGCCAAGATAAGCTAGATGTAAGCTGCATATCAATGATCTTTCCATTATGTGTCACAGCTGCACTGTTAGTGTAAATTAGTTACCGAATTTCCATCTCTTTTATCCTGGAGGAAGAAAAAATTACAACAGCAAAATCTTTGGAGGTAAATACTAAGAAGAGTTTAACGATAATATATCCAAAGTGGCTATTTACCAAGTACTTCTTCCGCAGTATTGTAAATAAATTACCTTCATGCCTACTGTATCATATAAACATATTTATTAAATATAACACTAACAAGAACATGCAAATTTAAGGTAAAATGCAAGAAAACAGAGCAACACATAGATAAAAAATCTAGGATCAACATATTCCCGCTCGATACGCAGCACTCACTCACAACAAAGTCCATACCCCTCCCCTCCATACCCCTCCATACCCCTCAACGCCAAATTCTCTTAGATTCAAGTTCAACTCAATTCAACTCGGTTTGTGTTCAGAACACTGCAAACATTCACAATGCCTACAACAACAATATCTCAATCGGCAAACAAGCATCAAAATATACACTTAACATTTACCAAACTGCTACACCAGTGGATCATAATCTTCTTCGCAAGCCAGAGTTTTTATTTGACAAATAGCAGTAAGAAGAGTATATCATCGGGGAGGAATAGGGCAGTAGTCCGAACAACAAAAACAGCTCCTCCTGTGGAAGTTGAGAAAGAACGAGAATGGAAAGTAACACTCGCGCATCCCAAAGAACCAGAAGTATCACTGTTCGAAAAAACACTGTTCGTGCTCTGGAGCATCCGGCTCGTTCTGAGACAAGCATGGAGTGATTTTTTGGAACGTAGATGGTTCAGTGGCACGTTAGTTAGTGATGCCTGGAGTCATTACTATGTATGCATACACATATCTTATTTTGTTTACATTTCAGAAGCTAATCAATCTTGTTAGTACATTCCCATGTCTCGACGAGACCCTCACATAGTAACAGCTGGCCCTTACAACCGCATACAGACAAGACTCCTTCCCGCACACGTAACGAGGCGCTATGAGGAAAGCTATGATTTCTCGTCCGTTGACCCTGTGCCGTTGATCAACTGTGCCTGTAATAACTACGCAGGCTTCGCAGACTTGGAGTACGGGACTGAGAATGTGATATCTCACGCTCTTCAAAGCCTTCCATTCGTTCCCGCCCCAAAGGGTCTCGAGGATACAGTGAGAACAGAGTGTGCACGTTTCATGTCCTGCGACACTTGCGTAACTGTGCCTTCGGGATACGGCACCAACGTTATCGCCTTTGCAAGTGTAGCTTCAGCGGCAAAGCGCCAGGGCCGCAGGTGTGTAATTTTATGTGATGCCGACTGCCACAATTCAATGTTCACGGGCGCGTTCTACTCCAAGGCGACCGTGCATCGGTTCGGGCATAATGACCTCACGGATTTGGAATTTAAGTTGCGTATGTATCGCGAGCAGGCGCCTGACGCGAGTGTATGTGTTGCTGTTGAGGGCATCTATAGGTAAGTCACTATGGGGTAATCAAAGAAGGTAAACAAATACTAAAAACGATATGCTATGTTTCAGCCTTGAAGGAGCCATCTCACCTCTTCCAGCCCTCTTGGCGCTCAAGCACATCTACAACTTCGTACTCCTCGTCGACGAAGCCCACTCCTTTCTGGCTATGGGTTCCTCAGGTCGCGGCTCGCTCAACCACTGGCAGGACCTAGGGTACGAGTGCAGTTTTAAAGACATCGATATCATGACCTTTACGTTCTCTAAAGCTGTCGGCTGCACCGGTGGGTTCGTGCTTGCAAATGGCATTGTTGGTGAGGAACTACAAAGACAAGATGACCAGCTAGCATCACGTGCTGCCGAATCGCTGTCAATAGTAGGACTATTGCGGCTTCTAAGCCTTATCCGCAAGCCAGAGCTTGTGGCTTATAGGATGCGACTACTTCGAGAAAAGGCGGACTATGTGGCGCACGCACTCCGAGGTGCCGGCTGCTGCGTGCTGGCATCTCCTGGGTCTGCTGCGATCTGCTTTCCCGTGGGTACGGTAAGCCAGGTGAGCATGTTCCACGGCGTGGCCGTCAAGATGGGTGTGGCTGTTGCGGGGGCCGGCCCGCCTGCTACTCCCGCTGTGGGGATGTCGCATTCGGTTGTGTATCTTTGCGACACACACCTGGCCCGAGATTCATCGCTTATTGACCGTCATTGTGCAAGCGAGCCTGAAGCTGCGCGTGAGGGGAGTCAAGGCGACGACGTTTGATGAGAATTTGCTGCTGAGGGCTGATCCTGAAGTGCCGGAGGCTGTGAGGCTAGAATCAGAAAGCGTCGATGCTGAATTATTGAGATTTGTGGATGTACTCAGCGCTGAGGGAGGTAAGGGCAGTGTGACAGGGACGATAGTTAACAGCGAGTTTGATGAAGCGGTGCGCGCAGCTGGTGTTGAAGGGCTGAGACGTTATGGCACTGGTACGACGTCTGCTCGCTGGTTTTACGGTTCATTCGATATCTTTATCCAGCTGGAACGGCGTCTAGCAAGCATCTACCCGAGTCTTGTAGCTGCAACGGGGCCATGTCACGGTAAGAGCCCCTTTCTCTTTTGGAGACTAAGCGAACCACTTTCTTTCAGATAGACAACTCCGTAAACGACCCCCTATTCCTCCAAGACTAAGCGAAGCGAAGAAGACCTCTTATGAAATAGCTCAGAAGCTAACATTTCAATTTCTAGCAATTACCTGCGGAGACGCTGAAATAGCTATAGCCTCAACTCTTACAGCTTTGATGGAAAAGTGCGTCCCCAAAAATGGCCCTCTCCACCGCGTCCTTATCCCCTCTACGGCTCCATCCCGCACAATCGCAGGTGCCACCCTCCGCCGGCCATCAAAACATGTCTCCCTTACTTTCTTCAACAGTATCCCTGACCTCATGCAAAAACTGGACTCCTTTCGCAACGGTCCACGCTACCATTTAACACTTTACCTTGAGACCGTAGACCCAGCTAACAATGTCTCCACACTTGACTTATTATCCCTGATCTCAACAGCAGCTCCAAAACTCGAACCAGCGCTTACAGGCCTAACACTCTTCCTCGACGACCGCCACGGCATGGGAAAAATAGGCCCAAGAAACTTAGGCTACCTCGACTTGCTTGAGTCCCGCCATGGGTCATCAGTTCTCAAATCAGCACTCGCACCATTATCTCTAAGCGCGAAAACAACACGCGTGCTTGTAGCAGGCTCCTGGTTTCACGCTTTCGGGCATCAAGGCGGTTATGTAGTCGGCAGTGCAGGCAGCATCGAGTGTCTTAGCTGGGACGCTAAGGCGTTTGTGTTTTCAACACCACCTATGCCGCTGCAGGCTTGCATGTCAGATCGGATGTTGTGTTTGTTAAGTGGTGCGGATTCTTTCAACGGAGTTATGAGGTAGTATTTGCACTAGTTTATTTGCAATTTGGCCTTGTTATATATCTTACATATACCGTCATATTTATACTTCAGATTGAATCTACATTATTAGAAAAGTGGGCTTCTTGTGTATATTAGACGAGTCTCAGTCAATAGAACGTGGAAGTATACACCTGTAACGGGTTTCATTTGTGTTATTGAGTATCAGTCAGAATTCTGCTTAAGTTTTTCGTTGTCTTAAAAAGGATCAAAATTTCTGCACAGCATTTACATATTACACAGTCTTTGCCATATAGTCTTAGATAGCATTGAGGTCCCATTGTTGTTACGTTCGAAAGGAAATGGAGAGTTTTAAGGCTTGATTTAAGCTTTTATAAGCGTTGGTCTAAGTATTATCTTTCACATACGGAGTATTATAGTATTAATCAGTTTCTAGTTGGGCTATAGTTTTCATTTACTGGTGTCTTTTATATAGAGCTTCGATCATGCGGATGAGTGAGAATGGTGGAATATATGCATATATAACTAATTGTAAGCAAAAATGAAAGGCACTGGACCCTCAAATTGGAGGCCAACTGGTAGATTCTACATACAAAAGAGACACATCAAATTGACTACAAATACCATAGTAATTCACCAATTTTAAGTGTGTGAAGCATGTGTAGCTAGTTCTAAGAATTCGAACCCATTTGATTCGTATCTTTTGGGGCCCTAAGAGTCGATTATGAAGATATACTTTGTACTGTAGCTTTGGTAATTGTACGCACGTGAGAAATAGACAATATTTCAGGTTAGTGGTTATTTTCATTTAAATGAGAATCATCTGATGCCTCTTCCCACATTCTCATCCCAGCTATCTTCGACAAACACGTCATGAATGCCTGCTCACTCACATGCTTTCTCAACAGAAGACAACTGATATTTTGCCTCGGCAAAAATCAAAAGTTAGTTATAGAACGATAATGTGTGATATAGCTACCTTAGATTTAGATACGTATAGAGGTGAAAGAATGACTCTATTCTCACACCGGACTTGGGTAATTGCAGGAAGCTACCTGTTATGATCTAGTCACAAATGAACAGGGGCAGGCAGTGCTCGTTATCATGGGGAAATAACCCCCACCTTTTGTAGGACTGTGCAGATGCATGGTCAAATCCCGTCAACCACGGTTTTGGCAACCAAGGATTTGAAATATATGCACACATGCATGCGTGCTGACGATATGCATGAACTACTGAGTATTACGTAACCCTCCATTTCATCAACATCCCTACCTACCTTAGCTAGCTAACCAGCTCAACTCAGCTCCAGGGAGTTCGGATAGAGCTTGTTGGAGGTAGGTAGGTTGGGTGTGTGAGAGAAGCTCTCTTTATTGTTCTCTGTCTCTTTTTCAAAACTCGGTACTCTTGTCTTTGAAACTGATCTCAAAAATTGGACTAATTCATTTCAAAGTCAAAATACACGAAAGAAGAGTAAGAAAACAAAACAACAAAATGATGTCCTTCGATGCTCTTCATAATATAGTTCTTACTCAATTCTCCTCCTTCTCGAAAACAATCATTCTGTCCGCCTTGAACAAGCTAGCCCATGGAACACTTACGGTCCACATCGATGAGAGCGATGACTTAGATTCCAAAGCCGAAACTTTCGTTTTTGGATCTGGAAAACCCGAGGCAGAGATTACAGTCAGAAGTAAGAATGTTTGGACTAGATTAGCTATGAATCTTGACTTGGTCAGTTTTTTGATTTGCCTTCTCAATCCCTTTGATAAAATCCAGTGTTGATTGGTTGAGTAACAACAGGGCACTGCTGAAGCATACATGCTTCGTGAACTCGAAATCAACGATATAGTCTCTCTGCTTCTGCTCTTCCTTGCAAATATCGCTTCTCTGGGTCAAGGATCTTGGCTTCTGCAACTTTTACCCAAGTAAAACACCTCCTACTCCTACTGCTCTTTCTCTTTTTCTCTTTTTCTCCACTAATGAAAATTATCAGGTTGCAACGCTATCTTCTAAAGCCAACGAACAATGAGCGACAGGCCCTTGAAAATGCTGGTCATTATGATACTTCTAACTACTTATTTTCTTGTTTCCTCAGTCCTGATATGTCATATTCAAGTGCCATCTGGAAGACTGATTCAAACGAGGATGAGAGTCTGGGTGATGCGCAATTGAGGAAAGTTCATAATATTATTGACAAAGCTAGGATTCGAAAACACCATCATATTTTGGATATTGGTGGTGGTTGGTGTTTTCTGGCTATTGAGGCAGTCAAGAAGACCGGGTGTAAGGTTACTGTTACGACTTTGAGTGTGGAGCAGAAGGCTCTGGGTGATAAGAGAGTTCAGGACGCGGGGTTGGAGGGGAACATCGAGGTGGGTAGAGTCTTTTTTCCTGTTTCAGACTTCCGTGTTGGAATACAGCTGACCTGTGCAGATCTTCCTTTGCGATTATCGTAAGACTCCTGTTCCAGAGGGAGGATATGATCGCATTGTTAGTGTGGAGATGCTGGAGCATGTTGGCAGAGAGTATATGGATACGTACTTTGCTACCATCAGTTCTATGCTGAATCCTACCGATGGGATTATGGTAGTTCAAGGTATCACTGCCATCAACAAGGTACGATCCTCCTCTTATCGTTTAACATCTTGGTTTCCCGACAATTGAGTTAATGATTGATCATTACAGCTCCATGAAAACCCCGACAAAATGGATACATTTCTCGAACGTTACATTTTCCCAAATGGATACCTTCCTTCCATCCACCGCCTTGTGGACTCTATTCATGTTGGGTCGAACGGCAGTTTGGAAATCGATTCCGTACAGAGTATAGGACCGCATTACGTGAAGACTTTGAGAACTTGGAGGGCAAACTTTATAAAGAACTGGGCAGATATCAGGCAAGATTTTGAGGCCGAAAAGAAGGAGAAGTCGGATGGGAAATTCACAGAGGCAGAAGTGGAAGCATGGAAGAGGAGATGTAAGTCATTATTCCAAATCTCTTGTTGCTTCGTAAACAATTTAGCTTCACCTCGCTACTAGTACTTTCAATTGCAAATACTAATTGGATTTCAAGGGGTCTACTATTTTTCATTCTGCGAAGCTGCTTTCCGTGGCGGTGTTTTTTAGGAGATCATGTAGTCGTAGCCAGACGAAGACCCAGTCCAGACGAAGCAGATGGGGTTCCATTTTGAAGCTTTTAGCATAGTAGTATTCGTGATAGTCGTGTGGATTGGTATGAAATCAAACTTTGTGGAGTAGTTAAATACCTATTTTTTCCTTTGTGCTTTTCTTGAAGGCTGTGCCAGAGAACGAACATTTACATAACCTTGAGATGAATAAATATCTACCTAATTTCTGCTGAATATGCCCGCTATGAGCAAAATTCTCCAATAATCAAAGAAAACTATAGAATTAAGAGTTAATAAGAGCTTAAGGGACTTCCAATTAAAATACGAATCAATATAAAATCTACTACTTTGCAACTTATACTCTATGAAACCTTATTATATCTAAATTAGTAGGTATATTTTTTTACAAGTGGTAGATTATAATAGCATAAAACACTACAAGAGGATAGTTATAAATTAGCATTAGACTTAATATAAATTATTCATTCTGCTTACGAACACCACCATCATGAGAGTTCGAACATTTCCTACACTAATGACACAGCAGGAAAGTAGCAATGTACTGTAGTTGAGCTGTACCTTGGCTGCATTGCATCGCACTATTGACGGCTATCTGACTCCTACAAAACTACAAAACCTTCGCGGGACGATCCTGCATTAGTGCTGCTGTCAGCATAGCTCGGCACCGCGACATCGTACAGCACATCGCTTACTATCAAAAGCAAAATATACGGTAATGTACCGTATTCCAAGTAACCAATACCTTAGGGAATTTAGCCGGTATTCGAGTCCTCTTGCGTGATGGTCTCTCGGCAAGCTTTCAGCGAACGTATGCATACTCGTAGCCTTATCACCGACGTCATCAAATCGTTGTTGGTTGATCTGCTACAGTATCATCGCCGGTTTCCGTCTAATACTCTCCGGTTTCTTGCTTACTATGACTTCTCATAAACACCTCGACGACTCGTACTCTAAAGGCGAAAATATATATCTCTTAAACATGGTGGCAGTCGTGATGCACCAGCCATACAAACCGACATAGTTGATGCGCCTCCGCAAACTCAATCCAACAGTGATAGAGGAGCCATGAGCCATGGCCCTGCTCTGGGATGGAGATTCTATGTAATCTTTGTTTCCCTGGCCGTTGCTTCTCTGGCAGCAGCGCTGGATTCAACATCTCTCACTGTAGCTCTTCCCGTCATCACCAATGACCTTCATGGGTCAGGTATTGAGGAGTTTTGGGCTGGCACATCCTATCTGCTCACATCGACGGTGGTTCAGCCAACATTTGCGTCGCTTTCTCACATCTTCGGACGAAAGCCTCTGGTCTGTGATCTTGACTTCTTCTGGAACCCACGCACCTGCTGAATCGTATAGCTCTCCGCTGCCATGGTGCTCTTCTTACTCGGGGCAATCGTGTCGGGTGCCTCAAAACAATTTGCCGTCATGCTAGTCGGTCGTTCATTTCAGGGAATGGGTGCTGGTGGTGTTGTTGTACTCGGTGATATTGTCGTAACAGATCTGGTTGAGCTTCGCCTTCGAGGGAAATGGTTTGGCTACCTCAGCATCATGTGGGCGATTGGATCGACCGCTGGACCAATAATTGGTGGTGCTTTCGCTCAAAAAGGTCGGCTTGCTCTCATTCAAAAAAAAAAAAAAAAATTGTGCGAGGCATCATATGCTAACAGCGACCGTTGCCATAAGATCTATGGAGGTGGATCTTCTGGATCAATCTTCCCCTCGGAGCGGTTGCACTTGCACTGATTGTAGTCTTCCTGAAACTTCATCAAGACCGGTCTACCATGAAACAAAAGCTAAAACGCGTTGACTGGGTGGGGACGGCCTGGTTCATAGCTACCGCAACCAGTACATTATTACCACTGTCCTGGGGAGGCGTAGTACATCCATGGAATGATTGGCAAACATTGGTGCCACTGTCACTTGGAGTTGCCGGCCTCTTTCCATTGGTATACTGGGAGTTGTACATAGCTGTTGAAGCTTCATTCCGACTAAGTATCTTCCAGACCTTGACTGCGAAAGTTACTTTCTTCACAGCCTTTCTCCACGGTCTTATAGTATGTCACCTTATCCACCAACTGATATGGTCGATCTAATTGGTTATCTACCAGCTCTTCCTCCAACTTTACTACCTTCCCTTATACTTTGAAGCTGTCAAAGAATACTCGCCTACCATAACCGGGCTATCACTTCTTCCCCAGACACTGACGATTGCCCCCGCAGCCCTGTTTGTCGGGGTCCTTATTACTGTAACCGGCAGTTATCGATGGATGGTTTGGATCGGCTGGGTTCTCACTGCACTAGGAACAGGATTGATGTATCTCCTTGACGTCCACACGTCAATTCCAGCATGGATCTTTATTAACTTCACCTCCGGTCCTGGAATCGGGTTTCTTTTCCCAGCCATGGCCTTTGCCGTCCAAGGCAGTGTTCAGAACGAAGATATCGCCTTCGCCGTGGCTGCTTACTCGTTCTTCCGTAGTTACGGCTCAGCTTTCGGTGTCGCCATTGGCGGTGTCATTTTTCAAAATCAGCTTAAGGCGAAGCTTTTAGCTTATCCGCTCTTAGCCCCATATGCAGAGGCATACAGTAAGGATGCCCCTACGCTTGTGCAGATTATCAAAGGTATGGGTGATCAGCCTGAGATGAAAGCTCAACTCATTCAGGCGTTTGCAGACTCACTGAAGGTAATTTGGCTGTTAGCGTGTGGTGTGAGCGGGTTTGCACTGATAGTGAGTTTGGTTATTAAAGCTTATAGCTTGGACGTAGTTCTTAGTACCCAGCAAGGGCTTGTAAGGGAGACAGATGATGTAGATATAACAGAACACCATAGTAAATAGTAGGCTTCAAACTGAAGTTCAATGTAATCCCTGATCTTCCTTTTCTCTCTTCTCTGCAATTGTTGAGCAAACCTATAATCATTATATAATACAATTGCTTAACTGTTGATTTTTAATTTCTAGAAGTGTGTTAGAATAATAGTTCTTCAAATCAACTGGGAGTTAAAACAAAAATCTTTTCTTACAAATTTGGATCAATTTCTATGTTCCTTGTAAGAAAGAAGTCTCAATAGTATTCTAAGAAAAAGAGGTTCGGAAGCAAGTATACCTAACTAGAAAATAAAATGTTGCGTACTGATTAACAGATTGGCTATTAATCCATTACAAGCATCTTGCATAATAATCAGTATCAGTTATTGCAGATCCTCTAACGACCTGTTTAAAAGTAGAGGTAAGATTTGTAAATAGACCGTCGGCTTTTTGGATTTGGTCATGTTCTGTGATCTCTTATCACTCATAAGACAACGCTAAAATGATTTAGCTTTTAGATCTTTCTAGTTATTATTTGAGAAAGGGCGCTGTAAAATCAATAGCAGTCGGAAATAGAGACATGATATAGAGGTGTATGAAATACGGGAGCTATGTTGCGAGAACTCGAACCGACACAGGGTGGGTAGGTTACTTGGTCCTTGCTTTCTTGGCTAGGATGTCCATCTCAATCAATTATTGTTTTGAGGCCCTGCACCATCGTGTAGTTCAGAAGGGAGATAGGCACATGAATGCAGAACTGAATGCAAATGAATGCATTGATTGATTGGTTGACTGATTGATTGACCCAACGCCAAAAGAAAAAACCCAGGGTATCATCGCCGACTAAGTACAGAACCGGATGCGAATGAATGCATTGATTAATTGACCCAATGCCAAAGGAAAACCCAGGGTATCATATTGCCTGCTAAGAATCGAAAGCCAAAGCCAAAACCAAAATTACATTCCATGTGAATCTATCCATCTTCGCTGTCCTGTCATCATAGTAAAGGAAGGAGCTGATCGAAAGTTGAGTGCTGCTACCGTAGAAAGGAGTCATTTAGCTCAATGCGCCACGGGAGTCAAAGGTGCTGCTGGGTGCGTGGACGAGATAAATAAGATATACAACAAGCGTACCTGAATGAATGGATGCCGTCAATGATCTCGTGCGCATCTTTCTTTAGTTGCGGGAGGAGAGGTAGAAGCCACCGACTAATCCGACGATAAGGGTAATGGCAACGACAAGTCCTTCCTGGCTCCAGCTGAGATGGAATCGCGCAGTGCAGCGCTCGTGGTGTTGGCACGCGGCGTATATTATGGAAAGTGGAGGTGGTGGTGGTGGTGGTGGTGCAGCTAGCAGAATGCCAAGCTCGAAGTCATGTTGTTGATCGGACATGTTGTCTTCGTGGTGGAGTGGGTGATATGGGGGAGCTGTCAATGAGGAATTCATTAGCTAATGCAATCCCTTCTTCTTCCTTCATAGGGAAGGACATGGACATGGGGAACTTCGAAAGCGAGAAAGAAAGCTCGACCTACGTGATTGATCAGGCTGGTTGTTTGCATGGTGCGCGTTCTCTATTGCGCAGACCTTGGAGGAGGAGCAGGACGAGAATCCAGATGGCGACTTGAATCGCGGCTTAGACTGCTGCTCGTTCATATTGTCGGCGGGTCGACGGGAGGCTTGCTTGCTTGGAAATTCACCGTGAGGTGGTTGGTGGAAGGTAAGGTAGGTAGGTAGGTATCATGAAGAGAATATACAAGAAGATAAAAAAGAAGATATAAAGAAATTGGATCTCTGGCTAATCTTCGGACGACGGGAATCACGTTTCTATGCTCATGATCATAATCATGTGCAATTCATCACGTTTCATCCAGTCCTGTCAACACCCAGGCTTGGACAATTCTACAGTTATGATTCTACGAGCATAATTCTACATCGAAACATTGCTCTCTCTAAGAGGTAGTTACAGACACGAAAACTACTAAGATAAAAAGAAAATCTTCTAGAATAATAGAAGAAAATAATCACTAGAATGATTGTGTTCTACTTACATAATGTAACTCCATAACGATGTGTACCTAGTAGGAGCGTTGAATTGTATAAATTACTATAGACGTCGACCTCTATAGGATACAAACCATCGTTCCCGTTATTCCCATTATTTAAAGCTCTGACTCAGCTTCATCTTCCGAGCAGCTGGCTGGTTTTTAGTCTAGTCTGCTGCCGGCACCCTTATCACAGACAAATTCAGACTGCTAAAGATGCAGCCCAAAAGTAAAGAAAACGAAGCTTTAACCTTTATCACCCACAACCTACAAGAATCTTCTTTACTCATCAGCTAACAAAATGTATTCAGTGACAATGCTTATTAGCCTATCAATAGATTCTTGTGTTGGATTTAAGAGGAGACTTCTGCGTAAGGGGGAATACGGCCGTCTAGCACGGGATCTGGATGTCAAATTCCATCAACAAAGGATAGCATTTGAGGGACAAGGCTAGAGGGTATGGAGATATAGTGCATCGTCAGTTCCAATTACACCAGAGACGATTCAACTGGGAGTTATAACATTGAGAATGTCAACCACCCTAGGATTACAAGCTGTGAAATGCAGGTATCAGATAGTCCTTTAGTTGGTTTACTCAGAGGGAAATAGAACAGTCTTGCTTCTGAAAGTATTAAAATGTATTCTACAGAGTAGTCTAGTATTCGCAAGGACTATAAACTAAAGTAGCTTTGCACGGATTTACTTGGTAAAACAACAACCCAAAATTTTTAGATCATGGATCCTGACAATCAACGGCAGCTATTCAGCCTGTTCAGAGATATTGTTTACGGTAAAAACACTACAATTTCCTTCCGGACCAACAAACTCAGGCTGGCCTCTCAATAGATACATCCAGAAGATGAAAAGATGGTCATAGAATACAAATTCAACGGGTGATCTAGATTCGAATAATCCGGCTTGGACAGTGTATGTTCGGTCAATCGAAGTGACCTGAAGAGAGATTGTTCATGGTGTATATAATTGATGCGCCTGGGAGAACCATCAGTAGAGTTATTAAGGGAATCTGATTATCAGTTTGATGTAATGGCAACTACAAGTATTTCATATGTCAAGCACGTGCCAGAGCAAGCGAGGCTTGGTGTTTTGTCTAATGAAACAAAAGAGATCTTGTTTGGTGACCAAGGCTCCGCGATCCTCGGTGGATGACCCTGTTCTGCATTTCAGCCTGAGAGTGTTTACAAGCGATATTCTAGCTATTGAAAAGAAAGATCTTAGAAAGCTGGCGACCATGACCACCTGGGGCAACAAGGCTTGATTATATGTCCGTATTCCTCATCACTGGTGAAGTTTCCACAACGCTTTTAAAACTGAAGGCTGTACCCATGGGTAAGGTTGACCTGCTAATGTAGGTTTGTGCACTACATAGTAACACTCGAACTCACCATTTAGCAACGAAGGGGAATTGCTATTCATGCTCTACTAAAAAACAAAACAAAACAAAACAAATCTCTTGAGGTCAAGTAGAAGGCTACTAGCCTTGCCGTTTCGTAGTGATATATTATAAGAGCTAAGTAAGGTAGTAGCGGTCACTTGATCTTCGGAGATTATAAATACGTTTCGAAAGTGCGGGAAAATGGAATGAGTAGAGGCAGTTATTGGCAGTGGTGTACTATAAAAAGATGAATAGAAAAGATCCAATGTCAATAGCGCGGCCGCGGGGGAACCCCAAGTAGAAAACCCTTGTACGGTACTTGTCGGTCATGATTAAGTAAAATGAGCAATTTTCTTCAGAAGACCACCGGCCTTAACTTCACTGACTAGCAGTGCCACGGTAGAACTAGCTTCATTCCGTCAAGCCCGGCTCAACACCAAATTAAGAATTACATCTGCAATGTTTCCAGTTACCCCGATTGCATTCCCTTCACTCTCGAGATCCCAGGGAACGGAACCCGCAGGTCCAATGCCAACTCTTATTAGTTTCACCCTTTCACCATATCTCTGTATAATGTCCTCGTTGGGCCACCTAAGGACTCCGGCAGTTGAAAGACCAACACCTAATTCGAGAATAACTGTGCTTTTATTTTCTGCGACACTTTCAGTTAGGAATTTTTTCCAACGTTGCTCTCCAGCAGCGAAGGGCTGTTCGTTGAAATAGTTTCCTCCTCGAACGCAAATTACCATGCGACCTCCACAGTATTGGCACATGGGAACTTTGGTGGTATCGGTGAGGATCTGCGTCTTGCGATCAATATGAGGGAGTGCTGCATCTAAATATGGACGAGATGGGAATGTCGCGTCAGGGCGACACTTTTTGAAGCACTGTAGGACCTTATACTGGCCCTGAGGAGTCGACACGTTTGTATCTTCGAAGCCATTTGCAACGAATAGCCCATCGGCATTTGAAGTTCTAACATGATGTTGATCACCAAATGTCTTAGTGAGTTGGAGTAAAGAAGCATATACTTTAGACGCTGGCCAGTCTCTAACCATAGCGAGATGGGTGAAATAGTAGCCCCATTCCACCTCCACGGATGGCCAGTCGCGATAACCGAACACATCGTACAATCGACGAAGACCAAGTTTTAGGAAAGCTGGGAAATGAGCTCGGAAGAGCTGCGGCGAGGTATAGTCAAGACCGTCCGATGCAGAGAGACCGGCGCCAGCAGATATTATGAGAGAGTCTGCTTGTTTTAACCATGCCACAGCAGTTTCAAGACTCTCTCCCTCCAGCTGAATGAATGACTGCTTGAGATCTCGGGGAAGACTTGGCGAGTGAAGGATATCGGAATAGTAATCGAAATCTGTATCGGTGAATACGTTGAATATGATGTCGCTTATGGTTGTAGATGGGTTCTCCTTTAGCCACCCGAACACTGCTTTGGTTGCAATCTTGGCCGCAAGATCTCCAGGAAAAGCGAATAAACCAGTCGAGATACAGCAAAAGGCTAGGACTTTCCGACCATCACTCAAACATGGTAGTTTCTCAGCCTCTGCTAAGCATCGTCTATAGCATCGAGATAGGTATTTACGATCAGTTGCCGAGGGGGTTTGACCACGACCTAACTGCGGACCAACCGTGTGAATGATGAATTCAGCTGGGAGACAGTAGCCTGAGGTGACTTTCGCATGTCCAGTTGGCTCAGGATGTCCTTGCTCAAGCATAATCCGCAGACATTGAGACCGTAGGCGTGGGCCAGCGGCTGCATGGATGGCATTATCGATACAAAGGTGCTGAGGTTGGAAACAACCGAGTAGTTGTGAGTTGGCGGCGTTCACAATGGCAGTCGTCTCGGTCAACTTGGTGATGTCTCCTTTCCATACATGAAAACGCACTTGATCTGCCGACGATGCGAGAGGATCCGACGGGTATATACGAGCGATTGGAATCGACGATGAGGGTGTAAGCACGTGATGCGACAAATCGTGCTGTATGATGAGTTCGATGTTGTCCAGAATGTTACTGGGAAGTGTTTTCTGTGAAGATCGCACGCAGAGAAGACCCTTCAATAGCTTTAGCTTGTCCCATGTTTCAAGATCTGAGTTGTGGTTGTGTAGGTGTGCTCCTTGGTCTTGAAGTTGCTCGTTTTCTAAGAACTCAAGTAGTTGATCCAGGACTGACTCGAAATTTTGACTCGACAGCATCTTGCTAGGTATGGAGCTCGGAGAATTGCCCGACAGGTGGAAGAGGAAAAGAGGTCTGATATGACCCTTTTGAGTAAAATGGAAGCTCTAGAAGTATCGTACTCGCTCGCCCCAGTTTCCATGTTCGCTTGCGGATGTTAGCGGAACGGCACCGACTGTTGAGTTCAAAGGCCAAGGAACGGCACAGGCGGTTCTTTGATCCTATGGATTGCAGCAAAACGTGCGATGAGACGTAAAAAAAGGCAAATCATGTGTGAGATGATGACAATAAACGCACCTATACCCATATATACCCTTATATGCCCTGATATATGCCTGTCGACGAGTCCACTTGACAACTTGCCGCAGGCCGAGCGAATCAGATGGTTGATCTGGTAGACGCTCGCGAGTCTAAACTGTGCTCTGGAACTATCGCCAGCAAAGGGGGATCGAGAATAATTGGGCGAAGATCAGACAATTGAAGGCTACAGCCGGCTTGGGGTAGCCTCTGATGAATCTGGACTTTCTCCCTCGTATTGTATGTACATTGTTCGTCACCTGCCGTTCTTCAAAAGCACCAACTACTGGCAAATTCCACGGGCACGGCGCAATTACCATTGCGACGGAATCTTAAGGTTGTGTCCATCAGCAGTGTTCAAACAACGAAGACTTGCTGCGTAATTGTCCCTATACGATAATCAGAACCTTACAGCGAACGCACTAGAACCTGATAACTCTTAGCATTGAGTCAAGACCCAAGACCCTTCTCCAGGTTGTGCATTGCTAGTGGTACTGAACTACTATGAGCTCCGGGAAATGTTGTGCGACAGCAATAACAAAACCTACCACATATTCGAAGGATTCAAGAGCACATGAAAGATTAGAAATCGAGACAGCAATGCACAGGCATTGATCGACGACGATCTAGAGACAGACAGATGGGTATTCCTCCATAGGGTGGCGATATTTTCTATATACGTACAACACCAGCCAGTTAGTTATTCTTCTCTTTTGTCTCAGTCTCTAGGAGACACAAAACGCAAGCCAAAGGAACTGTGACACAGTTGATGTTGGTACAGCGCGAAATACGGAGAATCCCACACACCTGAAAATACAGGAGGCTGAGTGCTTACTGCACACGCCTGTCAAGTTACGTACAGAACCATGAGCAGAGCAGAACGCGACCATGGTCTGAGAATTCAAGACGCCGCAAAGGCTATTATCCGCAAAAAATTGTCCGATGGAGGTCTGTACCGTTCAACCACGGCGTCCGTCTGAGTCCGTCCAGCTAGTAATGGCTATACCTCCGTGCATTTCTTCCATGAATGAGAAAGACTTCGCTTCATTGGAGCACGAAGCTTGCAAGATGTTTCGCCTGGTAGGTGCTTCCACTAGCGTATGAGCTTTGCTGCTGCACTGTAGCGTGACAAGCACTAACATTGCGAGCTCCATTCTATGGGCTAGGGGGGAGGTACAAGTGTAAATCGCAGATGATAGTCTTGATCAAATCGCACATGGCGACGCAATTTCTAGCTGCGGACGTCGCGAACCTTTTGTTGCTGGTTGGTGATTGTTGGACTTGCCTGACAAGATAATAGAAACATGCTTCGCCTCATACAATGAGCGTAGGTATCATAGATTCGCTCATTGCTAGGTCGCCTGCTGCAGTAGACTGCAAAAAGCTGAGGGTATTCGTTATAGTCGTCGTAAAATCGGGGTATTCCATGCGCAATGCAGTCCGTAACCTGCCAAGTCTCCAAACAATGTCTGTTCCTGCTTGCTTACTTCTTCTTCATCTCCCCCATCCACATCTTCATGGCTTTAGAGCTATCGTGTGAAGCTCTGAATAGCGCCCTTTCCATCTCATCCAAGCCTCTCAAAAATTCGACACCCTCTCCTCCAACACCACCTCCCCCACCACCTCTCGAGCCAGCCCCCGCGTTACTCGCATGATCACTGATCTCGGCCGCGCGCATCCTGAAGCTCTTCATCAAAATATCGCACATCTCCTCTTCCTCAAACAACTCCAGAATGCGACTACCTAGGCCATAAAAATGTTGTGCCAGTGCACGCAAATCAACCGATTTTGGGTCGGCTTTTAGGGCGTTCATTACCCGTGGAGACAGTGCTTGAGGGAGGTCGAGAGTTACGAGGGGTTTCGACGTCGTAGCTGCGGAGACAGCGAGCATTTCGGAGAGCCAGAGGGGAAGTTCAACACGCGTTCCGGACTTGAGAGACGTCCCTGCATTGTTGTCGAGATAGCCAAGGTTAGGGACGTCAAGTTCAAACGTGCAAGGCACTTTCTGGGGGGTGTCAATTGGTGCACTGTATAGGGACTGTATAGGATGAGGGAGAGGGGAGGTGGGGGTGAGAAGAGGGTTAGGGTGAGGGAGGGGTTGGCCGTTTACCTGCGCATCGGTGAGGATCGCGTCAATATCGTAGTAGGACATCGGGACTCGACCTTTGTGACAGTGTCGTCGTAGCTACGTAATATAGAAGTATGAGATTTGCATATAAAGTAGTGGTAACTTGGTTAACGCGACTCGGCTTCTAGGTAGTGGGCTGTTGTTGACGCGATGAGGGTTTGTACTGTAGATGTTTACTGCCGGGGCGGTGATCAACAGCTTCCCTTTCCTTCTTCGCTAAACGACATGACGTTTGTTGCCGAACTCTCCCATTTTCTCCAGACATACTTCACCACAGCTCTTCCACCATCTCTTCAGCTTCCTACACCTCCAGCAACTGACGCTGACATCCAATTCATACACCCATCTCAACCCCAAGCTGTACTTCTCATTCAATTGACGATCTTGCTTGTACACGACCATAATCATGTCTGCAACGCTCCTCCGTACCGGCGCAACAGCTCGCTCGGCTCTTCGATCCGGAGCTTCCAAGAGAGCTGCCTCTGTAGCAACAACCAGCTTCGTGCGGGGCAAGGCCACTCTGCCTGATCTTCCATGTAGGTGCTGTCGCTCAATCTTGGAGTATAGGCAATCCATAAGTAGCTAATGTCAACCAGACGACTATGGTGCCCTCGAACCCGCCATCTCCGGCAAGATCATGGAGCTCCACCACAAGAACCACCATCAAACCTACGTGAACAGCTTCAATGCCGCCAGTGAACAACTCGCTACTGCAGAGGACAAGGGCGACATTGCCTCGCAAATTGCCTTGCAGCCATTGATTAACTTCCATGGCGGCGGTCACATCAACCACTCTCTGTTCTGGGAGAACTTGGCCCCAAGTAAGCAGGGAGGTGGTGGAGAGCCTGCTGGCAAATTGAAGGTATGCATGTACACAAACTTTCTCGAAGGATGTTCGCTAATGAGGCTGCAGACCGCCATCGACACAAGCTACGGTTCCTTCGATTCCTTCAAGGGCAAGTTCAACACAGCTCTCGCCGGTATTCAGGGTAGTGGATGGGCATGGCTTGTGAAGGATAACGAGACTGGACAAGTTCGAATTAAGACATACGCGAACCAGGATCCTGTCGTTGGAAAGTTTACTCCTCTACTTGGCATTGATGCTTGGGAGCATGCCTATTACTTGCAATACCAGAACCGAAAGGCCGAATACTTTAATGCCGTTTGGGATGTCATCAACTGGAAGACTGTTGAGAAGAGATTGAAGTAAATTTGGGGCTAAACGTCGTGTATCTATGTATGAATTACGAAAGTCAAAATTGATCTTGGCGATTGGCAGCAGCAAGCAATCCACCGTCGACGATACAAACGACGGGATTGGGTGTGAGTTAAAATGCAAATGATATTGTGTTGATCTCTCGCAGCCAAACATTACGATTTACAAATGCTCAGAACCCGGTCCCTTTTTCATGATGATGCTTTCGAAAGGCCCCAGATAGGCTCAAACTACCTTCCCTTGGGCCATGGCCAAAAACAATACGACCTCAACGCCAAATGCTTTGTAATGCCGCCAGCGCCAAAACCAAACCTCCACTACCATTTCTCTTTCATTGCCAAGTTGTTGATTTTCTCCTACGGCGACCCTGTCTCCTCTGCCTTCTGTTTCCAAAACCCTGTCCCTCTCTCAGTGCACGATTTCTCCCAGCGTTTGCGCCACCTCTTCTTTCGTTCTCTTCTCGCATTCCTCATTAATAACACTTAATGAACACTCTTCTTCGCTCCCGAAAAATTCGGAATCGGAAGCCTCTTCGATACTGAACGGAAGCTTCCAAAAGTGGGAAAAGAGTTCGATCTCCCTGTCCAGCTCTTCGGCCTCTCTGGGGGAGAGCTCGCTGCACTCCATGAAATCCGACGTTTTGGTGATGAGGAAGTTTCGGGTTGGACGTTGGACTTGGAATTCATGATCCATTTTTCGAAGGCGAAATAGGGCATTTGACTTTGAAGGCGATGTGGAAAAACCGAGGTATTTATAGTCTTCGGTCTTTTGGTAGGATATATATTTTTGGTGCCCGATTGTTAATGTTGGTTGAGGTGGTTGTTGTTGTTGTTGTTGAATCGTGTGGTAGTACCGGACCGATGACCCTTGTTCATTCAATATGGATGAGATGCAGATGAGATGCAGGATGCCTCAACATCTTATATTTTCTACACACCCATTCACTCCGTGCAAATATTCTTCATATTGCCGCAGCAACAGACGTAGAGGTCAAAAAAAAAGAAAATAACACAATGCACGCATTTTGAGTTGGAGTTAGAGTTTGGGGAGGCATTCCTGCTGATTTGTTGAAAAACTAGGTACCTTACTACTGTAGTGAATGAAGTATCTAGTCAAGTGAAGTCAAATGTAGCGAAAACGGAAGTGTGGGGGCCTGGGGTAACCCGTCTTGATATCCAGGATGTCTGCGCTGGGCTTAGGGAAGTCCTTCTAGTTAGATTTCAAAATGTCTCTTTCGTGTTCATTTTCATGAAGGTACTGACATCAGTACTTAGTATATTTGAATAAATTAGTGAAAGGCTTACGCAAGCAGCTCTGTCTACGCTAAAGATATAGATGGATTGTAGAAGTCTTCATTAGTAGATCCCCCAGCATTCTTCGTGTCAACTCTATCACATCTTAAAATAGCTGGTTCGATTTCTGGGGGTTCTTTTATTGTTGACTTTGCTATAGTACGAAAGTAAGTAGTTGTGTGATTTTATGGTATGGTTTGTTAGTTAGTCATGCGATCTTAGGTTGGGTAAGGTGACTAACTGACTAGGTAGTCGTCGAGTTGAGATGAGAGTTGTTGAACTCCTTCTGTCGAAGCTGGATTAGGATTTTGAAGGATTAGACTGTGTCCACGTTCACGGTGATAAGATTTCTAATTTAGGATTCTGGATAGCCATTTTTCCGTACGGTCAGTATATGAGGGACGGATAAGTTCTATTAGACCTGTTTCTTGGTCCTAATTGTCTTTACAATCCAGTTCAACTCAAGTCTCTCGCTTGTATACCACGAAAGCGCATTCCACACATTCCACGATCTATGTACAGAACAAAGGCGAAAAACCTTCTACTAGCCCAGTTCCATCTAGAAGACATGCCTCCTCTAGAACATGGTAGACCAATCCTAATCTCGTGAAAATCACGCGGCTTTTAACTTCTCCATACCTATCGTTCTATTTCCACGTTTCCCTCGATTTCTAGTAGGATTGTAGCATTCTTGTCTAGTGATGAAGAAAGGATTCTTTTCTTAAAAAAGAACAAGGTGATGAGTAGAGCGGAGAAAACAGTCTGGTGTTTTTTGTTGGGTTAGTAAACAGTGGAGGTGATGATTGCATAAATATTACTTTGCTTTCATAGAAGAGTTGGTTGGTTCTACTATCTATCATATTGAAATTTCTCTAGTTATAGTTTTAAGAGTAGAAATTTCCAGGATTTAAAGATAGATGATGAAAGCCTCTCACTTGAGATGATTGACATAATGAACCTACCTACACGTGAAAGATTTACCAAGCCTGATGCTATCTATGAAAATCTTAGCTTACATAAGGGCCACTTCTTGAGTTAAATACTTGAATGTAGAAGTATCCTCTAGATAAAATGTTTGTCTTTGAGCTAAGAGGAGGATTGATGGAGCAAGACGCTGAATAGAACAGAATATCCTAGCAACCAAAAAATAAGTATGAGATGAGCTTCAACATCCAGTATTGATCGAGTAACTGATACATACTCAAGCAACAATTTAAAACCTCAGATATCAAGAAATCCTTCGCAGACAGTGCCAATATCGCACTCAAACACGAACAACCCAACTCGCAGACCAACCTCTACGCAAAACAACAAGAAGAAAATCGCTCCAACGTTTCCACGCTTCGATCAACTACCCAATGAACTGTAGTTACAGATATGGTCACACGTAACCCCAACGCGCCTAATCGAGGTCGAATACAAACAGTTCAGTGACCTTCACGAAATCAATGTCCGAGCCGGCCTTCCTCCTATTCATCACATCTATCAGAAATCTCGCGCAGTTGCACTCAGAAGTCTATCTCGGAGTATCTTTCGGTTCGAAACGGCAATCTTCCTCAGTCCTGCCCAGAACATCCTCTTACTACCTGGAACCTGGAACTCTTTATTAACTTGTTTTGATGCATCTCACGCGAGATAGCCCCATTCGATATTCATGCGTCTGTCTTGTTTGGCGCTTAGGACTGTCAATGTTCCAGTTATCAGAATGGGAGAATTGTTCGCAAATTGGGACGGATATACACTTTTGCTGGTTCTTGAGGAATTCTTGCAGCACATCGAGTTTACGGAGGTGCATTCTGTTGTCATGTTAACTGAAGAACCAGACCATTTGAAGAACTTATTGTCTGAATTTGGTGATGACAATGGGCTTGTTATTATTCATACTGTGGCTAAAAAGAAATGTCGCATTGTCTTTTACTCAGAGGAGGAATTCCAGTTTCCGTTGGTATCATCGCATGTCAAGACAAAGGATCGGCCGAAGATAGTCATTTGATGAACAACCAGCCATGAGGCGTATTCAGCAGCGATGTATTATTCAGCATGAAGGAGACTTGTGGACACATAAAAGGGAAGGTTTTTGAGGCATTCATGATGCTGGATTATTGAGATACTTTGGATGAAAGTTTCGGAGTGGTTTCCGAAGTAAAAGGTTATCTACGAAGTAGGCATTGGGAAAAAGCCGAGGCGATGAGGATGGATGGATGATGGATGGATCGTATTTACGGTGATTATAATTCTACCGAACAAAGAAAGAAAGTTACTCGTACTTGTCTTCTTCTCTCGTCTCCGAGGGTCGGGCCGATGATCGCCAGGCCTAGAGTTTATTACTTGCAGCGTCTGTGTTCTTTTCGCCAGATCTTCCAAGTGATTAATCTCTTGGTGGTAGGTAACTTGTAACTCTTGTCTCGATGCTTCTCTGCCTTAAGCTTTGGTCCCAAGAACACACAACGCTCCTCTCGGCTGGCTACCTACCTTCCTTAGGTACCTACTCTGTAGCTCTGTAGCTGTATACAAAGATACAGACAGACAGATAGACAGTACCAATGGATGCAGTCTTCTGCCCTATCTCGTTATTCTTCGGGTCCCTAACTTTATTTTACGAATTGGTATTTCTCCAATGAATGGGATTTCCAGCAGATGCTTGCGTGCTTGCCTGCTTGCCTGCTTGCTTGCCTTTTTTTTCGTCTGCTGCAAACGTTTCAGTCACCGTCAAATACCGTTTCGCGAACTCAGAGCTACTCCATGTTCCCCTCAGAACCAGCGAGCGACCGACCTGTTACCGCCTGTTGTGTCAGCCACAACTTACACAACTTACACAACTTTCCTTGGCAGCATGTCACTGGCTTCAAGAAAAGCCAATCATGTAATCGACGACTGAAACTGTCAGCAAAACGCTCAACGGCAAAGCAACGTTGTAGAGTGGCATATCGTGCTTATCCTCCCTCTTCCAACTTGTTGGCCATAAGTGGTGTAGAGAGGAGAGCTCCATATCTTTATGGGTTTTATGGATTCAGCGCCGGGCTTTCTTCGTGCCAAGTAGGTCGCCAAGATGCCGAGCTCTGGGGCTACACCAGGAATGTAGTCCCAGTCCGACGGTTTGCCCTTCTTGGCTGCTGTCCCCGCGCAATTCCCCACAAAGCGTCCATGACAAGCGCGGGGTGTGGAGGAGCACACGAGGCGTTTTTTTGTCCCACGACGTCCAACTCTCTCTAGAAGCCCCAGAGCCAAGGCGTGGAGAACATCGAGCCACCAGTTAGAAGTCTTCTAAATGAGTTGGACGCAGGGAGACAGGGAGACAGGGACCAGGACTTGGGTATCGCCTGACTACTATCGCGCATTAAATTCTCTCATAAAGGCCTTTTCCCTCATGTCTCTATTCCTTTTGACCTAAACAGCTTCTACCCTTTTGTGCCTCTGTTTTCTCTTGAGATAACAAGGCTTCAGCTCCAAATTGCCTGATTTTTTCACAATTTGATCTCAATATCTCAAGAACAGAAACAAAAACACAATGGCTGGAGGTACTCCAGTTGGCCCTGGCATGTTTAAGGCTGCCTTGGCAGATACGCCTCGTGAAGCCTTCAATTGGAGGCTCCTTTTTAGTGTCATCTGCTTTGGACTGATGGGAGCAGCAAGAGGTCTTGATGAAGGTCTTATTTCGACTACCATTACTCAGAAGAGCTTCATCTCAGGTAAAGCCTACTGTTTCCCACTATGTTTGTGTTCAATGTACATCACCAACTAACACCATTTTCAGAATATGGTCTGGACACTAAGCATCTCTCAGCTACTGAACTTGCAGACAGAAAGGGAAACATCACACTGCCATGGTTCAGATTGGGAGTGTGGCAGGTGCATTGATCGCTTTCGTGGCTTGCGACAAAATTGGTAGGTGGTTTGGCGTTGAAAAGTAGTTCTTCGCTTACAACGATACAGGCCGTATCTGGGCCACACGTCAGTTGTGCACAATCTGGATTATCGGTGTAATCGTCTACATCACAGCAGCTGGAAATTATGGACAGATTCTTGCTGGAAGGTTTGTTATGGGCTTGGGTATCGGCCAAACAACCGTTGTTGCACCTGCGTAAGCATTGTATATACACCACCTTCTACAAATCGTCACTAAATGAAGACATAGATACCTAGCAGAGGCTGCTCCCAGAAGCATTCGAGGTCTTTGCATCTGTATCTTCAGTGGTTCGGTTTATTTAGGAATCATGCTCGGCTATTTCGCGAACTGGGGAACATCTCTTCACATCTCCGACAAGAGTGCAAACCAATGGATTGATGCTACAATCCTTCATATCATTTTCGCTGGAATTATCCTTGTCATGTCCATTTTTGCTTTGGAATCTCCAAGATGGTTGGCTAAAGTTGGCCGCCGAGAGCAAGCAGGCGTGAATATGTCGAAACTGCGTGGCCTTCCCGTTGAACATCCTTATGTACGAGCCGAACTTATCGACATTGACGATCAACTGGAACGCGAACGTGAAGCTACTCTTGGATCGGGTTTCCTTGGACCATTGAAGGAGCTATTCATACTCCCAGCGAATCGATATCGCATCATGCTTGGACTCATGTGCCAACTTCTTGGACGTAAGTACTGTGAATTTAGCCGAAATGTGCACTGAACACTGGCTGACAAGTCTACAGAGTGGAGTGGCGGTAACTCAATTACTATTTACGCCCCTCAATTCTTTGCACTCCTAGGCACAACCGGCCAATCCGAAAAGCTGTTCGCAACCGCCATCTTTGGTGTTGTAAAATTCGTCTCAGCTATCATCTGCGCCTTTTTCCTTGTGGACTTCCTCGGACGAAAGCGTTCTCTTTCAGCCGGTATCATTCTTCAGTTCGTCTCAATGCTCTATGTCGCTATCTACCTCACAGCAGTTCCATCCATCACCAACGGCAAGGCTCCATCTACGATGGCAAAGCACGCAGGAACTGGAGCAATCGTCATGATCTACTTTAGTGGTGTAGGCTGGGCGCTAGGTTGGAACTCGATCCAATATCTAATCGGAGCCGAGATCTTCCCCCTACGTGTACGATCTCTCGGAACATCAATGATAATGACCTTCCACTTCGTGAATCAATATGGCAACTCCAAAGCCGTACCTCTAATGCTCCTCGACAACTCACTAAAACCACAAGGAACATTCTGGTTCTTCGCCGTCGTAACACTACTTGGTCTGGGGTTTACATGGTTCTTCTTACCCGAGACTGCCGGTAAGTCCCTGGAGGGTATGGATGAGATGTTTAACCTGCCCTGGACTATTATTGGGAGGAAGGGTGCCCAGCTTACGCAGGGTAAGGGAAGTGTTGCTGAGGCTTTGGCTTTGGGTGATCCTGAGAAGACGGCTTATGTTGCTGAACTTGAACATGCTGAGCATGCTGAGGATGTCGCACCTGCTCAACACCGTGCTGCTTAAATATCCAGCTGGTCGTGGTCTTTTTCATATATAATTTGGAAATTAGTTAGGACTTTACAACCAATTTGAATGAATATAGTTTCAAGAAGACTTTTTTTTTGATGTTCCTAGTTGAAGAATTTCTATATCCTGTAGGACGAAATTATGGATCAGAAAAGCATGAATAGAAGAAAAGAGGAAGAGCCCGAAGCTGAAGCTAGAGGTAAGAGCACTAGTACTTCCGTACTAGTTACCATCCCGTGACATATCCACTATATCATAGGCGACCATCATATCACAAGTATTAAATATTTATTATTCTACATTCGATCAGAATAGCTTCAATGCAATGTTGGTTCAGATATTGGCAATTGATGAAGTAGAGTTCCACTTAGTGTTTAACAACTTGATCACCTATAAAAAAGGGGGGGTCGCTTACGAAAGTATTCATTCACCTCCACCTATGAAAAGGAAGTAATTTCTACCCCAAAACTACCCCAACTGGGGTGCATCTACCACAATTTATGATAGGATATCTTTTGAATGGAGATGACGAGCTGCAATTAACTCCTCCAATGATTATAAATTTTTAAACATCTACCTGATGATGCAAGTATATTTCTCCAATATCGTCTCCAATTATCCACCACTGCCATTTGTCAAGGACGAAAGGGTATATAACAGACCTCGCGCCTCCCTTCCTCCACTCACCTCGACCAAAACCACCCAATTCCAAAAGCCCAACCCCAAGATCAAAAAAGTCTATCAAAACCATCTATAACCTCCCTCAACCCAGACACATCCATCTCACCACCACAAAAGATGTCATTAACTCAAACCGTATTCCGCCTCACATCACGAAACGGCATCGAAGGACTCCAAGCATTTAAAGAACCAATTCCCAGCATCGAAAACTACGAACTCCTCATCAAAGTCCGGAGCGTCGCATTAAACTACCGAGATGTAGCCATCGCGACATCTACGTATCCGCTTCCGGTAAAAGATCAGGTGGTTCCTTGTTCGGATATGGCCGGTGAGGTTGTACAGGTTGGTAGTCTCGTCAAGGGATTTTCTGTTGGTGATGCTGTTATTGCGCCGCTTAATTCGACGTTTTTGTATGGTCCTTTTAAGGATACTTCTAATACTTTTGGTAAGTAAGTCTTATTTGAGTTATTCTTAGTGTGAATTTGCGACTTCTTCTGAGTTGGTTGGATTTATTTTTATTGCTACTACTGAATCATGTTTGAGTTAGTCTTGTCCATGGATAGATTGGATTTACTAACACTGGGTCTTCTGGTTTATAGGCGGCCCTAAAGACGGTATGCTTAGGGAGTATATCGCGGTGCCAGGACATGCAATTATCAAACTACCAAAGTCATCTCATAGCTTTACCCAATGGGCTGCTCTGGTATGCACAGGCTCAACAGTATGGAATGCGTTTTATGGTAATATGGCATTGAAGCCGGGTGACACCGTGCTCCTCCTTGGTATGATTTTCATCTTCACCGTAAAAGAATCCTCCAACTTACACATCAACAGGAACTGGAGGAATTTCCCTGACGGCACTCATCTTCGCCAAAGCAGCTGGTGCAACTACCATCATCACATCCTCCAGCGATGATAAGCTCGAATATGTGAAATCCAAATTCGGTGCCGATTACACGATTAACTATAAAACTTATCCCAATTGGGCTGCTGAGGTGCAGCGTATCACCAATGGCCGAGGCGTAGACCACGTCATCGAGATTAGTGGTGTGGGAACGATTGAACAGAGTCTTGCCTCAGTAGCATACGGAGGTATCGTTTCAATAATTGGATTCCTGGCATCTGTCTCTGAGGATAAGATACCCAATGTGACAATGGCAACACTAATCAGAGCCTGCGTCGTGCGCGGAGTCATGGGTGGGTCGAAGCAGCAACTCGAAGAGGCAGTTAGATTCATAGGGAGTCGGGAACTTCTGATGCCTGTAGACAAAACATTTGGCTTTGATCGAGATGAGATTATCGCGGCTCTGAAATACGTCGCATCTGGGAAGCACATCGGTAAAGTCTGTATCAATTTGGACTAGAATTAGAATTAGAATCTGCGAGAAGCTGTAGACCAGCTCCAATGACATTGTCGATCTCTAGAACATGAATTCCTTGAAATATTTGAGCCCATAATTTGACAACCGTTGTAGCCATTCGTTGAAATCGCGATGCTTCGTCTTCTAGAATATCCAGCGTCTCAGCGAAACTTGTCTCTTTGATGATCCCGGTGATAATTCCTAAAAGCTTTCTCTCGGCTTTACGTAGCTCTTCAGTCCCGCAAGATCTCATAGTCGTTGAAATCGTCCCAAGCCAGTCTTTGAGTAACAAGGCACATTCGAGACTACATAGAGAATGCTCAATAGTCCATATGGATGTTTTAGTGCTAGCCATGAGCGTGACTCCGAGTCGTACTGGCACGCTTAAAGCATGCGCAGCGTGAAGAACTGCTTTATCGATATGTGGTGATCTTTTTAAGCTAGACCTTCTATTCGTTATACATCGTAGGTCCCCCGAGAGGAGTCCTCGGCACGGGCTGAGTTCTGAGTTCAAACGTATATACGCAAGACGAAGTAGCGCAGTTGCCGTAAGCCCGAATGGTCCCTTGGGTGAAAGTGGGTCAAGAGTGGATTCATAAGTTTGTTCCCAGGATCGTTGCCAATTACAGAGAGCTGTTTCAAAAGACATAACGACATCTAGTTCTAGTAATCCTCTAGAGCTATGGCGGTCGATGTATATCTGCTGAAGTATGCCATGGATGAGTAGATAATTGGAGAATGAAGACACGCTCGCATCTTTAGAGATTCCAGAGCCATCGAAGAAACAACGGAGCCCTTCTTGGAACTGACGTTCGACTTGAAGAGTGGTCTGGCGCCATTGTGTTGCATCTATCGATTTCCATGTTTCCGCATAACTAGGTAAGAAAATTCCAATTTCATGATTCAAGATCAGCGGAGGGATGCCGAAAGCAATACTGTGCATATTGAGTAGCACGTATGCTGCGAATAGCGTCCTTCGCCTTTCCTCAACAGCAACCCAAGATAACCAGTCAATATTCTGTGGAATCTCATCTGATTCTGAGATACCATTCTTTCTGACTAATAAGGCTAACTTACTGCCCATGGATAACGCGTCCGGTAAGAAGTTTTTGTCGGCCCATGATGCAAACGAAATGAGCAAGATGAAAACCTGCATTCTGCCAAGATCGGTCTCTCTGCAGTGACTTGAGTGACTTTGTTCAGATAGCAGGTCTGATGTCAACTGAAGGTCCTCACGACGTGTCTTCTCTGCCAAGATTGTCTTAGCTAAGAAATACATCTCGTAAGCTTTGGGGTGTTCATAAGTGTAGGCAGCTCCGAGAGCAGCTATTGCGAGCAATAGCTCGACGTCCTTATGCTCAACGGAAAATGTTGCATGGTGGAATATCGGAAGGAATTCTTGAACACATCTGAGATATTTTTCCAGGTACCGGATTAAGCTATTCCTGGACGGCAATAGACATCGAGGTGGTAGTATATCCGAATAAGACTGTGCTTCAAGACAGAATCTTTCATAGCCAGACTCGCTGATCACCCACGGTGGCACATCATTAGCTCCGGTAATATCTTCAGCAATATCCTCGACTTGATCACCATCCTCAAGGTCATCATTGGTGTCACTGAATGAGGGTAGACGAGAACTAAATCGAGAAAAGCTGCTTATTTGTGGAGGTTGGATGTTCTGAGGCGTACCAGCGGATGAGAAGTTGGTGTCAAAGAGCGTGGTTGGCAGCAGATCTTGTGTCATGAAGTTAGGGTCCCAAAAGAGATCCAGATCATCAATACCTACAGCATAAGCATCGCAGATTGTTGCTGGTACCTGCACAGCCTCCGCACTAGGTGGTGAGATATCTGGACATGAAGGATGCGATAATCTGGCGTGACGTGTTAGAAGATCTCTGTATTGGCATTAGAATTACACACACATACTACTCCGAAACATGATCATAGAAAGCTACTCACTGTCTTGAGAAGCCCTGGCCGCAATCGCAGGTGAAAGGCTTTTCATGCGTATCTGCCGATTATGCTGTCAGTGGATTTATAATAAGATACTTACCGTACGTTACAGGGTCTAGTCTTACGGGTTCGCTCATGCCGTAGCAAGTGCTCCTGTCGTTTAAATTGCTTGTTGCAGTATTGACATGGTGCTACAACGGTTTTGGGTCTACCTCGAGGCATCGAGGGAGTTGTTATTACTATTGAAGGGATGTTGTGTGTCGTTCCGGAATAGATGAGCACAGCAGTAGCAGATCTCGTAAGCATCGGCTGATGTTCAACTTGACTTTGTGCCTTGCATTTAAGGCTTCAACGAGACTGTTCTTCCCAACTTCGATCAAATTTACTTTCACGTTCTAATAGTACAGGTGTAAGCCGAGGAATTCCTACTAGGTAGAAGAGGGTTTTCATTATCTATCAAGTAATTGCTGCTAACTCTTATAGTGTTTACCTATAGTCATAGCAAAACTTGAGCTAACTCATTGCGCCTACAGCAGTTACAGAACTGACGAACAGGCCTATGTCGACGAGTGGTAGATCTAATCAATTGCTGAAATTATCTGCTAGATCACAGGAGATGAATAATCTTCCTAGTACCTTTGAAACTGTACTTTATATAGCGGCAGGAAGTAATCCCAAATAGTTTACAAGCTGGAAATAAGCGAGGTAGCCTGCCATCATCCATCAGAACTGTCCTCTACATCCTGATTATGTTTAGCCGAGCAAGTTAATCTCTGGTAGCGGTTGAAAGAGTGGAATTTAAGTACTTAAAAGTCACACCTAATGAAAACCTTGCATTTTCCGATTACGGTATAAGAGGCAACGCATTTCGACAGGGTGAATTCGTCCCATAAAAATACGTGTCATAAATAAGGTCTACCTAGTTTACGATAACTACCTAGCTCGGTACCTAAGATTAGGTGGGGTGTATTATTACTCCAAACCTACCTTAAAGGCAGGCAGGAAGTCCTTGAAGCTGATTGTTGACGGTCTTAAAATCAATGTAGTTTTTGTGTAACTTTTCATTTTATAACACATCTGAAGTAACGAAAGCTTCCTTAATTAGAGACTTTAATCTTCTTGCTTCCAACAAGCTCAGCTTCCTTGTTCAGTGCATCGACCTCTGCCTGTACATATGGTATACCTGTTACCAATCTCTCTTTTTGCGTCAGCTGTTCGATCGATCTCACCCGGGAAGTAGATTCGCTCAACGCCTGCCATCTTTTCAGATCCAACAACTCGATCATACAAGTACTGCATACGCTCCTTGAAGTCATGTAAACTCATGAACAAATCAGGCTTGATCGCGATGAGAAAGTGACCGACATCAGCGGGCTTTGATGGATCATACGGATTTGTGACGTGGCCTGCGAAAGCTGACCCTGAGAGTACACCTGAGAATACATCCATCATCACCGATAATGCAGAGCCTTTCGGACCTCCCATTGGCAGCATCACTCCCTGCAGAGCCTTTGCTGGATCATCCGTTCTGTTCCCATCTGCATCAAGTGCCCAGTCTTCCGGGATCTTCTCACCCCCCCTTCTGTATGCTTTGTAAATCTTCCCTCTAGCCGCAATTGACGGCGCCATATCCAAGATGAAATCTTTTCCTTGTCCACCCGGTGCTCCACAAGCGATAGGGCTTACTCCCATCAATTTTTCTTTTCCTCCCCAAACCGGAAGAGCTGGTGATGAATTGGTGAAGACAAGACTCATCATACCGGCGTCAAGAGCCTGTTGTACTACCCAGGCACTCATCCCGAAATGATTTGAATGTTTCACGGAAACCATACCAATTCCAAACTGTTTTGCCATCTCAATAGCTGCTTGCATGCCTATGTGAGCAGCAAGAAATCCGAAGCCGTTGTTCCCATCAACTTGAGCAACAACAGGAGTAGCCTTGTGCAGTATTGGAACGGCTTTCGGGTCCAAGACTCCTTGCCGGACTCTTGCCATATATGAAGGAATTCGGTTAACTCCATGAGTGTCGACTCCGCGGAGATCGGCCTGGACGAGACAGGATGCTATTATTGCTGCATTGGCTGGAGCCACTCCATTGCCTTCCAGCACGCCTTGAACGAAGGAATTGGCATCTGAACCCTTTACATAGAGTTTAGTATTCTCTGTTGGGGTTTCTTGAGCTGTACTCGTAGATTCGGCCATGGTTAATGTCGATTAAATTGTAAGGTATGCGGGGTAAGTTTGGCGACGTGTCAGTATTGGCTTCTATACCTCTTGCAATATATATAGTTCCCCTGGGAGTTCTAGATGATCTTCTGTTCATTCGGGTTTTCTCCGAGTTCTTTCGGGTTTTCTCCGACGTTGACAATAGCTTCTAATCAATTGGCGAGCCACGAAGACGCGGGGATAATTGAGATGATGGAGGTTGCGAGCCAAGGCCCGTTGATCGGCGTCTAGGGCAGCCGTAGTTCTACCTTTTACCGGCCCCATCATACCAATCTTCTTTCTAGAGAATTGTTTCTATAGAGGAAATGTTACCAATACAGTAACACAGAACATCAACTGAAATATATCAGTCTCTAGCTAGATTTGAACAACCATAAAAGAAAGAAAAACAACTCGTATGTACTTTTCTTTACGCCTCAGCCATACTTCCAAGAAGTCCTCGGTTGAGATGCTTCTCCAAAGGCTCTCGACGAGGCTTTTTACGCCCTCTTTCCTTACCATTGACTATTAAAACACTTCTGCATGAGTGTAGTTCTCCAAATTAGATGCAATAGTTTTAGAATACTCTGGTTTCTTCTTCCGGCTTTACTTAACAAGTCTGGATCTATATTTACTCGAAGAAAATGCTAAACAGGATGTGGGGCAATCAAGCTCTAGTCCCCAATTTCTCAAATTCCCTTACTCAAAAGCTTCAATGCAGCTTTGTTCTCTTGTTATTCTCGCACCATTTCAGAGCCAGATTTCTATCCCATACAATTCTTCTACATCTGTTTCCATGCCCGGAGAGGACCTTATCCGCACCATCAGGTGATCTGGGGTCTCCACCTTTGGATGGTAATCGCATAAGATGTCATTGGGCGGGGCTAATTCACCATTCATGAGCCTCAACTCTGATGATTTGAGATATTTCGAAGTTATACATAAATTATTGCCTCGACTGCTATAGAAATTGTAGCGATGGCTGAAGCGACAGGATCTTCCACACAAGAGGACTATGATCTTTCTAAACCCATAACAGCTACGACAGGCCTCAAGCAAGGTCTTGCCAACTATGGAGATCCCCACTTTTCACTCTTCCTTCGAAAGGTATTTATCAAGGCCCTCGGTTACAGCGAAGATGCTCTATCGCGACCAATCATTGGAATCATCAATACGTATTCTGCCTTTAACCCTTGCCATGCCAATGTCCCACAACTCATTGAGGCTGCTAAGAGGGGAGTTCAACTTAGTGGCGGACTAGCAATTGAGTTCCCGACAATTAGTATCCACGAGAGTTTTTCATCTCCTACTAGCATGTTCTTACGAAATCTCATGAGTATGGACACGGAAGAGATGATTAAGGCTCAACCATTGGATGCATGCATTATGATCGGAGGTACGTATTCGTGTCAAAACTGCTATGTAGTCTCTTAAACTGACACACTCTAGGTTGTGATAATAAGACGGTACCTGCACAGATCATGGGAGGTCTTTCAGCAAATAAACCTGTTCTTCCTCTGATTACAGGTCCAATGATGCCTGGTAGCTATCGCGGAAATCGACTCGGAGCATGCACAGATTGTAGAAATAACTGGGCTGCTTTCAGAGCGGGAGAGATGGATGTCGAAGATATCTCCGCTCTCAACGAAGAACTAGCACCAACGGTCAGTGAAGATCCTCCCTTACTGTAGTTTGACTAACGAATATTAGGCAGGTACCTGTGGAGTTATGGGGACTGCAAGCACAATGGCTTGCATCACTGCTGCTCTTGGGATGATGCCTTTGGCTGGCGCTACAGCTGCCGCCGTATCTTCATCTCGTCTACGTATAGCTGAAGAAACAGGCTCAAACGCGGTAACCGTCGCCAAGGTCAAACGTACACCACAATCCATTCTCAGTATCGAGTCCTTCCACAATGCGATCGTCGTGCTCCAAGCAATTGGAGGCTCAACAAATGCCATAGTTCATCTCATGGCAATCATCAACCGACACCCAGATCTCCAAGGCAAGATGACACTTAAGGACTTCGACACAATTGGCCGCGAGGTGCCGTTATTAGTTGATCTGAAGCCCAGTGGTGATAATTATATGACGGACTTCCATAACGCTGGCGGCATGCTCGCTCTACTTCATACACTCCGCCCTCTCCTCAAAACATCAGCATTAGCTATAACTGGAAAGACTCTAGGTGAAGTTCTTGATAGTACGCCGTTCCGCACATTTCCGCTATCTACTCAAATCATCCGCCCTTTATCCAATCCGCTCTTCCCATCTTCCTCACTCGTAGTACTCTACGGAAACCTAGCTCCCGATGGTGCCGTAATGAAAGCCTCCGCTTCAAAATACACAAACCTTCTCCAACATTCCGGACCCGCTGTGGTCTTCGAAAATACAGAGGATATGTCTAATCGCATTGACTCTCCCGATCTCGCAGTAACTCCCGACTCTGTCCTAGTACTCAAGAACATCGGACCAATTGGAAATCCAGGTATGCCAGAAGCTGGACTAATTCCAATTCCAAAGAGCCTTGCAGAGAAAGGCGTCAAAGACATGTTAAGAGTAAGTGATGGTCGTATGTCTGGAACTGCAGGCGGTAGCATTGTCCTACATGTTTCCCCTGAAGCAGCTATTCCAAGCTCAGTTTTTGGAATTATTCAAGACGGCGATATGGTTTCTTGTAATGTCGAGCGTAGGACATTGAGTGTGGATTTAAGCGAGGATGAGATTAAGCGACGTATAAAAGAGAGGTATGAGGCTGTTGCGAGGGATGAGGAGAATGTGTGGGTGAAGAGGGAGGTTAGAAGAGGGTATAGAGGACTGTATGAAAGGTCTGTTAATCAAGCTCAGGATGGGGCTGATTTTGATTTCTTGACTGCGAATGGGAAAGTTGGTGGGAAGCCTTGAACTCTTGAGGTGATGTCTTAGGCATTGGATAAAGACTACTTTTCTTTTCCGCTGTGCGTTACAAGCCTCTTTTCATGTGAATCGTAAAGCTCTGCTATACCCATTAGATCTGGTACGCGAAACATATTTAACTTCAGCATTAATGCAGTTGGTGTGATTGATTTCACCCTATTGTACTCCGCTCAAAGTACGCAATCATGATCTTAAGCTTACATGCGGCCTTCTACTTAGTTTAGCTAAGTCTTACTGTTATATCCTTCTCGTTTTCTAAATTGTATAAAGTATTTGACCTACATTCAGAAATTAGTCGTGTCTGGTCCCAGGTAATATAATATTTCGAAACTATACACTTTGCTTCGTTTATTATCGAAATATTTATCTTATGTTTAGTAGCTACGTACGAAATAACCTCCTGTCCTGTGCGTATTATTTCTGGGAATTTAGAACTCGGGCTGTAATCGTATTAGTTTTCTATGTTCCCCGCTTTAGCTGCTAGTATTTTATATGTTAAACAAATCTTGTCTTTGAATGATGTACTAGATCTGGATATGATGTAGATCCTAGATCGATTTTGGCTTTACGTAAACAGCATTGCAGAGTTCAATACACTCCTAAACCTGGACTTATTCCCTTACTATACAACAAATAAGATTTCAAGTAAAGTAGTAAATATATCAAGCACGCAATCATTGCAATATTACCTTAACCCTATCTCTAACCCCTTGGAATGTAATCTGAAGCGGCGAGTGTTTGAATTTTGAGTTTGTATTCTAGAAAGTCTATTGCGATAGGTAGATAGACATAGTGATATTTAAAACTTTAGTGAAATTTCTAGCCTAGGATAGTAAAATGTAAATCTGCAAAGAGGTTGGTTGCCGAGTATGTTTGGTGCATTTTATCTTAATAAGCTTATTAATTCACATATATTGGTAAATGCAACAAGATTAGACTCTGGATTGTCTATTCCCGTTACTACCCTTCATCCTAAAGAGCCCGCTTCCGGATTATGTGGCTTACTAGATGACTTCGGTTGCGGCGATTACTCAATTGCGGATATGTATAGTAATTGGTTAATGGCTCACCAAATTTAAAGCTATAATACCGCCGTTTTCATAAAAGGTGACGCTGGTAAGTTGCTCAAGTAACTGATACATGTATATCTGGTATATAAATAATGATCTTCAATCGACACTCGACATCTTTTCTAGCTTAATCAGTCAGTCACAGCAGGATTTGATAGAGTCAAGGAATACCCACACCCGTACAACAAATTTCTATTTGATTTGAAGTGAGTTGCCTATGATTTCTAAGAACAAGTATAAGTCAGAACATAGACTAACTTTATTAACGCTCCACTAAGTCATGGCCGCAGCCGCTGGTTTTGTTGAAATTCTAGGCAAGCTGGAAATGAGAAGTGTGCGAGACTGCCTATATCGTTATCGCGATGAAGAAAAAACAAGGTTAAATTCGCAATGTGTGGGCTGGAAGAAAACGGGTCTTATGATCCTGATATAATGCTGCAAAGAGAAGGTGCACGTCGACGTCGCAAGAAATGGGCTGAAGCAGAAATTGAAGCTCGTGCAAAACGGCAGGTGAGTAAAGTATTTAACGAGGATGTCCAAGAATCTTTATACTCGTACACTAGTTCTTACGAGATTACAGAAAAGAAACAGGAAACAGGGCGGGCTACGTGGAATGTAAGTCATACCATCATATATATACACCCTAATCAAATACCATCAGAGCTGACAATGGTGGAATAATACAGGCATGGGTTGCAGCGGCACAAAAGAAAAGCGACGAGCGAGGCCGATGGATGGAAAATTGGGGTTGCGAGGACAAACCTCGTTACAACAAAGATCAACTAAAGGAAGTCGAAGATATTATCGAAGGGATGCTTAATGGTACAATCCAGGGTGCTGATGTTGAACGTACTCGTCTTCGACTGGAAGATTTGGCCAAGGTGCCTTGTCCAAAATAAAGTGTGTACCGCTAAGACTACAACGGCGATTAGTCCCTACTTTGAGGTGTAGATTTTGTATTTTGTTGAAATCAGTAATACTTACCGGATTTTGAGAAGATAGATGAGAATCTGAGCGAGTTTGCTGTGTGTAGTAATCTAGTGATCTCTTTCTGTGATAATTCAATCTCAATATGCCACCGATGAGTTAATTATAGCGGTCACACTGTGTTGCATAAAGGGTCGCAGCGGCTCGCTAAACCTCGTTAAAAGGGTCGCAGCGTGCACAAAGTCTCGTCAAATCTCGTCAAAAAGGTCGCAGCGTGCACAAAGTCTCGGTAAACCTCGTCAAGCTCGCTAAACCTCGCCAAAGGGTCGCAGCGATGTTCTATAGGGTCGCCTAAGATCGCAGGACCGATTAATCGCTGGGATGGAACCACTGCTTCGTTGCCTTAGTAAGACCAAATAATATGGAAATCCCCCAATTGAACCCAGATATTGACTCCAAGTAAATTACGAAATGATAAGTGAGACAGTAGTGATCGTTCTTAAAGCATCGACATGTTCCGAATAGACGACTTAACTGGTGATAGACAGCACAAAGTGTTTCGATGTAGGGAGTCAACTACTACCAGCTCTCAATAGAGCCTTTCTGTTAATATCCTTAGTAGCACCGAGACTTCAACCTTTCAAGCTAGAAATATAAATTGCCTAGCAAACACCTTCATATTTTAAGCACATGCTGAAGATTTAGCAATCTCGCTATACGCCATAGAACACAAGTGTGTTTCAGTTCAGAAAGTGACATTCATCACGATACTGCCTGGAATTTCAGTGATATGATAGTGTAATTCAGAATCGACTGCAATCGGGAACCACATTACACATCAAAATTAAGAACCAATTCGCAATATTTTCCCACCATATCCCAAGTCCGCCTCCGCTTCAATTTCGACTAAAAATTCCTCTCCAATTATTCCAGCAGTTACTAAAGTATTGGCAGGTCTAACACCAACACAAGCAAAAGCCCATCCATGGGCTCTAGAAACCTCTTCGCAGTCCTCTTCTCTCTGCACTATGATGCGTGTTCTAACGACATCAGTTAGAGAGCCACCAAGAGCCTGCAAGGCCCGATGAATAATATCAAGGATAGCAACAGTTTGACTGCGTGCTGAGGACCCTCCAAGCACAGGTATACCGGGGATAGTAGAGTTTGCTGTGGTACCTGAGATGCGGACTGCATTGCCTGTGCGGACAGCCCGACAGTAACCCTAGAGAAACAAAATAAGTCAGTAGATCGTCTCAATAGAATAAAGAGCAAAGTCCTTACAGCGATTGGTTCCCACACACACTCCCAGATGAATATTCGATTCGAAACCCTTCACTTCCAGCCTTCTCGATTTCATCTTGCTTGCTATCTAGGTGATGGCTCAGATCCCCAGAAGCTGTTAAATATGGTGGTCTACGATACTCGTCTCCGCAATCACCAGGTATATCAGACAATTGTTCTTGTGCTTTCATAATAAGAGCGTTATCCTCTTCCGAGAGCTGAAAGGAGAATACCGCTAGGTTGCTAGCTGTATATTTGTCTGATTTTGGGGATAACCTTGTACCGACAATCACAGCACTAACAGCTGGGAGATCGAGAACATATCTCGTCGCTACAGCAGGAATAGGAACACCATGCTTCTTAGCGGCTATATCAAGTGCCTTTAAGACTTCTTGATATACACCCCAACCACCAGCTGCTTTGATGAAACGGAGATATTTGCGTAAGCTCCAATTCAAAGCCTCTATATCTTGGGGCTCTGGTTGCCCAAGCCATTTCTCACTGAGATAACCTCCGAGAAGTGTTCCATAAGCGAGTATACCAACTCCATGCTTAGTGCACACTGATGATAGACGACCCCGAACAATACGCCGATCAATCACAGAGCATGATACTTGGTTAGTAGCAATATTTAACCCTGAGTCGATTATGAGTTCAAGGTGTGTGCAGCGTCAATATTAGTGAGTCCAATGTGTCGTATCTTTCCTTGACTTTGGAGCGTTCGAAGCGTTCGAAGATGAGAAAGATTATGGAAATAGGTATCATCTGTGTAGTCCCAGGCATGGTCTTTATTCCGACAGATTAGCTCAGCGTAGAAGGTTGATGATTGTTGGGGAAATACAAACATTGCATTACCGCAATCTCCTTTTGGCCCATTCGAGACAAGGCTAAGCCAACAGCTTTCTCAGCCTGGTCAAAGCTTTTGATGCCATTCTCTGCTGGACACCACTTTGTTACGGCGGTCATCTTCTGGTCCGAGATATCATGGTGCATTCCAACGACAAGCTCTAAAAGCCATTTCCCTTCAGCAGAAATATCTCACCGTTGAGATCGTAAAACTCACCAGCATCTCCATAGTGATCTGCCATGTCGAAACAGTCTAGTCCTGCTTTAATTCTAATTCTCGAGTAAGTGCTTGAGTTCCTTATCAGAGGTTCATCCGCCCCGAGAGTTCTTACAGCAGATCCATTGCCTTTGCGGCAACAGCAATGTCAACATTTTGGTCATGACCTCCAGCAAGTTGCCACAGGCCTGAAATTATCCGAGGAATCTGAAGGGATCCTCCAATGATTGTTCTTTCAGGTATAGGAAGACTCATTATGATCGAGCAATGGCCCGGGGAGAAAATCTTCGGTGTCACGTGGGGACCAGGTGAAGCACGGCAAATGACGGAAGCTGCGTACTCAAGTAATGAGGGAGTATCGGTTGTGAGGTTTGGCTGATATGGAGGTATAGTCTTGAGCCTTTGGGTGGTTGATTAAGCTATTTGTGTGGGCTATTCCAATGAGAAGAAGATGCGAGGGCTCTTTGCTATATGTGCGAAGGCTGTGGTGGCCTAATGAAAGGGTTGTCTTCGGCTTCTGTCCGATCGTTGCAATATTTCGTCTTCTTAGTCCCCCCGCCTGGAGCACATCTCGGCTAAGTTGCCGATGTCATACTCTTTATGCTAGTGACCAGTGACCAAGATAAAAACAACGGCTCTACTTTAGTATCATACGTTTGGTAGTCTTGAGCTGTCACTTCGTTTCAAATTTTATCGAGAGAGATTTCGGGTGCAATTGATTGCAACTGCTTCTATTACCTTTCTAGCAGTATAGTGAAAATTGAACTTCGTCTTGAAGTAACCAAAGTACATCAAGTTATAATGTTAAAAGCTCAATAGCTGTTTCAGAGTCCTAAAACATTCACTAAGTGCTAACGTGCCTATGAATGGCTACTACAAATTTACAACTCTTGATTACGGAGTAGATATGCGCTTAGAGAAATGAGAACCTATCAAATCTTGGTATGATTGGTGTAACCCTTGACGGAACATTTCCGCTTTCATATTTCACAAGTTGGCGTTCTTTATTCGCTATGCCCTTGAGCTGACGGACCACGAGCTTGTAGGTACAATAATTGGTGCTAGTATGTCTGTTCATTCCAAAATGGTCATTATAAAAGCCCTACAAATCGTAAGTAGGAATATAAGCAAAGTTCCCGTCGACAATGAGGTTCAAATATTCTGTCGGCATGTGTTTGTAAATCTTTCTCGGCGTTAATTGAACCTATGTCTTGGACAAATGAACATATTTGACAGCCAATGGTGAAAACGGCTTCAGTGATACCAGTCTTTTGTTGTTCGAAGAAGCAACTTATACGCACGTGGGCCTATTTGTAACTGACTGACTTAACTGACTTAACTGACCAGTTGAGGTTATTCGCACCATGTAAAAATGATTTGTTTTTTTTTAATTTAGATCCAATAGCACTCAGATATTGTACAGATATTGTACGGCCGAGAATGGAATTTAAGTGATGATTGGCAAATTATGAATTCAGCTTACACATACACAATATGCAAAGCTGTATACAACTGCAAGTAAATCTTCGGGACTATACAAGCTATTGGGATTTAGAGAACTTAAATTCCACTGACATGAACAATTAAAGATGCTCTTGGAATAGTCGTTAATATTGCATATATCATCCGGCGCATGGGAGAATTTGTTGGGGAGGTTAGAGAAAGGTTAGCGGATCGTGAGAGTCGTCGTTGGAACATTTACTGCCAGTGGTGCGATTGAAACATTTCAAATACTCTACATTTATTCTAGCAATGCGCGATGGAAGACTAAGATCGTCAAATTAGCTGGTCTCTAGGGAATGCTCACATAGTGTCGACAGCTGCTGGAAAGGATTCTCGAGGAGACTTCGCATCATAATTCAATCATGGGCAATTTGTTGGATAAGTTGCATCTTGAATGGAAGAATATCAAATCTCCTTTCGATAAGAAGAGTGTCGACTTGTTAGTGAGGGGCATCGCGAAGGAGTGATGTCAAATCTCATGCTTGCTTTAAATTCAATTAAAAAGACCAGAGTCGTATGCTAACGCATGTTCAGCTATCAGACGTGCAAGGAGAGTCGGGAAAGAGTCTACGATATAATCTCGACCGCATTCAAAATAAGATCGACGATGTTGTACAGATTCAAAGGCACGTGGTGGGCAATCAGAAAGAATTCCTTAATTATCATTCCGATGCAATGCCCATGGATTTGCGCAACTGGCTCTACCCATTTAACGTTCAGCGACAGTCGAGAGGCTTCCAGAGCAGCCAACTATTACTAGATATCGTCGCTAAGCTGCCCACATGCTAATAAAGAAGGCTATAAATTCCTGGGAAAACTCTTCTACATCTCAGTTTGTAGAGAAATAAATCATTTGTCAGCAGGTCCTCCGCAAAACCTATCGCCTTTTACAATTACAATTACCTGCAACAAGTTAAATCTACTTATGAATGCGTCCTGAGTTTCTTGAATTCATCACATGCCATTACAGAAGGCTATAGATTCCTAGGAAAACGCTTTTATATCTTACTTCTTAGAGAAATGTACTGGCTGGCAGCACGTACTCTACAGAAACTATCGCTTTTTGCAGTTACAATTACCTGTAACAAGTAAGATCAATTTATAAATTCGTCATAAGTTTCCCAAACTTAAAGGGGAAACTATGCAGATCGGCAACCATGTTTAAAAGGTAGAATTCTAAGTCAAATTCAATATTCAAATCTGGAAGATAGTTTGCTCGTCGTATTAACATGTGCTTTTTGAAGAGATATATATGTCTGTGAGGTTTCCTGTCTTCGATTCATTAATTCTCCAACTTTACCATTCTTGTATTATTCTACCATAGGAATCATGGTAACTCCACCTGAGCTGATACAAAGCAATGGGGTTACTTACAATCCAAAGAGAATTGTGATTCTTTGCGACGGTAAGTACACTCTAGTATGAGAATATTTTGTACCATCAATAGTAATAATACATATAGGAACATGGCAAAGCGCCGATAAGAATCCAGCTTCTGAGAATTACCCAACAAATATTGTCCGCTTGGCTCGTTCTATCAAGCAGGTAACATGGATTGACAAGATGAATGAAAAGGGGGAAAAAGTACCAACTCAGGTAAAACAACAAATTGCCCTTTACCAATCTGGAGTTGGTACAGGGCTCGGTGACTTGCTTTGTGGAGGTATGAATGAAGCTATAAGCAGTGAACTTGGAAAGCTTATCTAGTGTTTTAGGTGCGATCGGTCTAGGACTTTCAGAGAAAATCCGTACCGTATATGGGTTCTTAGCCAATAATTATGTTGACGGTGATACTATTGCTCTTTTCGGTTTCTCCCGTGGCGCATTTACTGCTCGCGCTATTGCGGGATTAATTACCGAAATGGGTCTGCTTACTAAAAGAGGTAAGTAATAAAGATATAATTTCTAAAGTTCAATTAATATTAATCGAAGGAGAAATATTGACGAGATCATTGATAAGGGATGGACAACTTTGCGGATGTGTACAGCAACTACTACGGCGAGAGAAAAGAAGTTCGGCGGGAGGAATACGGACTCAAACAATTGCCACCAGGGACTATTGAGGTTATCGGAGTTTTTGACACAGTTGGGTAAGTAGAGACATAGTTTGAGTAAATACATTGCTAACATGATCTTGAGGTTCCATCGTCCAATCATCAGTTGGTTACCTTCGTCCCTTAGAGAGAGATCACTTGTAAGAAGGTTCATCGGAGAACAATATGAGCTGAAAAACACCAAACTCCCTAAGGGCATCAAATACGCCTTCCATGCATTATCTCTTGATGAGGCGAGATATACATTTAAGCCAACCCTATGGTTTCAACACAAAGATGATGAAGGGCAGTCTGAAGCGACTAATGGTGTATGGGATGGGAAAACTCTCCTTGAGCAGGTTTGGTTTAGTGGCAAGCACAGTGACATTGGTGGGGGATCATATAATCAAGAATTGTCTGATATTGCCTTCGGCTGGATGGCTTCCCAGCTAAAGAAGCATAATCTACTGGATCTTGACCACGACTACTTGCTCGAGAACCCCGATAGAGGAGATGATGAGGATGGCAACAAGTGGGCTACCAAACAGAGGAGTTTCGCGCCGAGAACCCGCATCGGTCGAAGATTATTGGCGGCGAAAACCCGCATTGGTCAAAGGTTTATTGGTGGAAAACTCTCCAAAATTATACAGGATATTGTATCTGTTGTATACATCTTCGCCTATTGGCTACTAGCGATCCTCACCGTAAATATATTCACGACGAAAATCGACAATATTTGGGGAGTCCGAACTCCAGGGAGGTACACGGCACGGGACGTTGATAGCATATGCAAACCTGAACACTTTGTCACCAACGAAGCCCTCCACAGGTCTATCAAAGACCGAGGTCATGAGAGGAAGTTCAGTAGATTCAGCTGGCCTTGTATCGCTCTACGAGGATGGACTCGTGGACCTGACCAGGAGAAGGAGTGGACCAGCCCAGAAGTTTTGAATAATGGTAATAGTACAATGTCCCTGGCGGGTTTAGGCCCATTAGAGAGGCTTTACAAGAATAACCTTCGGAACATTTACGAAGGTAAGTTGATAAAGATTAAAATGAAAGAAGAACTAAATCTACCACAAGGGAAACCGTCCAAGGGGGAAAGTGGTTTGAGCCTATGCTAATTATATGACCTATGCAGAAAGGACAATCACCACTCCCAGGCCGGCTTCTCAAAGCCAATCTGTTAAGCATGTTGAGAAGACTGCCCGGGATGCGAATGGAACTGCAATCAACGGATTCTAAGCGGCGGATGTGTAGGAAGGAACATTCAGAGAATAAGTGTTATAGGGTTAAGTGATGCTTTGTATTATATAGCTTTGGTTTTCGGTCATTACTATCTTCTTTTGTGGTTATGTCAGATATTCAGGGATAGGGGTTTTCTTGCAAGATATAATACTTAGTTGGTTTATATATTAAAGGGTATAAGAAATAATTCCTGTCTATAGCTATCTTTAGTATAGATTTCCTCTACTTGAAATCTACCTATAAGATCCTTGTCTACCTTTACTGTAAAATACGCAGTGTTCCAGAACGCAGTTAATGCGCTTAATCTCTTCGGCAAGCTATGAACACCTATTGGAAGTAAACAATAGAAGGATGCAACAGTGCTCTATTAGGCCTGTGAATTTGGTAGCTGAATGCAGCTAGTACCTTGTTTAATCTCGGAGCCAACATTATAGCGTCCGATAAATGGGGAAGGAATACATTAGCTATTGCGAATAAAAGGGTCAGCTGTCCATCGTGCAGATGTTGCCTCAATACAGATCCGACTACGCTATCCTCGAGATACAGGGAAGCGAAGTAAATATAGCATTATCAAAAATTAGCAGACAAAAAGTTCTCAGACGTCTTCTGAGCTCTCCTGGATACTTAAAAGTGGAGAACAATTCTTAAGAAACGGCTCTATATATCGCCGCCAGGAACAATGATCTAGACATGGTGAATATTATTTTAGATAGAGTAGAAAGGAGTGCGTTATTAAAAAGACTACAAAGACGACCCTAAAACACACGTATTTATGAAGTAATAGTGTTAGGATGCATCTAAATTGTTCGCAGGCTTGTATATGCTAAATGCATAACAGGGAAACATAGTGTCGATTAACTCTATTTTGGTGATAGCTAGAGGCGCAAAGTAAAACACCTAGCAGTGCTGGGATTTTTTGAAAGTCGTGTTGATTGGGTACAGTGAGTGGTAATTTAATTTTGAGGATAAACATGAAATGTTGTTTTCATGTATGCATTTTTAGATAACAAGCCTAGATTTACTGCGAATAAGCACAACCAGATTGAGACTAGGCTTGTTTAGAACAGATGATGTTTCGACTCTACTCTACTCTACCGGAAGTCTCAGACGAAGTTTTTCACATTCGATCCTTTGACTGGCTCTTTTCAATTTTAACTAGCGACAGACCGAGCCGAGGAGCCCGACCTGTTTCGGCAGTGCGTAGGTACCTCGCTTAACGTTTGTGCACTACCTAATTAAAAGTACTTCTAAAGTACTTTAAAAATAAGCAAGAGAACCATTTACTTTAAGTTAATATAATACCTTTTCAGCACTTTTAAAGTACTTTTTATAGTAGTGCTTTTAAAGTACTTCTTTAGTATTAAAAAACATTCTTAATGCGGGGGGCTCGCTAGTGATGTAGAAAGTACGTTTTTGGACACATCGATATGTAATGTTATAATATAACAACTGAGACGATTTTTCTTTGAGCCTTGCAAACTTTCAGCATCAACACTATCACTACCATCAATATCTGAACCACTTCATTCCTGATTAGCCTAATTCTTGTCCATTTCCACTTAAAAGAGTGCCTTTTTTTATAAATTTACTTATCGAGAAGTGCAATCAATTAGTAGCTAAAAACAAACTGCCGAAAATACTTAGCGAGAATGGAAGCCAGAGCATGGGGCAGAAATAGGGCCGAGGAGGTTAGGGGCAAAAGCTGGGGGCAAACATTAAACCATATTGTTCTATCAAGTATCCCCTGAACCTGATTTCAAGCAATATCTGATCGTAACCACGGCTAAACATTCCGAATGAACTACTCATGGATTTGAACTAAACAGACATGATTTGCCATTATCTTTCGAAGCATCGTCACATTCAATCACGCTGCTGCATTTGATTTCGCCGTTACCTCCTCCGAATATGACTTCACTCAAGATTTACGCCAACAGCAACGTACACAAACTCATGGCATGCCCGTTCCTGCATGGCCGGGGTATTAAAGCAAGTCCGCCCGCGGGTGGGACTTTCACCCTCGAGGAATCGAGTTAGAAATCGTATGGCCATACTCTTAAGAGACCTCAAGCAGCACACTATTCAGCTCCAGGAAACTGCAAGACACAATGCTCCTCCCGAAGCGGCAATGCATGATTAAGGAGCATGAAATTTCTATTTGCTATTGAACTGCTATAGACTGTTGCCCAAATCTAATGACTGCTGGTCCTTCGAGGTCCACCACGTGAATAATGTCTCCTGGCCCCTATGGTTCTCTAGGCAAGCGAGCTTACCAGGCCTCAGGCCATAGTTTGCTATGTATTTGTACATCCAGCGCTAGGTTGCGACAACGATGCTATACAGAGGGCCCAACTGGCGGAGTCAAGGATCCAATATGCACTTGATGCACTAGAACAAATCAGCCATGGATGCAAATCTTGGATACGAGCAGTTTCGACAACTTACCGACTCTCGGTCCGTAGCTATCAGGGTAGTCTATTGCAGTGTGTTGTAAAGTCTGTTGTTGAGAGAAAGAACATATGGTTAGCCGAAGCAGTAGAAGTTTAAGAACGTTTGCAAGACTTACGTAGTTATTCCACATAGCAACATCACCATCCTCGACAGGTGGAAAGAAGATATATTCTGGCCGAAGTATCTTATCTATCCATCCATTTAGCAATAGACGGATTTCCTCCAAGTCCTCTACTACCCTTTCCTTCTCATCAAAAGACGTTCTCAAGTGTAGCTTTCGGACACAAATCGGCATAACCTGCAGTGCTTTCTCTCCTGTTCTTTCGTCAACCCAAACCATAGGATAAGTGTGAACCTTGTCTGGCGTCCAAGCAGGCAACTTGTCCAGAGGAAAAACTTCACCACCCTTTTCGAGGCCGAAGCCCGTAGATCTGTACTTGCGAGTTCCCTTCCATGTATATGGATGTGGCGCTAGTTCCCAACGACTATGGTCGGCCAGCATCTGATCTTCGGGACTTAGCAAGTTGTATAGTTGGACCCCGCTTACAAAGGCCGTTTCACCCGGCTTTGTCTTCATAGTCAAACCACTTCCGTCGTCCCATCTGACCGTCAGGTCAGGTCCCTTAGGAGCCTGAATGCATCGCAGAGCTGTCACGCGAGAGGGATGGGTATCATATAAGATACCGTCAAAATGCCAACTAAAAAATCGAGTCTGACCCGAAGCAAATTCGTCTGGATCGAGCTTGGAGCCGTGAAGTTTGTTGTAGTCGTTTACAGTTGGGATAGTAAGATCCTTCAGTCCGTAGTGATCTGGTCCATGATAGCCTTTGCCAACGAGACGAACACCACCACCACTGTTAGGCACAACAAGTTTTGTAAATATCTAGGTTGTTGAGATCCGTCAGAATCGTATTCTCCTCAACATGTTCTGAGATAGGTACATCTCATGACTTTACTTACTTTTACGAACTCGTTGTCTTTGTACGAATCTGGATCTCCAAATCCGTGAACGGGTTTCGTGTCAGGATCAAACCGATGGATGAGCTCGAATTGCTTCAACGGTATAAGATCCCGTTGGTCTTTGACCACGACGACTTTGTGTTTGTAGATGGCATCTTCGAGCGCTTTGAAAGAAGCATCATCTAGATTGTTGAGATCAAGTCCTGTCAGAATGGCACCATACTAAATCCAATTATTACTGCTAGAAGACATTGTAGACATGTCGGGCTACCTTACATCAACCTTGGACCTTGCGCTTGGAGTGATCGGCGTCACCTTGATCTCGGGAAGTCTTGAAGGCATGATCGTGCCGACAACGCAGGATGAAATATGCGTATTCTGATGGGAGCTCTTTTTGAAGGAATTTACTTTCAAATCTATCTTTTCTTCCGTTATTTCGGGAATAACTTGGTTCATATGGGAGTTCGACACTTATTATGTAAACATGATACTCATCCGACCCCACTCTTGGAAATTGTCGTTGCTGAGAGATAAGAAGTTGTAGAGTAGGCTGACGAGGTTTTAATATAGCGAGAAATGGAAATCAAGTGACCCGCGGTAAATGCCTTCAAGATTGCATTGCGATATCAAAACACATAGCGTCATCCGAAGATTGTAATGACCTAAGTTTTGAATAGCCCTCCGAACAACTTCTATCTTCAATATTCCCATATTAACATTTCTCGAAATGCCTTGCATACCTTTACTCAACGGGCGAGCCAATTATCAGGCAGCCAAAGTTTTTACCTACTTACTACGTTGTCTGAACTGATAGCTGCGTCTATTTTCTTATCAGACAGATATAAGTCTGGCTCCAGCTTTTTGTTTAAAAGGGGCAATGTCCCTGATTTTGCAGGGTCAATGGTTAGTAACCCTTATCTTTGGGTCAGATTTCAAAAAATGTTTCTTGTAGCGTAGAAGAAGTATGGGAGATTATTTCAAAAACCAGTCTGTTTTGGCTTTATAAAGTGGCTAGAAAATTTCAGTGTAAAAGTATGCTTCAATGTTCATTTTATACAATTATTCCTACTTTATGCAGAATTTTCGGATTATCTGTTTACTGGTTTACTTCTCAGGGCGAGCCCTTTTCTATGAGGCAGGACTAAGGTCCCTGAAATTTTAGCATGTAGGTGAAGAAGATAAGGAGTTTGGGCCTGGCTTGACTTGCCTCCAGATAAGACCGTTTTATTAAGCTTTCAGAATCCAACATCTGATGTCTAGTACCGATGGTACGGATCTACCTTATCAACAAAACATATTTTTGGCTGGAGCCCCCGCATACCCCACGCACTCACTGTGTAGTTCGCTGACGCTCTTGTCCGTAGATAAGCGCTTGGATCCTTACAATCTCCAGGACCGACCGAGGCTGATACGCTACTGGTTGAGAGTTCGACATGGTTTTGGACTTTAACGCTCGAAGTAGCCCTAGAATCTGAATGCCTATCCACACTAGTGGGATATTGAGATGTGGAGTGATCTAGTTATCTACTGCCCTGCAACAGTCTGTCAATACTGGGACCCTGCGAACAGATACAATCTAGAATTCATTGTCTTCAAATACCAGAGACCGCGGACAGAAGATAGCACGTCCTTAAATCTCTCCTACTGCTACACTTCTCTTATTGCTTTTTCAGGGAGCCTTACCTACAACCATCGTCCGACCTTGCTAGCGGATACAAGAACACTTGTTGTCCCATCTCGTGACTTACACTTGCCTAATTGCAGCCATGAGAATCTATGATATGCTCAAACAGGCCGAAGTGAAGGAGCGGACTGATGTCTATACGTGGAAGGGAACAACAGGATGGGGGAACCATGATCTGTATCCTATTCCCGCAAAGGAGCACACGTATGGCCTTACGGCTTATGCGTTTTTTCTGGGCCCAGGCTGGGACCTCCCTTCTCTCATATACCATGGGTAGTTCTTATGTCGCCATAGGACTAAGTGCCGCCGAAACCATTGTAGCTTGTATACTTGGAGCTATAATTTCCGTCTTTATTGGCGCTTTTACTGCTCGACCTGGCCAGGACTATTCTATTGGTTATGTATGTTTACCTTCCAACTATATTTGCACATCTCTGATTCAGATACAGACTGTTCTCAATAGATCGTGCTTCGGAATGCGAGGAACATACCTTACCTTCGTGGTTGTTTTCCTTGGTGGAGTCGTTTTTGTAAGTCTTGACAAACAATTGCTGCAAAGATGGCTAACTAACTCTCTCCAAAGTCAGGAATCCAAGCTTATTATGGAGGTCAAGCTGTAGCCCTTATGCTGCGTGCCATTTTCCCCTCCTTCAAAAACATGGCAAACACATTACCAGCCTCAGCTGCGATCACGACCCAGAATTTGATTGGCTTCTTAGTATTCATGGCTTTCTATCTACCAGCATTTTGCTTTATCAAACCCCATAATCTAAGATGGGGATTGTATCCAGCATATATCGCTGTCTTCAGTACTTTTACTGGCATCCTCATCTGGGCACTTGTCTCAAATGGTGGCACTGGGAATCTCATAAGCTCTGGTATTCAAATCACCAAATCCGAGAAGGCTTTCCGCTTCATCCAATGTGTTTCATCCATCAGTGGCAATTGGGGCAGTTGTTCTGATCGCTATGCCGACTATACCCGCTTTGAGAAGAAGCGACATACGTCTGTTGTGGGTCTTCTTGCCCTCCCTGTTGTTATATGTCTCAGTGTTACTTTCGGTGCGCTTACTACGACTGCTACATCTCACATGTATGGGATAGTTCAATGGAATCCTATTTTGCTTCTCTCGAGCCTACAGGACCATTCGTACACTCCAGCTTGCAGAGCTGGAACTTTCTTCGTGGGCCTTGCGCTCTGGCTCTCTCAAACCTTGCTCAACCTGTCCCTGAATACCGTTCCATTCGGTATGGACCTCGCAGCAGCAGCCTTCTCTAGATACCTCACAAACAGACGTGCGGGTATAATATTGATTATAATCACCTTGATTGTTCAACCATGGAGGTTTCTAAGTCAGGCTCTCATCTTCCTCACGATTATGAACTGTATCACTGGCACGTTTAATCTCATACCTATTGTTTATTTCAATCATCACTAATAGAGAATTGCAGTTTACTTTGCAGCAGCTACAGCAATCCTCATCTCAGACTTCTGGATCATCCGCAAGAAGATGCTCAAGCTGCCTGATTTGTATACTAGAGACGGCATCTACTGGTTCACCGGAGGCTGGAACTTGAGGGCCATTGCTGCACTTACTATTGGAATGCTACCTTCGATGCCCGGCTTCGTTGAGTCTTGCATTAGCTCCACTGCAGATGGCCCAGCAGTAAGGATATTCCAGATTACTTGGTTCGTGAGCGCACGACTTACGCTCATCGCATACATGGCTTTTAACAAGATCTGGCCGGTTGAGGGACGTGGTATCAAGGAGCTTCTTCCGCAAGTGGATGGGCCGATCACAGTCATTGAAGCTTATAAAGTGTCTGGCTCTGATGAGAATACACCTTCAGGTACAGGAGCAGAGAAGGACTTGGAACAATGAGCAGTTTGACGCGAGTATCAACATCTATGCAGGGAAAGACGCAAGGTCTTCTTGACAAGGGGACTGTATATTGAACTTCTCTAATTCGTCGGATTTCAAGGGTGTAACCCTTGAACGGCAGACAGTACTATAAGGTATTACCAAGATTGAAAAGTCGACCTTAGAATGAGTCGCGTTTCATTATACTTCAAAGATCGTGAGTGCGTTTGTTAGAGTGCAACTTGAAGATCTTTCTAGACCGAGCATTACCTTTGTAACATTCTGATCAAGAGTTGGGATTCTGTTTATATATTAGAATGTATTATGAGAAGATACTACTACTTTATACTTCTATTTATTTGCCTTATAGTTCTCTCTAGAATCTTCTATATCATTCTCCGCTTTTGACAAGACGTTCGTGCCGTCACTAATATGCTCGCCGTCCGTATGTATAACACCATCAAAGATCTCATCTACTTCTTCCAAAGCCAACCCCTTGGTCTCAACAAACCAGAACCAGATAATAATACAAATAGCAACATCCCATGCCGCATTCAAAGCGTAGTATTTCCACCCAATGTTGTTAATTGCGATCGGTGTTGTATACTGGTTAAGAAAACCGAATGCGTAGCAAGCCATCTGCCCCACTGCGATACCCTTGGCTCGCTGAGTGTAGTTCATGATCTCAACTGGATAAACGAATGTAAGAGGGTTGTACGAAAAAGCATATGCTCCCGAGAAAAGATATATCATTGCTAGGTTGGCGTAGGAGGCTCCGATGTTTGAGCCGTTGCTATACAGTGCTGTTAAAATACAGATGAGAACAAGTAATATGACCATGAGACATGATACACCAACTTGATATAGTGGTCAGCAACTAACTTCTTGAAACAATACTAACAATAACTATGAACTTACGAAGTATAGCTTTTCTACCTAGTCTTTCTATGCAGAAACACCCTGCAATAGCGCAGAAGAAGCAAAACACGTTGATTCCAATATTCACCACCATCTGTGTGTGGGTTTCGGTGATTCCGGAACCTTCAAAGACAAGGCCAGCATAAGAGCTAGAAGTGAATTAGTGATAAGTATAAAGAGCGAGTGATTTTAAGATTGCCGGCTACTTACGAAACGATGTTGCTACCGGTGACTTGGGCAAAAATGTTGAGCGCAATAACAATTCCAAATCTGTGAAAATTTGCTTCTGCAAATGAATTTAGTTAAATTTATCTTTAGATTCGGTACGATTCTTACGCACTAGGGAAAATTAAAGCCTTGAAGCTCCTTGACGCTGTCCGCTCAAAATGAAGTGTATCGCGAATTTCCTTAAACTCTGCTTGAACGAATGGATCTGCGACGTTGCCCTTGCCGTGTAGTATGACCAAGAGATTGAAAGCTTCCTCGTCTCGATCCTGAGAGATAAGCCATCTTGGACTCTCAGGCATAAAGAACAGAAGTAAGAGACTCAATAGTGACGGCACGACTTGACCCTAAGAGGTGGTTAACGAGTTCTAAGCTTGAAAATGTGGCAACTCACAAGGGCTAGACCTCTCCAGGCCCACGTTGACTCAATTTGATAAGTACCGAGAGAGATACAAGAGACTATGATAGCGGCAAAATACCAAATGGCCATGTATACACCGCCAAGAAAACCTCTTTTATCAGGATGGGACATTTCCATTACCCATACTGGTGCAGCAGTTCCATTGACAGTGATAGAAACACCAAGTAGGAATCTTCCCACCAAAAAAGCTGCTTCGTGAGTTGCTGATGCTTGGATAGCCACCGCAATGAATGTAATCACAGCTGATACAGCAATGCCCATTTTCCGACCCCAAGTGTCACATAGCTGGCCGGCAAATAGACCAGCGGCAACAGAGCCGGCATTGATCATTGCGACATTTAAGCCTAGCAGGTTGTCGTCCAGATGGAAATCTACGACTTGTTAACGGGCGTATCAAATATTTCTGATAGATTATGGTATACAATCAGTGTATTTGTCCACCAAATTAAGATTATTCATCATGCTCTGGTCGTACCCTTGAGTGCAGCCATTAAGTACTGCTGTCAATAGCACCAAGGCCATCATAATATTTCCCTTGTCTAGCATGATGAATTCGTATTGTGGTTGAATGTTCGAAATGCGGGTGTTTTTCGTCGGTTGTTCGTGTCGTTGAGAGAATGACAAATCTTTAATTGAAGTTGCAAGATAGGAATGTGTAGGACAACTGATAGATCCAGTTTTTGTTTTAAGAGAAGTGCACGAGTATATTTGTAGTCGAGCTTTCGTTTCCCACGTAAATGCATATCAGAGATCTATAATGCCAAGTCTTTTTCTATGGATCGTTTGCCCAAGATCATTAAAAATAATGGACTGCTTGTGATAGGTGAGCGGGTGAGATAAGGGTCGGGTCCGACTGAGAAACTCCTCCGAGCTTCTTACCGCTCGCTTATCGCATCAAAAGGGGCATGTATTCCTCGCGTAAAGCAAATTAGATCACCTTTTGAATGCCAGTCATACCCAGTCAGCATTCAGTAAGGACTTAGACGATATCGCAGCCTACTAAAAGATCACATATCACTTGTAAGTCATGCTAAACTTTTGGCAGAACACCGTCTTTGAGCGTGATAAGACCATGTACGCGTTGGCGTCGGCTCTGGCCCACTCTTCGGATGAGAAGTTCAACCTCATCCGACAACAACAAGTCTGAGAGATAAAACATTGAAAAACTGCCATAGTGTGGTCTAGTCTACTACGAAGATACAATTATCATCTCCTCAAAAATAGCAGTGGATCACTAAATCCTAGAAGGTTCTTCTCGACAACTTGCGCCTAAAAACCGAACGGATATTCTGGATTTTTTTTATTAGGTCAAACAGCAACCGATCATCATCATGAATTCGCCTCAATTACAGCGCACCACAGCAGGAGTTGATGGACCTCGAATAATCAGGCTCACAGACGACGAGCGCGACAGCGGAATGATGAAAGATAAAAAAGCTCTATGATGCTATAGAGGCATTTTTTACCGACGGCTTGGTCGTAATAGAAAATGCAATTGATGTTGCCATTATCGATAAGTTGAATGACAGGATGCTTAAAGACACAGAGAAACTACTTTGTGGTGAGATTGCTCCTCAGTACAAGTAAGCTCACATCGCAAGTCTGTTGCTCAAATAGCATGCTAAATTATACAGTCACTTGAATGAGGACTCTTCACGCCTTGGTGCTGCAAAAGGTGGAAACCTATCGCAAGTCCCGCCAATTGAAAAAGGTAGCCACTTCTTTTCTGTTTCGATCTTTGAATTATGCTAACTATGCACTCGTAGACTGTTTGTTCCCCGAGATCTATGGAAATAAACACGGCGTTCACGTAATCTCCAATATACTCGGGCCCTACCCTGAAGTTCACTTCATTCGATCGAACACACTCTTGGCTACAGAGGATCGCCAACTGGTTCATGCCGATATTCTCTGCGAACATCCTGAGCATCCATTTGGTATTGCATTCAACACCTGCCTCATTGACGTAGGAAAGGAAAATGGAACGACTGAGCTCTGGTTAGGCACACAGAATACCAATCTGAAGTATCACGTCAAGAATGGAAGTCCGTCGATTGCCCCGGAGAAGCTTGAGGAAAGACGAAAAGTAAGACCACCTTGTTATCCAACCATCAAGAAAGGGTCAATTGTGCTTCGGGACTTACGACTATGGTGAGTTGTCAGATATTGCTGTTATTTTTCATCTTGATTCGGTACAACCTAGGTCTTCACTTTGCTTACTATACCAGGCATGCGGGTATGCCTAACCCTACACGTGAAACTCGCATTATGCTTGCCATTGTGTACTACGCAGCGTACGTCATTCCCAGATAATATAGACATCGTTATACCCATCTTTGGTTTTTACGTTACTATATAAACTAAGAACCTGTGTGGAACAGCTGGTATAAGAATAGTCTTGTCACCACCATGCCTGAGTCACTACGTCCTGTGGTCAAACATATTGAGGATGCCTCCCACTCCAAGATCGCCGTAAAATGGGTACCCGATAAAGGTTACAACTACCTAGACAACGAGTTCAGCCGCAATTTCAGCTCTTCTCTTACTCCGTGGGTCTGGGAGGAAATTGAGCGACTTGAGGCAACGAATGACTCTTAGTTAGTAGAGAGAAGATCTTGTAACGATTTGAAAACATCAAGGTGCGGCACCTCGGTATCTTGCAGCTAGACTACAGCTTCAAAGGCTTAAAAGAAAATTTGATCCTTCCTCTTTGGGATGCGATGATTCTGAGCAGAAGAGTAGTTTATAGTACATGCCTAAATTTAAGCGGGTATTGTCTAACCTAGTTGAAGAATGGTTGTGCGTGTCTAAAAAAAGAATTCGGATTTACGTAATCGCTCTGAGAAGGTTTTTCTTGGGAAAATATATGCTCACGGTAAGCACTCTCGAAATCGATAACAAAGTTCAAAATTGCTCGATAATTTGACTTCATTTGTATCATTTGTTACTCTTTGCATTATGTGAGAATTTATAAAATTGTTCATCGGAGGATTTAATATGATAGTGGTCATCACATCAACTAACCATAACCCCCAATGTTTTCAACTCCCGCAAAGGAGGAATACTTTCTAGCATTCCAGGTTGTAACAACGGCCACAAGATCCCACAAGACGGTTTGGCAGCTCCATCAATTTCAATAACCCTCGTTGGTGTTATCACAACATCACAAACTGTATCAAATTCCTCGGGGTATAGCTCCTCATCCAAGACCTGACAATCATGTACTACAGCAATTGCAGCTGTATTATCGCCGACAATTCCCAGACTATACAACATCGCCCACTCGAGATCAAAGAATCCATCCATGTCCTTTACCAAAACGCACTCCACGAAGATTGATGGCACCTGTACCGGTGATCATCAAGGGAATTCGCCATTTCTTTGATACGATGTCGGCTAGTGTAATATGCTGACCTAGTCGCTCCATCCCATCCAACAATGCTGCATACCCGTATTCAGCAGCATCAATACGCCTCGGATCTAGCACCCAGAAACCTCGTCGAATACCATAAGTAGTGACAAGTACAGTTTTGCCGTTTTGCAGTGCTTGAAGACGTAGAGCCTCGAGGCAATTATCTGGCGTAATGAAGAGAAGATTACTGTCGATATAAGCTGGTAGTTGGGTGAGCTGCTCAGTTGCCCGATCAGATCCCTCGAAGTCAGCAATAAAGCTACTGAAATCAAAATGGTGGCGAGAATCTGGTCGGGCGACTTTGAGAAGGGGTTCCCAGACGCGTCGGCGAACGTCTATTTTTCCTTCCGCAAGGGTCGTCATATTGTAGCTGACGGATATTTGCATCAAGTGTTCGACAAACCCAAGGCAGTTACTGAAGCTATTTATACTAACTAGAATGAGCAGATTAACCTCAAGAATGAATCCTTAATCTATCAAGAATCAAAGGCGGGTGTTGATCGCTCGGACGAGTTTTTTTACTGGCCCGATTCGTCTTGTGTCAGCCCCCCCAGTGGACTCTTTGCTGAGCTGCTATCTGACTATGTAATACGAAGTTCTCATGCATAGCAGAAATCGGGTGAGCGAATAGAACTCGGCCGAAAGATCGAATCCACCACATCCATGGCACCCTCCTTTAGTCTTGAGGTGAGAATCAATTTTCTGTAACTTTTCTACTTTACATTACAGAAGTCGTTTCAAGCTCGAGAAAATGAAAAATATCTTAGTCGACTGCGATCCAGGAATTGACGACTCCGTTGCGCTCCTCTACGCTCTCAGTCACGATAGGCTCAAAATCCGTGCCATCACTACAGTCTCGGGGAATTTACTATCAGACACATGTTCATTGAATGTCTGCAAGATTCTCCATCTACATGGCTCACCAGAAGCACAACAAATTCCAATCGCTCGTGGGCCGTTGAAACCGTTAGTCAGACCATACCCTCGGGATCCCTTTTTTCATGGCTCCGACGGACTAGGAGATCTGGGGCTTGTAGACACGGGAGGAATCAAAGAAAAAGACCAGTTTGCCGCAGATTTGATTATTGAGACGGTGAATCATTATCAAGAAGTGACGGAGGATGGAACAAAGGGCCTTACTATCCTCTGCTTGGGTCCATTGACGAACCTAGCCCTGGCTATCATGAAAGACCCAGGTCTGCCAGCTAAGGTTGCAGAGGTTATTTGTATCGGTGGATCTTTTGGGTTCAACAATACTGGCACCGTTAGAGCGACAGGAGATAATCCAGTCAGCGAGTGGAACATCTATGTCGACCCAGAAGCTGCTAGTCTAGTATTCAATGCTGGGTTTAATTTGACTGCTCTCGGATTAGATGTTGTTACGCTTCCTAGCATCGAGTTATCACCAGCTCACTTACAGACGCTACGTACGGCAGTTCCGAGGTCCCCTACAGCCAGGTTCTTACTCGATATACTAGACTTTGCCAAGTCCAGAGACTTTGCTGCTTGGTGTTGCTTGATTGACTCCCTTGCTGTAGCTGTAGCTATAGATCATTCGATCGTAGAAGTTGAGGATATTAAGGTTGCAGTAGAAACACAGAGTAGATTGAGTCTTGGTCAGACGATTGTAGATCGTAGAGAGCGTGCAGATTTCCAATGGGGTTATCTACCTACGATCAAAGCTGCTAGGGCTGTAAATGCGAGTAGATTCTTACAATCTCTAGTACAAACTATTGTCACTAGTTAATGAAGAGAACAGAGCAGATGCGCTGTGGTTAGAGAGTTCTGCAATGAAAAAGTTTTGTCACGCAATCACATTTATTTTAACTGTTGGCATTTAAGGTCAGGGACGTAGACTCTTGTAAATTATCTCAAATACCCTGAGTTCCAAACAGTCCTTCAAACCAGGTATCAAAATCAACATATGTCGCATCCATGCCTGAGAAATCTTGCGTATCTGGGCCGAATTCTCTCTCGAAAGACTGTGTTTGCTGCGGACCTCCGGTCAAAAACTGAGCCACTATTTTTTGAAGATCAATTTCAACATCAGAAGGAATTCCTTGGGTTTGATTTCCTCCTTTGTTCATAAGGGCTGATGCTTGATTAAAATTTGTAACCCCACCAAGTGATAGTATAGTATCAATTAATCGAACCCCGCGCCTTGCAATGGTGTCTCCATATCGGCTGGCGAGGCGCTCGCGTGTCGAGTTGACAAGATCGTAGTATTTCTGATTAGTTCCTGCCGATGTTACCATGCCCTGTCTACTCAGATCTGTCCCGTCTTGTATAGGGTATAGTAATTGAAGGCACAAGATTATTGATGCTGTGACGCAATAGGCGGAGTGTTCCCAAAGTTGGATATGATCTGCGGCGACAATGTTGGCGTACTCTCGAACAATTGTTGTGGCAGCACTGACACATGTTGATCGTGTGTAGGGATAATGCGGCGTTCGAAATGATGAAAAGAGAAAAGGACGATGAATGAGTATGATCTCTTCGTCTTAGTTTTGAAGAAACATTCACTTGGGCGGAAATAGCTCACCTTTTCAGCAGCAGTAATAGCGAGGCTACGACGGGCAATGTCAAGCCACGGCTTGTCTACCATCTGCTCTCCTGAATCTTCGCGGAGAAAGAAAGTCGGAATATCGCCGACAAGACGACGCAATTCTCCGTCTCCCTTGATCACATCTCTATATTGCTCACTGACGGGTTTCCTGTTCCATAGTGGTCCAAGCTCATCGAATATTTGTGGGATCAGTTCCGCAACTTGTTCTATATTAGCATCTAATTTCAGAGGAGCTGACTCGCTTACTTTGTGCAAGAGTTCGAACATATGAAGTGATAGTTGGAACACTCGCCTCACGCTCTTCGAGGTCGTGGTCGTCACAATTCTTAGGATACTGCGTCAAACAATGCTTAGGATTGATGCCTAGATCTTTAGATTAGAAGGTGTTACAGGATTGGCAGCAGACACCTACTGTAAGAATCTGTGAAACAAAGGCCAAAGTGGTCTTGTATTACGATCTGACACCACACACGTTTACCAATTTCTCTCTCTCGATTGCCTCGTGCCACTGTTCACTCTCTGTGATCTCTGATAATGGCGGCTCCGTAATCTTATGCAAACCCATACACTGTGAGAGCCGAATGGCAGCGGCGATGAGAGAAGCATTCAGATCACTGAAGCCCAAGTTATGAGCAACCTCGGTGGAGATCACGATTGCCTGAACAGAATACACTACAATCATGAGTGAACAGTAAAGACGGAATATAGAGAACCAAACTTACACGATGTTGCCTCAAGAAATCTTTCAGAGTAAAGCGTCTCTACCATAACCTGAAAAAGTTGTTGTGGGGCGTCCTCAGCTATATCTTGAATTCTCATTAGCAAGAGTAACCATCAGCCTTGGATTACCAGATACTTACCTATATTTAAAGCAACCTGAAGTCTTGTGCTATTCTGGATCGACCATATTGTGCTCTGGCCAAATTAACCCGAGAAACAAACTTGTGGAAAGACACTCACGCTTAGAACTGACAGATATAACGCCATCCACAGAGGATGTCGGTATGTGTTCGTGCTCCAGAATATTTCGCACTGCTCGAGGAATGTTGGAGTATGGAGAATGGCATGATGCCAAGCCAAATGAGATGTATGAAATTTTACCAGCTTGGCGGAAACCTCAATTGACGGCAACAGACCTACGTCAATTTTCGAGGTCGTGATATTTTTTCCAGGTTCAAGGACGTTTGATAAAGGAGTTATAGCATCACTTCTAATAGATGTCGTTTCAGAGGAGCTTCGATAGTTGTAGCAATTACAGCGCCTATGAGGATAACAACCTCCATAATGTCGCCCCCAAGCTAAACTCTCCAAAGTGACAGCGGCAGCATACTCAGGGGCCTTGTTCAGCACATCGGTGCTAGCCCTGGATACATTGTTGGCTTGCAACTCAGCAGACATTGACCTTCTTGGAATCTGTTCGATTTGCTGTGTACTGACATGATCGACGTCGTTGGCTCCAGGGTTTCCGGATTCTAAAGTGCTTATCCTCTTACTAATCTCCAACGCAAGATCACTGACACTAACTTTAGCAGAATCTAGCTTTTCTTTGAGCTGCTTCAAAACTCGCAGCTCGCCGCTATGCTTTGCGATAACATTAGCTACAAGGACTCTTTCTCGATTGCATTGCAAGCCTGCACGGCGACAACGCGAACATGGAACTTGTTTGTCACATTTGACCTTCCGTCGGGTGCACTCTGGTTGAGCATATATTAGAACGTTGAGCTACACTGTTTGTTATACGAGGGGAAATACCTAAACAAGCCAGTGGTTGACGTTGTGTAATCCGAGGGGTCGAGCATTGATAAGATCCTGTTGTATTATCGCTCATTTCTACTTACTATAGTAGAAAACAATTAAGTATACTTGTACATTTTCGAAGAAGATATAACAAAGAAGAAGTTTTATAGTAAATTCTACAGTATCGGTGTTCGGCGGAGCTCGGGTTTAGTCACGTGCTTGAGTTTGATCACGTGCTTAGACGTAGTTACGTTTTTACTAATGCTTCTTAAAAGAAGGTATAATAGAGAAGAAGTTTTATTTTATATATAAAGTAAATAAATATTCTAAAGATAAAATTTAAATTAAGGTTAAAAACCTACTCTTTAAAAATTTTATTACTTTAATCTATTTTTAAATTATTTTTACTTAAGATAAAAACTTCTTTTTTAAAAATTCTATTACTTTTACTTACTCTTTAATTATTCTTACTTAAGGTAAGAACTTCTCCTTTAGAAATTTTCCTTCTTCTTTTTTATCTTTATATTTTTTAATTATAAATTAATAATAAAAATATTTAATTTACTTTATTATATATTATATTATATTAATAATTATAAATAATCTTTTAATTAAACTATATTTAACTTTAAAGTATATAGATATACTTTAAACTCTTTACTTTAAAAAGCTACTTACCTTTAATACCCCTTCTTTTTAATATTTATTATTAACTACTACTACTACTTTTATATTACTTTTATAGTAGAAATTAAAGTACTATTACTATCTAAGATAAAGATTATCTAGTAATACTTAATAAACTTATCTTTAAATATCTTCTCTTAAAGTAGTATTAAAGAATATTAAATAGCTATTTTAGTTACCTTAAGATATAGTAGTTAAAATAGTTTTTAAAACTAGTATAACTAGTTTAATCTCTCCTCTTCTCCTTATAAAATATTTACTATTACTACTAAAGTTTAAAAATAAGTTTAGTTTTCTTTTATAAGTACTAGTATATTAATAAAGTAACTAGTAATATCTTAATAATAAAACTAAATTATATTAGCTTAAATCTTACTTTAAATATAAAACTTTAATCTTTTTATCTTCTTTTAAAGTAGCTATAAGATATTTTAGTAAAAGTACTAGAAATAAAAATATATTAGTAAAAGTATAAAGGCTTTAATAGTAAATTAATAGTTAAAAACTTAAAGTAAAAGTTAAAAGATATTATTAAAAAACTAATTATTATTTTAAACTCTTTTTACTTTTATATTAACCTTTAAAAGTTTATAATTATAAACTATAATTTTAAAGTTAATAAAGGAATAAAACTATAGTTAATTTTAATTAATAATAAGTAGGAACTAACTATATTTACTTTATTTTAGTATTATCTTAAAAATTAAAACTTTACTTTATAACTTTATTTATATAAGGGTAACTATAATACTAAATTATAAGGTATAGTTTAAATTAATTTTAGCTAAAGAAGCTTTAAAGATACTTTAAAATTATATATATTAGTTATATCTACTTATTTTAAATATCTTCTTTTAAACTAGTTATAGTAATTATTTTAAAAGCTATATAAAATTTATTTATATTTCTAAGAATAAAGTTAAGTTATTATAATATAGTATATAACTATAGAAAAGAAAAGAAAAGATTATTAAAGAATTTAAAGTTATTATATATAAAGTTAAATTATAATACTTATAAAAAGATACTTATCTATATAATACTTATATTATATACTAAATAACTTTTATTAAAAGAAAGTTATATTTAAAATATAGTATTTTTTAAACTTTATTATTCTTTCTATAATCTTTAACTATAACTATTACTTATTTTATTTCTTTAATAATATTATTAACTCTTAGATAGTTAAATCTAAAGTAAGTTTATAAATATATAGATTATTAAAGGGATAGATATTTTATATATTAAAAATTTTCTTCTTAATAGTATAAGTTTTAAAAAAACTAAAGATTAATTAGGGTTAGGGTTAGGGTTAGGGTTAGGGTTAGGGTTAGGGTTAGGGTTAGGGTTAGGGTTAGGGTGATAATCGTTTTTTTTTTTTATTTTTTTCCGCGTGCGCGGGCCGTCTCCGGAAGA